>CM076570.1:1611783972-1612198433 GCA_034641835.2 Pinus albicaulis | reverse complement strand
AATTTCGCCCTTGGGCTAAAATTCGCCCCTAAAATTATCCTTGGTTTGAAGTCTCGAGTAAACTCCAAAAACAGTTGACCAAGTTTGATTTTTGAAATTTGGAAAAATTAAAAAAACAGAATATTCCCCTGAAATATTCCCTTGCAGGCATACCAGAATTCGAGATGTGGTAGCATTTCATTTGTTTAATGGTTGAATTTTTGGTTTTGGAAGCCATCACATGTGGCCATGTTTCAAAATTAAATGCCACGTTAGTTGTTACAACTTTTTCGCCGACGGATCAATTGGTCACATGCGACCATAACTGCTAAACATTTATTATGACTGCTAGTGGTTCCGCCCTATTTGGGGTGTGTTCCAACAAATCCAGAGTTATGCCAAATTGATCGCGCTTAACTGGAGTTCACCCACAATTGGTGGGGTTTTCAAGTGACATTGGGCAGTTTTCTTTGGGAGGTCATAACTTTCTCAATATTGAACCAAATTGGAAAAAAATTTAGTGAATTTTGGGTTTCTTCAACATTCTTGAGTGTTTTGGATAGGTTTAGGAGAAAACAGAGGTGTTCTTCAGCCATTTTTTCTTCAGGTAGGAAGAAAGTGCCACGAGGGCCATCAGGGAGATGGAGTTGTATTTGGTTGTACTTCACTATTTGAGGTGAAACAAAAGCCATTTTTATCTTATTTTTGTCTTCTGAAGTTAAATTCACAAGTTTTTTTTCTTTTTTAGGCATATATTTCATTGTATATCCATTTTGAGCAACTTAATAGAACAAGTACATGCCCATTGGGAGGCTTGGACCCGGCAAATGTAGCCCAGGAGGGGTGAACTGCCTCATCAGTTTGTTGTGTTGTGCTATGGTAAATTTATCTTGATGTGTATTGCTAATATGTATTAAAAACTAAATTTAAAGAACCAATTCTCACACATAAAACTCAGAAACATTACAAAAACTACTTTGTTTAACCTGCAAGTCATGGAGAATGCTTTGCACACTAAATTAAATGGAAATGGATACTTTTCATAGCACTAAAAATAGTTCCATTTTCAGATCACTGGCCCAATCTACATCTATATATGTTGTTAATGTGAAGTCTTTTCCTTTTGGATACCATAGGCCATAATGTGCAGTTCCTTGCAGGTATCTAAATATCCTCCTAATTTCTAGCAGGTGATTTTGTTTTGGTGCTTCTTGATATCTTTCCACAAGTCCTAATTCCAACATAATGTCTATTCTAGAGGAAATTAGGTATAATAGACTTCCTATCATATATCTGTAAAGTCTTTTACCTACATCTGCGGATCCATCATCATCACATAACTTGCATCCAGTGATCATGGGAGTAGGCACATGTTCGTAGTCTTCCATTTGGAATATTTTTAACATATCTCTTAAGTATATTTATTGTTAAATGAATATGTCTTTGTTCTTTTGTAGAATTTGAAGTCCTAGGTAGTAGGTAAGCTCTCCAATCATAGACATCTCAAATTCTAAATTCTTTTCTTCTGCAAATCCTTTTACTAAATCATCCTTGTTGCTACCAAACATGATGTCATGTACATATACTACTACAATTAAGAGTTAATTTTCATCAGTCGTTATATACAGATTTTTGTCTACTCCTCCCTTCTTGAAACCTTGTTTTTGAAAGTACTTGTTCAGCCTAGAATACCATACACGAGGTGCTTGTTTGAGAGCATATAGGGCTTTCTTTAATTTTCACACATAGTTGTGTTTATTTGCTAAAGAAAATGCTTCAGGTTGTTCCATGTAGACTTCTTCCTCTAGGTCTCCATTCAAGAAGGCAGACTTCACATCCATTTGATATACCTTGAAATCATGATAGCATGCAAAAGCCAAAAACATTCTAATTTCTTCCATTCTTGCTACAGGGGAAATTTTTTTATCATAGTTAAGTCCTTCGATTTGAGAGTATCCCTTACATACAAGTCTAGATTTATTTTTGATTACCTAACCTTGCTCATTCATCATATTCTTGAATATCCACTTTGTGTTAATGACATTTTTCCCAACATATCTTGGCATTAACTCCCAGGTCTTGTTCTTATCAATTTGTTCTAATTATTCATTCATAGCATTTACCCAATGTTTTTCTTTGCTGGTTTTATCAAAATTCTTCGGTTCTATCTATGATAGCATGACTAGGTACACTTCCTCAATCTGTTCAGGTAGCGGTCTTCTGGTTTGGACTCCTGCACTCTTGTCTCCAATAATTTTGTCTTTAGGATGGTTCTTTTGAGTGTATCTCTCAGGTATTTTTGAGTTTATCTTTGTATCTTATGTTGTCTTAATCTGTTCTTCATTTTATTGATTCTCATCTTCATGATCATCTAGAGGATTGGCACAGTTTGTGCTTTTGGTTCTATCTGGTAGATCTTCGTCGAATCTCACATCAATGCTTTCCAAAATTTTATGTAGTCTTTTATTGTAGCACATGTATCCCTTACTCTTGGATGCATATACCAAAAATATTCCTTCATCATCTCTTGCATCATACACCCCCAATTTTACATCATTATTCTTTATGAAACATTTGTTTCCAAAGACTCTAAAGTACTTGATTGATGCCAGTTTCCCATGCCATAATTCATATGGAGTCTTATCATAGTTTGGTCTGAGATGATATTTGTTGAGAATATGGACATTTGTATGTACTACTTATGCCCAATAGGTTTGGAGAATGTTTCTTTCTTACATCATTTTTCTCACAATCTGTTGTACTAAACTGTTTTGTTTCTCTTCCACTCCATTCTATTGAGGTGTACCTAAAACTGTAAACTGTTGCTTTATACCACATTCATTACATAGGTCAGCAAAATCATCGTTTGTGAATTCACCTCCTCTGTTTGATCTGATGCATTTTAGTTTACATCTAGTTTGATTTTCTGCTATTGGCTTGAATATCTTAAAATTTTCAAATGCTTTAGATTTATATCTGAGAAATTCCACCCATGTTAATTTGGAAAAATCATCGATTATCAGCATGAAATATGATTCTCCACCTCGTGAATTTGTTCTTGAAGGTTCGCACAGGTCCATGTGTACAAGCTGAAGAGGTTTACTTGTAGATAGTTGGTCTTTAGCTTTGAACGTTGTGTGAGTTTTTTTTCCCAGTTGGCAGGACTTACACATGGTATTTGGTGACTTATTTATTGTAGTAACATCTCAAAGAGGTTCCTTTTTTTCTCAGTTTGATGATGTGGTAAAAATTTAGATGTCCCAATATTCTATGCCAGAGCCAAGATTCGTCAAGTGTTCTTATGTGGCATTCTTCATTCTTTTCTTCTAATATATAAAAATTAGTCTCTGTTCGAACACCTTTGACCAAGGTCTTTCCTATGGTGATTGACCTTACTTCACAATCTTGGGCTCTGAAAAGGACCTCATGGCCTTTATCACACATTTGACTAACACTTAGCAGATTAGATTTTAGACCGTCTACAAACAGTACATCATGAGTCTCTCCTCTTCCATTATTCAGGCTTATTGTGCCTTTTCCTTTGATTTTACCTTCTTTATCATTATCAAATGTTACATTCCCAGATTTATTTTCATCAAAAGATACCAACTTGCTTTGATATCCAGTCATTTGTTTTGAGAACCCATTGTTCACATACCATTGATTTTTCTAATCTTGAGCAATTAGAACCAGATCACATTTATTTAGTTTCCTTTTACATTGCATGTAGTTTTTTTCTCTATAACCTTTCTAAGGAGATAGATCACAGTATTTGAGAGGACATTTGTTAGAATTGTGCCCATTCTTATGGCAACTAAAACATTTTATTTTATTTTTGAATAGATTGATTACACGATTGAATCCATCATTGTTCCTAATTCCCCTTGAGTTTCCATACTCCAGTCTCTATATATACGTTCTGCACTCCACGGCTTTATGACCAAACCCTTTACAACAAAAACAATACCCATGGAAGTAGTATCTGTCTCTGGAAGAGAGAGTTGCTTTAGGTAGTATTTTTTTTGTTGCATATTTTTTTCATTGCACTGAATTTGGTTTTTCTTATAGTATGTTGCAATATGTCCAGGTTTGTGGAAGACAATGCAGGTGAAGCCTCTTACAGTGGGAAGGAACCTCCTTTGACATCTTCCAAATTTGTTCAATTCATCCTTAGGGGTGTATGAGCCTTTTGCAATTGATTGATTCTTCATTTATTTCTTTGTCACTTGAGGTTGCTGCTTGTTTTTGTTTGTTTCATTATATATCATGGTCTTGCTAGATTCTAATTCTGTGGATTCCCTTTTTTCTCCTTCATTATCCTTTACTTATTTTACAAAAATGATATTCTTGTTATCTTCTACCTTGGATTTTCTAGTTTCTCCTTCATAGCCTATCCCTTCCTTTATATAAGGAGGTCTTTGAGCATTTAGAATTTTGTCCAAATTTCAAGAGATTTCCATTTGAGAAATATTCATGGTTATTTCAATTTGGGCCTTTTCTAATTTCTTTCTTAGGCTTACCACTTATTCTTCCAGTTTTTCTCGCTCCTAATTTTCTTCTAGTTCAATCTTCCATTTAATAATATTTTCTGAATCTGGTTCAATCTTTTCATAATTTAGAAGAATCTCTTTCTGTTTCTTAATTTTAATTTTAATTCTGTCTATTTCCTCCAGGGAACTAATTAGCTCCCCCTCAAGATCTAACTCACCTTCTTCTTCAAATTTTCAGAGATATTCCTCAAGATCTTCCTTGGCCATCAAGAGGAATTATGATGTTCCTTCTTCATTGGGGGAATCATCTGAGCTCTCAGATGCACTTTTGCCTTGTTGGGCATAAAAAGTTATTCTAATAAATATGTTCCCTTTCGGTCTATTGTTGAAATTTGTTTTCTCTTTCCCTCTTGACTGATTCTCCTTTTTCTTATGAGGACATTTAGATGCATAGTGCCCCACTATTCCATAGTTAAAGCACTTAAATGGAAGTTTACCATTATACTTAATTGTGCCTTTCTCCAATATTTTGACAAATTTGGCCTCTTCCTCACCAGAGAAAGAGCATGTACCTTCCTTCTCTTCTCTGCTCTTATTTACCTTAAAGGCTACCTCCCTCCCATTTGACTTTCCCTTTGGAAGTATCATCTCATAGGCCGTCAAGTTTCCAAGCAACTGGTTCATGGTCAGTGTTTCCCAGTTTGTTGTTTCTTCTATGGTAGAAACCTTAGGGTTAAACCTAGATGGTAAATATCTCAATATATTTTGTAAAATTACACATCCTTTAATGGTTTCTCCTAGAGATTTCATGTTATTCACAACTTATGCAACCTTTAAGAAGAAACTGGCTACATCTTCATCTTCATTCATTTTTACATTTTGAAACTGAGCTCGATAGGCTTGCAGTTTGGCCATCTTCACCTTTTTATCTCCCTCATGGATATTTTCTAAAGTATCCTAGATATCCTTGGTAGTCTCACTATGCATTACTTTGATAAATTGTCTTTCACAAAGATCTCTCAATTGTGCATTCATGGATTTTTCATTAGCTATGAAATTTTTCTTGGACTCTTTCTCTGCGTCAGTATCCTTTGGAGCATATCATTCTTCCACAACAGCCAAAAATTATATTCCTAGAGAAATTATGTATGTCCTCATTCTTATTTTCCAGAAGGCCTAGTTTGTGCGAGTAAAAAAGGGCTTTATTTGTTGAGCAACCTTCTCGGCTAGCCATTCTGGGGACCTAGGACCTCCTTCCAGTTGTTAAACTAATATAGAAGGAACCGGTTCTGATACCAATTGATGAACCCTTAGTTAAACTTAGAGGGTGGGTCAATTAGTTTAATACATTCATGGGCATTCAAAACTTTTTATTCAACTCGTTTACACAATCATTTCATAAGAAGCTTAATACATAATAGATAAAAAAAAATAATGTGTGGACAAAAAGTAATTAAACAGATTAAATCATCTCATTAACAATCAATCATCAAGAACATAGACATCAGGTATAAGTGGAAACCCATAACGGGAGAAAACCACATCTTATTATTATTGGGATGCAAAGGCAAGATCCAACTCCCTCTCACATTTGATTTTCTATAGGCTCCAACCTACAAGAGGCTACTACCCCAAATTCTGCAAGCTACAATTTTCAAGGAATCTCCAACTCCCATATACTTTCTACAGGCTACAACCCGCAGAAGGCTCCCACCTCCACCAGCTACAACTGGACATCTATCAAGCTACAACTCGATATGGAAGCACCAACCCCCTCACACTACAATTAAATCATATGTTGATTTACCTGGATATCAGCTATGTTTTTCTCCTTCTTCAATACTACCCTTCCAGCCTTCAAACCTGCTTCATATCAGCTCTAGATATGCACAACCTCTCTATATTATCCCTCTCATTCTTCCACTCTCTAACCTCTCTATGCATATTACAATAACATCATTTATAGAGATAATTTCATGGTTGTTTGCATTATATATGGGAATATGAAGTGAACAGGCATGACTCTTTCCATCCACCTATTCATCTCTTCACTCAATATATTCAGGATGTTACAAATATATACAATTATTACAATATAAAATGGAGTTTTGCTTTCCCTGGGACACTTTCCTTTGCATAAAAACAATATAAAACAAATAATACATTTACAGTTACATTCAAATATTTCACTCAGCCCTTTTAGCTTCTTATATTTGCTGTGTGTTTGTCCTCTTTTTCTTGTTGTCCCTTTGTATTTTATGTTTTGCATTTATATTCCAACTGTGCTGTAGCATTAATATCTTAGCCCAACTTGACCCATGCCTTTATGTTACACCACCTATGCCTATTACATATCTTACCTGTAGCATTCTATGCTCTTCTCTGTTCTTTTTCTCTGTGTCGGGTTACTTACCCGAGTATCCTTCTGCCCACATTCAGTCTTTTTGATCAAACTGCTATAGCTATATAACACCTATGCACAAGTGTCGAGTCACTTTCCCAGAGTCTTTTCTCTTGCACTCAACCTTTCCTTTTTTATCTCACAACCTCACCTACATGAAATTGTTCTACACTTAGAGTCGGGTCTTACCCGATTCTACTCCCGTTCAGTATTTTCTTTATAACCTATGGGGTATGGCTTAGATAAACGCAGTGGAATACAAATTTAGAGTTAGATACAACATACATACATTAGCGATCAAACATTTCTACTTTAAACCAGACTACAGATAAACCTAATTCTCTTGCATACACGCGAAATTTCCTGTTGGAGGGTCCCACAATACCTTGAACCAATCACAATACATCGCATCTCGAAAAACTTACCAAAAACCTTAACAACGAGCTTATCATTTCGCTGATGCAAAGTTGTGTTGTAATCTCCATCGTAGATCTTCATCAGATCTAATGGTCTTTCTATACCTCTTTGTCTTATCACAATTTCTCACCTGCAAGTTTAACTCTTATCTATAACGCCAAACCATACAATCTGTGATGTGCGCTAGTGCGCAGTGCCGACACATGGCTCCTCCCTTTCACCGCATTGCATCTTCCTAAACTTATTTCATCACAAAATAATTAACATATCTGGCAAAGCCTTAACGCTGTCTACTAGAATTTGCAATGTGTGAACTCACGATTTCTCGTCCACTATTGATCTACCACATGATCTAATTTTCCTCACTGTGTGACCTACCATTACAACACATGTCCCTTCTCCACTTCACATCACACACAAAATAACTTACCCTGCAACGGCCTTAGCACTTAAGCGCTAATATTTACAATTTGTGCTTTCGATCTCTACCGTTTTTCTTTGTTGGATTAGATGATCCATGCTTGTCTCCTTTCCAATCTAGTTCGCATCACATGTTAAATATCTTAACTTGCGAAGTCCTAACCATAAAAATTGTACCCTATGATGTGCGAGATGTTCATGGTTGTGATGTGATTGTCACCGTTGATTTGCACTAGATCTACGATCCTCGCCGATGATTGCAAATGTTATTGTCCTTCCCAACTCATCTTGTCCTGTAATATCATCCATTCAACTCTCATCTTCACTTCTACGATCTAATCCTGACCATCTTCTCACCTCCCTTGGAATTATTCTAAGTGTTCTCTGCCTTAGTTGAATTTTCTTGTTTTTGGACCACCTCTACTCTGCATCTCTTCTATCCTTCATGAGCTTTATTCAGTTTCTAAATGCGCTAATCTCTCCTGAGCTTTATTCAGTTTCTAAATGCGTTGATCTCTCCTGATATTTTTCTTCTATTTTTCATTCACTCTGACTTAGGATTATTACTCTTGTTGCACTCCTTACTCACTACATTGTTGCATGCCTTACTTACCACTTCCTTGTCTACCTTAGCTTCCTTTGTTTCCTTTGCTACCTTTGCTGTTTCTGCTTCTTTGCTACATTTTCTCCTTGCCTGCCTTGCTTCCTAGCTGCCTTTGTTTCCTTTGCCTTTTTTATAGTTTAGGTGTTGCTCCTTTGTGCTCCTTTTCCATCAATGACAATATTTCCAACAATTCAAACAAATGCCTTGGAATTTGAAGTGAATTTCACCTCCACTTGAAAGTGGGAAGGGAAATTTAAACATGGTGAAATGAGGAGAGGAATGGAAGAAGTGGGTTCTTTAGGCCATGTGAAGGAAACTCAAGAACAAAAGCTATAAGAGATGAAAAAACTGATAAGGAATTTTTCTAACAAACTAGTACAACTGGAGTTGGAGAAAAATAACCCTCCTCGACAAATTCAAACAACTCCTAACATAAATTTTAACCCCAATATAGGAGGTCGCCTTTGCAGCTCTTGCAAATATTGAGAAAGGATAACCATGATCATATTCATCCTCCTTTATATTTAGAAGACAATCTTGAGGAGACCTTTGAATATACTATAGAAGCTCAAGAAAATCATTTCTCATCCCTCTAAGAGGAAGAAAATGAAGTACAAGCATTTGAAGGAGAAGATGATTATTTGGAGGCCCCACTAGATGATGATGACATAGATAGTTATTGAAAATTCCTTCTAACAATAGTGTTAATGAACATATATGTTTCTTCTTTAGAGTTCCTCTCTGGCACATCTGCAACATAGGATTCCACAACCAGAGTCCAAGCACGTCTGTCTCTTACAAATTCATGCAATGATTTCACCAATCGATACTGACAAAGATGATGCTTTCCTCCCAAGATCCTGAAGCTCAGAACGTGATTCTCCTTGTCCAAAATCTCCAAGCATTCAATACTATTCTTGGCTTGCAATCTCGTCACCACTTTCACCTCCCTCATGCACACAATCTTGATTTCCCCCCTTTTCTTGAGAGAGAAACTCTTGATGAAGGCTTTGTACATTTCGGGTTTGTCAAACCAGCGAACTAGTGACCACACTGCATGTTTGTGCATTGATTTTCTCTATCAAAATCAACCAAACTTGCTTCTCACCAATTCACAGATTAGAACGGTGGATAGGGAAAACAACGTTCAATTTGGTAAACTCCTCCTCGCTAAGACCAAAGATATTTCTTTTGATTTCTCGTAAAGCTACCACATTTTCAATTTTGAATCCTCCATCCATCGCAATATGTTTCTTCTTCTTCTTCTTCAAATTTTCACGCAATTACTGTGGCAAAACATACATCTTTGGTCTGTGCAGAGTATATATAAAATATGATGAAAAATAGTCTAGAAGAAAATAATAATATATATTTATTATTGTTTTAAATATTTAAATAATAAATTATTTCTTATACTCAAAATTCTACAATATCATTATCAAAATTCGATGATTTATATTGCAAGTGATATTTATATTGTGTTTAAGGAAAATATTGAATTATATATATATATATATATATATATATATATATATATATATATATATATCTTCTTTTCAAATTTTGTAAAAGTTTAAACTTAATTCATAATTTTATTTCCACATTGTTTACCATCTAACTTAGATGACTTAGATATTGGTTTAGGTATTATAACAAATCCTATATGCAAGTTAAGAATCTTCTTAATAAAGTAGGCATCATCATGTCACATGATTTTAATATATGTATATATAGGTTTAAATTATTTATAATTATTTATTATTATTAATGATAATAATAATAATGTAAAATAAAATTATAATTTAATTAATATTTGTGAATATTTTTTAATCTTGGAAATTTGGGATGTAACACAAGATAAATGTTTTAATGCTTATTGAAATTTATTAGTCATTTAATTATGATGAGAGATACTGTACACCAAGTATAATAGCAATGTTATATTTAATTTAGTAAAATTAAAATTAATGTTAAAAACAATAACAAAAATTAAAATTAAAATAAACGTAAAGAAACCCTAAATAATGTTATGTTGATTCTTTCATATTTAAATTTAAAAAAATAAAAAACAATAATAACCCTAACAAAATCCTAAATCATTCTATATAAAATTGAAGTAAAATAATTAAGTTGTTGATGAAATAATTATTAATTTTAAATCATGTGCCAAAATTACTTCTAACAATTATTTTGTATTTATGATTTTTACTTCTAAATAATTAAGAGAATAGGATTTTGTATTTATGATTTTTACTTCTAAATAATTAAGTTGTTGGTGAAACCATTGTTAATTTTGAATAAGTAAAATAATTAAGTTGTTGGTGAAATCATTATTAATTTTAAATTGTGTGCCAAAATTACTTCTAAGAGTACAAGAGAATAGTATTTTGTATTTATGATTTTTAATTCTAAATAATTAAGAGAATAGGATTTTGTATTTATGCTTTTTATTTCTAAACAACTATCAAGAGCCTAGAGGGATCAAATCTCCAAAAGTGCAAACCTCTTTTTTGAGTGAAAAGCTTGAGGAAAGGTTTTCACCTAGAGAGATTTGACCCCTCTCAGGGCTTGATATATCTAGAGTTAATATGGATCTAGGGTGGTTTCAATGGTGTGCGGCGAAGGAAAAAAAAATATATCGATAATATGAGGAATATATGATTAATTTTATAAATAATATGTAAATACATCTAATATTAATATAACCATTTTAAATATGCTAAATATATCCTCCATTTATCGAGTCATTTAAATTTTAATTTTTCTTAGTTACAGTTGTTGAGATGATAAATACTGTAAAATAAATTTAATGATGAAAAATGATGAAGTATTTTTTTTGAATGCAAAGTGACAATGTAATAATATTGAATGATAGAAAATGTGAATAATAATAATGTATACAATTAAAAATAATCTTCATTGTGATCAATATCAAAGTACTATTCTTAATGTCACTTGTGTTAGTTCTGTCATATGTTCATATCTGTTCATATCGATTATATGAAAAGGATAGTTGGAATCATAAACCATTTAAATATTTAGCTCGAGATATTGTGGTAAACATCATACTTTGTCTCTCTTTCTCTCCAATATAAATATGTTTAATTACTATAACACAAAAATAAATATACATTGTTAATAAAAAAAAATTATTACACTGAAATTAAGGGACACAATTAATCCAATTACTTTAAAATTAATGTACCATCATACATCCAATTACATCAAATCATAAATCAACATATAAATATAAATGAATGCATCTAATGCAAGAAATCAAATAAGATTAGAAAACAACATCTACACTGAAATGAATGCATCTAATGCAAGTAATCAAATAGGATTATAAATCAACATCTACACTCAAATCAAGGCATCTAGTGCAATTAGGAAAATAGGATTAAAAAACAACATCTACACTGAAATCAATGCATCTAGAGTAAGAAATCAAATAGGATTAGAAATAGGCATGTACACTGAAATCAATGTATTTATTTCAAGCAATAAAAAGGATTAGAAATCATCTACATTGAAATCAATGCATCTAGTGCAAGAAATCAAAGAAAAATTAAAAGTCAACATCTACATTGGAAATATTCATCTAATGCAAGCAATCAAATACGATAAGAAATCACCATCTACATTCAAATCAATGCATTTAGTGCAATAAATCAAATAGCATTAGAAATAATTTACATTTAAATCAATGCATCTAGTGCAAGTAATCAAATCTCATTAGAAATAACCATCTACACTGACAACAATTCATCTAGTGCAAGTAATCAAATCTCATTAGAAATTGATATCTAAACTAAAATCAATGCATCTAGTGCAAGAAATCTTCTTTCCTCTCTCCCCCCTCCATATATATCTATATCACCTTCCATCTCTCATTCTTTGTCTCTTTATCACATCCCACGAAACACGCACACACTGTCACTCCATATCTATCAATATCTTTGTTCCTCCCCCCTTATCTCCATATATCTATTCTTTCTCTTCACCTTCCATCTGTATCTGTATCTCTGTCTGTCTATATATATCAACCCGAAAACAGACACTCTCTTTCTCCAATATATATATCTATTAGCCCCTCCTCCTCTCCCTCTCCCTCTTGTTATCCTCTTTCCCTCTCTCTCCATCTTCCTTATCAATCCATCTCTCTCTCTCTCTCCACCGTTCACTCTCTATGTCTTCATTCTCACCTCCCTCTCTCTCCCCATCCATCTCTCCCTCCTCTCCATCTCTCCTTGTTTTTCTCTTTATCTCACCCCTAAAAATACACACTCTCTCTCCATATCTCCATTGTACTCCCTCTCTCTCCACTACTCACTATGTATGTCTTTCTTCTTCCCTCACTCTATCCCCATCCAACTCCATCTATCTATCCCCCCCTCTCTCTCCCATCAACTCCATCTCTTTATCTCTCCCTTTCTCCTCCTTTATTTTAACTCCCCTCTCCTTTCGTTCCTCTCTCTCCCTTTCTCTTCTACCTCCCTCTCTCTTCCCCCATCACTCTATTCCTCTCTCCCTTTATCTCCTGCCTCCCTCTATGTTCCCCCCCCTCTCTCTCTCTCTCTCTCTCTCTCTCTTTCTCTCTCTCTCTCTCTCTCTATATATATATATATCCATTTCTCTCTCTTCCCCTACCACTCTAACCCTCTCTCTGACTATGTTACTATATCCCCCCCTCTCTCCTTCTTCCCCCTTGTCTCCATCACTCCTATGCCTCTTTATCTCACCCCTAAACATACACACTCTATCTCTATCTCTCCCTTGTCACTCCCTCTCTCTCAAATTATCACTCTCTATGCCTTTATTCTTCCTTCCCTCTCCCCCCATCCAAATCCATCCCTCCCTCTCTCCTCCTCTTATCACCCTTCCTCTCTGTCCCCTTCTCCCCTCTCTCTCTCTCTCTCCCTTCCCCCTCCTCTCTCTCTCTCTCTCTCTCTCCCTTCCCCCTCCTCTCTCTCTCTCTCTCTCTCTCTCTACCCTCCAATCCTATCCCCTTCTCCATCCATCTCTCCTTATCTCTCTCCCTTTCTCTCCTACCTCCCTCTCCTTTCCCCCTCCCCCCCCTCTCTCTCTCTCTCTCTCTACCCTCCAATCCTCTCCCCTTCTCCCTCCCTCTCTCCTTCTCTCTCTCCCACCTCCATATTTATGTCTCCCTCCCTATGTTACCCTTCTCTACCTCTCTCACTCCTCTCCCTCTCTCTCTCTTCATTCCTCCTCTCCCCTCTCCTTTAGTTTATCTCCATCTCTCTCTTGTCACTCCCCTTATTTCTACACCTCTATCATATGTCTTTGTTCTTCCCTCCCAAGAGTTTATATATATATATATATATATATATATATATATAATTTCATATTGTATTAATCTAAAGTTATTAAATTTAATAATATTAATATTATAATATATTAATATGAATATTAGATTTAACAAGAAAAATAATAACAACAATAATAATAATAATAATAATTTAATACTAATGTTAGGGTTAACAATGTTTTTTTTAATGTGGTATTAATAATAATTTGTTCCATGGTATTTGAGTCATATACTTCATATATAATTATATGTTAATTTAATCCTATTTGATATATTTTTATTTATTTACCTTACCTCTTTATACCTATTTTATATTTATTTATTTACCATGCCTCATTTATAAATATGGTATTTGGCCCATGGTATTTGTCTCATGGTATTAATAATAATTTTTCCGAGGGTATTTGGCCCATAGGATTCACCCAAATAAAACTTTTTTTTTAGTTTTTGTAAATATAGAGGTTTATAGAGTAAATATAAAAAGAGGTTTTATTTATTAACCATGCCTCTAGTTTATTTATATTTATTTACCATACCTCGAGAGTAAGTATAAAAAGAGGTTTTATTTATTTACCATACCTTTAGTATATTTATAATTTTATTTATTTACCATATCTTTTCTTTTCTTTAGCATACTGGGTTGTAGAGTGCACCTCTCTACTCAATAATTAAGTTTTTGCTGAAACCATTGTTAATTTTGAATAGTCTGCCAAAATAACTTTGAGTAGTACAAAAGAATAATATTTATACTTTTTACTTCTTTCTATTTGTATTTTCTTGTGCTCATTTTACTAGTGTCATTTATGTCATGCTATGATGTGACGTGACTCTTTCGAGTTTTCAATCTCCCGAGCTTCCAACTTGAACTAAGTGCAAGAGTTACTCTCTTCTATGGCCACTTTTATGTCCATGTGATTGCAAAATATTCGGTGAATTAGCCATCAACAGAAGGATGCCACTATTATGTATTTTATTTACATACTGAATCTTTAAAATTCGTAAAATTTGAAAACCTAACCTTGAATACTCATTTCTATGGCAGTGATCGTTGTGGAGTTGTGGTGAGAAAAATGCCGATAGGGATTGAAAATTCCTTCTAACAATAGTATCAATGAACATACTGGATTCTTCTTTACTGTTGGAATATTGAGAATTCCAAAATAAAGAGAGTAAGCTCCTCTCCTCCTCTACACAGATAAATTAAAACTTCTTTGACAGTGGATAGAGTTTTAGACTGTAAAACTAACTTTCTATTTCTTTTACATAAAAAAAACACTATTACAAATCTTCCTCAGCACAGAGGGATAACATAATAATGGTGACTGCTTCAAACGTAGTGCACAGAAACTACTCTCTGTTCAGTCAAACGACACTCTGTCTCATAAAATCCACACTGTTGTGTATTTCATTTTCCGCGCTACTGTGTGAAAAACAAAAGAAAAAATAAAACAATACTATCTACATGCTCACAGACCTTTTCTCTTTATATGCCGCACATATATATATTAAAACATTACAAAGCTATATGAAACATTAAAAACAAAACAATTAAAACTGTCGGCCCCACATAAAAAATGCGCTCTGAACAAATCAAATACAATGTATAACCCATCGGGTCCGCGCTTTAAACACAACAAGCGCTACACACAAAAGTTCCGATTGCGATTCAAAAACGGATGCGATGGCACATATAAGTTCCATATAATAAAGTCATCGGGTCTGCCATTTGATAATGCAATCATGCCCAAACCTTAACAACTTCCGATTGCGATCAAGATCTCGGACGCGATTGGCAAATAGACTGTGGTATATAACTAGATTGGGTCCGGCTTTCGATCGGAGCATATTGCAAAAGGCCTTCGATCAAACCTTGTGATTGAACCTTGCGATTCGATTAAGACTTCGCCACATGGTCAAGTGGACCCACGGGCCTCCGCTATGGTGGGGGCGATTTATAACATAAAGTTTTGGTTGTATTGTGTACAACCGTTCCGCTTGCAGAACTCTCCATATTAACAAGACACTTGGTTTATGATTCATATACATTGCGATTTGTGATTGCGATTGGATCGCATCGCATCGCAGAAATCCTCATCAACAAGACACTTCAAAAACTTTGCAATTCCGATTAGTGATTAAGTGGTGGGGACCACTTGTCCTGCCAATCCAGAAATTAAAAAGGAATTCCGCCTGTTTGAACAGTTTTCTCCATTCTGGTTGTTGAGGGCTTTAAATGCCCGAAATGACTGTTTTAATATCTCTGCTCCTTCGTAGTTCAAATCTACAGGAAATCTTCATTCCTTAAAAAAAAAAATGGTTATTCCCATAACAAAATCAAATCTCCTCTGCAATTTGTGGTTGCGGCCCATCAAGAGTTAATTTCTTCCTTACGGTTCTTCCATGCTTCTTAACTGCAGAGTGCTATGCACTCAAAATTCTGCTGCTGCCTTGTACTCTTTTCTTCCTGCCCAAGGCTGGCAGGTGACTTTAATATTTTCAACACTGCCCCTTAAAGTCAGCTGCTGGGTTATCTGTCATACCCAAACATTTTCTTAAAAATTCAAATGTCTTCTACCCCAATGGCTTTGTCAAAATATCTGCATATTGCTCCTCTGTTTTACAATGCTGTAAAACAATTTCTCCATTGTTCACTAATTCTTTGATATAATGAAATTTTGTATCTATGTGTTTTGTTCTTTTATGAAATACAAAATTCTTTGACAATGCAATAGCTGAGCTATTGTCACAATAAATCATTGTCCCTTTTACCTGTCCTTGGCATAAACTTCTCAACATTCTTGTCATCCAAATTGCTTGACACGCTGCTGCTGTAGCTGCCACATACTCTGCCTCTGCTGTAGATAATGCTACAATCGGCTGTTTCTTAGAAGCCCATGAAATGGCTCCTGAACCCATATGAAAAGCATAACCGGAAGTGCTCTTCCGATCATCTGCACTTCCGGCCCAATCACTGTCAGTGTATCCAACTAATTCTGAATTTTCTGAAGTAGCATATAAAATACAAAATCTTTTAGTTCCTTTCACATAACTCAAAATTCTCTTTGCTACTTGCCAATGTGCTTCTTTTGGCTTCTCCATAAATCTGGAAATTAAACTAACAACATGCATAATATCTGGCCTAGTTGCAGTCAAATACATGAGGCTGCCAACTATGCTTTTATACAAACTTGGATCAAACTCATTGCTGCTGTCATATTTACTCAACTTCAATCCCATTATTGTGGGAGTAATTGCAACTTTGCACTCCTGCATATTAAATATTTCTAAAACTTGATTCACATACTTTTCTTGAGAAATAAAAATCTCTTTTTCATTTTGTTCTACTTCTATTCCTAAGAAGTATCTCAACAAACCCATGTCAGTCATTTCAAATTCATCTTTCATGACTGTTTTAAAATTTTCAATAAGGTAATCATGATTACCTGTAAATATTAAATCATCAACATATAAAACCACAATGAGAATTTTACCATCCTTTTCTTTGATGTAGAGGGTGGGTTCTCGCTCACACTTTTCAAATCCATTTTCTAGTAGATAGGAATCTATCCTATTGTACCATGCTCTTGGAGCTTGCTTCAGCCCATAAAGAGCTTTCTTCAATTTGCAGACCTTATGCTCTTGGCCTTTCTTCTCATATCCGAGAGGCTGTTCCACATATACCTCTTCCATTAAAATTCCATTTAAAAATGCAGATTTTACATCCATCTGGTATACTTTCCATTTTTTTTGTGCTGCTATGGACAACACTGCTCTTATTGTCTCCATTCTTGCAACTGGTGCAAAAGTTTCTTCATAATCTATCCCTTACTTCTGCTTGTATCCCTTGACAACAAGTATGGCCTTGTGTCTTTCTATTTTTCCTTCAACATTTCTTTTGGTCTTATAGACCCATTTAACACCAATGACTTCTTTACCTTCTGGGAGATCAACCAACTCCCATGTTTTGTTCTTTTCTATGGCATTAATTTCATCATCCATAGCTTCTATCCATTTTCTATCTTTAACAACATCTTCAAAATGAATAGGATCATCAACTTGACAATACAAAGAAAATAAGGAATTCATACCTTCATTTGTCGCTCCTTGCTCATAGGTTTCTCTAATGCTTCTGAACCTTGTTCCACTTTCACTTGGTGTAGTCGTGCTTGATGAAGAACTCGAACCTGCTCCATGCGGTGTGCTCGGTGAACCACTCCCGCTTCTTCTCAAGGGTGTTCTCACTGCTGCTTGAGGTGTCCCTTGTTGTCCTTGCATTGCTGGAGGTTGTGCAGTGGATGGGTTGTTAATTTCAACCACATCTCCTTCATCTTCATCATGAGACAAACAGTTTTTAACATTTACTGTTTTCTCAATGCTTCCATCCCATGCTTCCTCTTCAATGAATTGCACATCTCTGCTTATCACAAAATTCTTTGTGGATGGGTTATACAATCTGTATCCTTTGGAATCTTCACTATATCCAAGGAAAATGCACTTCTCCCCCTTACTATCCAATTTGTTCCTCAACTTGTCTGGAATATGTGAATATGCCACACATCCAAAAACTCTCATGTGGGTGACTCCTTGTTTTCTGCCACTCCACGCTTCTTCTGGAACTTTGTTCATCACAGCTTTTGTAGGGCATCTATTTAAAATGTACGCAGCACGGTTTGCTTCTTTTGCCCAATACTCATTCGACAAGTTTTTTTCCTTTAGCATGCTTCTCACCATTTCCATTATGTTTCGATTTTTCCGTTCAGCAACTCCATTCTGTTGCAGTGTGTACCTTGTGGTAAATTGCTTGTGTATGTCGTTCTCTCTGCAGAAATGCAGAAATTCCTTTGATATGTATTCTCCTCCTCTATCGGTTCTGAGAACTTTAATGTGCAGTCCGCTCTGTTTTTCTACAAGAGCTCTAAAATGGAAAAATTTCTGAAAAACTTCACTCTTATATTTCAGAAAATAAACCCACACCTTTCTTGTGAAATCATCTATGAAGGTCAGCATGTAGTTGCTGCCTGAAACTGATGTTGTTTGCATTGGCTCACATAAATCTGAATGAATGATCTCCAAAGGTGCTTTCGCCCTCATGCTTTCCCCTAAAGGAAAATTTTCTCTGTGTTTCTTTCCCAAGATGCAGCCTTCACATAGGCTGTTAGGCTTCTCAATCAATGGTAGACCTCTCACCATTCCTTTTCTGTGCAGCAAATTTAATCCTCCGAAATTGAGATGTCCAAATCTCAGATGCCATAACCAATTTTCATCTTTATTTTCCTTCTGAAAGGCTTCTTGTGTTACAACTGCTATGCTCTTTCCTTTTCCCTTCAAGTCAGTATTGAGCTTGAGCGGAAACATTCTATTGCTGGTCATTTTTATTTCAGCAATGATTTTCTTGCTTGGAGGTATATCTTTAATTGTGCACACATCATCTTTGAAAATTACATTTTAACCTTTGTTTATGAGCTGCCCAATGCTCAAAAGATTACATTTCAGACCTAGAACATAATACACATTAGGGACAAATTTCTGCTCACCATTTCTGGCTCGAATACTAACTTTGCCTTTTCCTTTTACAGAGATCTTAGTATCAGTCCCTGTGGTCACTTTAGATTTTACTTCTTCATCTAGATTAGAAAACATTGCTTTGTTTCCAGTCATGTGATTACTACATCCTGAATCTAAGAACCAAACATCATCTTCTCTATCTTGTGCTACACTACAAGCTAACAGCACATTACTTAGGTTCTTTTCTTCTTTTGCTACATTAGAATTTTGCTTATTTTTCATGTCACTTTGCTTCTTTCTACATTCATTGGCATAGTGCCCATATTTCTTGCAATAATGACATTGGACATTGGATTTGTCATACCTTTGTCCATGAGCATGTTGGTGTTGATGTACACCTTGCTGGCTGTTGCATTGGCCATGGCTCTGACTCTGACTGCTGCTCCTTCCATGTGAATGTGAAGGGCTATTCCTTCCACATCTGTTTTGGCTTCTGCCTCTTCCTCTTCCTTTTCCTTGACCTCTTCCTCTTCCTGAAGGAATTTGGGTCTTGAAGGCATGCTCAAGAGATGAATGTTCATCTCTGCTCAATCTCTGTTCATGAGTTATTAGTGAGGCATGAAGTTCATCCACCGTGAGCTGTGAGAGATCTTTGGTCTCTTCTATGGTGGTTACAATAATGTCGAACTTTGAGGGAAAGAATCTCAAAAGTTTCTCCACAATCCTCCTTTCTTCAAGAGTTTCTCCATGGGATCTTATCTGATTTACAATCCCAATCACATGTGTAAAGAATGTGTCTACATTATTTGACTCTTTCATGCAAAGAGTTTCAAAATCTCTTCTCAGCAACTGAAGTTTTGTTGTTTTAACTTTCTCCGTACCTTGATAGGCTACTTTCAGAGTTTCCCATGCCTCCTTGGATCTCTTAGCTGCAGCTATCCTTGGAAACACACTCTCATTTACTGCCTGATACAAATAGAAGAGGGCCTTAGCATCCTTCTTTCTATTGTTCTTCAATAAATCCTTCTCTGCTTGAGTTAGGGCATTAAAAGCCTGTTCATCAGCTGGTTCAACAAAACCATCTTCTGCAAACTCCCATAAGTCTTCTGAGACAAACAGGGCTCTCATGGTAATGGCCCAATAATCATGGTTCTTTCCATTAAATTGTGGAAGTTGAAAATTTCCAATGTTCATTCCTGTACTTGGTCCAGCCATTGCTCTTAAACTGAACTCTGAACTTAAACAAGTTGTCTTTCCTTCTCTGAAAGAACAAACTCTTTTAAAACAAAACAACATCTCTGTTATCTTTGAGAAATACCTGATGTTTTGACTTATGTTGGGCTTTCACACTGCTGGAGAAAACGCTGCAACAAGTCTTCTTCTTCTTCAGCTTCTTTGAAACCTTCAAAGAGCCTAAACTAGCTCTGATACGATGTTGGAATATTGAGAATTCCAAAATAAAGAGAGTAAGCTCCTCTCCTCCTCTACACAGAGAAATTAAAACTTCTTTGACAGTGGACAGAGTTTCAGACTATAAAACTAACTTTCTATTTCTTTTACATAAAAAAAACACTGTTACAAATCTTCCTCAGCACAGAGAGATAACATAATAATGGTGACTGCTTCAAACGCAGTGCACAGAAACTACTCTCTGTTAAGTCAAATGATACTCTGTCTCATAAAATCCACACTACTCTGTATTTCATTTTCCGCGCTGTTGTGCGAAAAATAAAACAAAAACAAAACAGTACTATCTACAGGCTCACAGACCTTTTCTCTTTATATGCTGCACATATATATACTAAAAAATTACAAAGCTATATGAAACATCAAAAACAAAACTATTAAAACTGTCGACCCCACATAACAAACATGCTTTGAACAAATCAAATACAATGTATAACCCCATCGGGTCCGCGCTTTAAACACAACAAGCGCTACACACAAAAGTTCCGATTGCGATTCAAAAACGGATGCGATGGCACATGTAAGTTCCATATAATAAAGTCATCGGGTCTGCCATTTGATAATGCAATCGGGCCCAAACCTTAACAACTTCCGATTGCGATCAGGATCCCGGACGCGATTGGCAAATAGATTGTGGTATATAACTAGATCGGGTCTGGCTTTTGATTGGAGCATATTACAAAAGGCCTCCGATCAAACCTTGTGATTCCATTAAGACTTCGCCACGTGGTCAAGTGGACCCACGGGCCTCCACTGTGGTGGGGGCGATTTATAACATAAAGTTTTGGTTGTGTTGTGTACAACCGTTCCGTTTGCGGAACTCTCCATATTAACAAGACACTTTGTTTATGATTCATATACATTGCGATTTGCGATTACGATTGGATCACATCGCATCGCAAAACTCCTCATCAACAAGACACTTCAAAAAATTTGCGATTCCGATTAGCGATTAAGTGGTGGGGACCACTTGTCCCGCCAATTCAAAAATGAAAAAGGAATTCCGCCTGTTTGAACATTTTTCTCCATTCTGGTTGTTGAGTGCTTTAAATGCCCGAAATGACTGTTTTAATATCTCTGCTCCTCCGTATTTCAAATCTACAGGAAACCTTCATTCCTTCCAAAAAAAAAATGGCTATGCCCGTAACAAAATCAAATCTCCTCTGCAATTTGTGGCTGCAGAGCGTTGTGCACTCAAAATTTCGTTGCTGCCTTGTACTCTTTTCTTCTTGCCCAAGGCTGGCAGGTGACTTTAATATTTTCAACATTTACAGTTCCCCTCTAGCACATCTGGAACATAAGATTCTATAAAAAGAGTCCAAGCGCGTCCATCTCTTACAAATTCATGTAATGATGCCACCGACCGATAATGAAGAAACCAATGCTTTCCTACCAAGATCCTGAAGCTCAGAATGTGATTCTCCTCATCTAGAATCTCCAGGCGTTCAATGTTGTTCTTAGTTGGCAATCCCATCACCACTTTCACCTCCCTCACGCACCCAATAGTCATTCCCCACTTTTTCTTCATGGAGCAGCTACTGTTGAAGGGTTTGTACCTTTCGGTTTTGTCAAACCTGCGAACCACTAACCACACACTGCTTGCTGGTGCATTGGTTTTCTGTATCAAAATCGACTGGCATTGCTTGTCTCCAACTCATAGATCAGAATGGTGGACAGGAAAAAAAAACTTCAATTTGGCGAAATCCACCTGGCTAACACCAAAAATATTTATTTCTCGTAAAGCCACCATATTTTAAATTTCAAATCTTCCATCCATCGCAATCTGCTTCTTCTTCTTCTTGGAATTTTCACGCAGTTACTGTGGCAAAACATACTGCTCTGATCCGTGTAGAGTATATATTCTATGAATACAATAAATTAGCAATTACTAAGAAGTTGATAATATTGTTAAATTGGAATTGTTTAATCGGAAAATTTGTATTTTGATTTGTAATAATAATTATTATACCAAATTTAAGTTGTTTGTTAGATTTATAAGAAGTTGGTAACACACAATCAAAATAATAATTGAAATATTGAGATAATAAAAGTTTACTAAGATATAATTTACTACCTATTTTACCAATTAAAGATTTATAATAAATATGACATGCCCGAGTGCGAAAGGATATCACCAACCCCAAGCCACATGCCTAGCATGTGGTGACATACCCCAATAATAGTTTGTAAAGCACATGCATGTTGCATGGGAGATGTATCACATGAGGATAGCTCCTTCTTCATTCTCGCATCTGCTGCTTGATGAAGCTATATCTTTCAACCCAATTTCATATATGCAATGGCATATATCTTACTCGTAAGGTCTGTCATGTTACACTATCCCATTAATTTGACATTTATTCTAGGGCATGCCAAGGAAATTTGCTTTGGTACTCTGCTCTAGGTATTTGTCATCCCTTGTTTATTAGGCAGTCTAGTGCTCCCCTTCGGGACAAACTATTCCTCTTTCGAAAGTCCGTCTTCACCTCAGGTGTGATCTTGTGCGATCACTGGCGACTTCAAAGTATCAACAAAATTAGATTCATCGCTCATCCAGTTTACACCCAATTACTAAGTCGGAGGTTCGATCGTCAATTCGATTCTTCATAAGGTACTAACATTACTGGAACGTAAATCCATGTAGTTCATTCCTGCTGGAAATCACAATTATTCATCCACACGTTGCAGGATTTGCGGTCATGTCTCTAGATGCTACAGAGCTCTGAGAATGCACACACTTATAAGAAGATCAACAAAAAGGAATACATAACCATTCCAATATTAATACGAAATATTGATTAATGTAACTATGATGTGCATCGAATGTCAAAACTATACAAGTCCAGAGAATAGTCTGCCCAAGCTATTTGTACTATGATTCTATCAAGCTCTCACCCACGCTTTGATGTAGAAATTTATGCACTTTCTGAGAGACAAAATCAACTTCATGATTTTAATACTTAATACTAAATCATAAAATTAAATGCACCATGAATCTAGATCATCACCACAGCCCTGAGCGATATCAAACCAATATGAACCAATGGATCTCAATCTACATAAGTGATCACACAAATAGAGGAGGCTTTTTAACAACGATTTAGAGGATAAACCTTTCAATTACACAGACAGAAATATTCATGGAATCAGAACTTATTTTTATTACTTAGAACCAAAGGTATGTACATACACATATATAGTGTTATGTCTGGAGCTACTCGAGCTCTACTCTCAATTGGTCGAATTCCAGCGCTAGGGCTCGGTACTAGCTACGATGTCCACACGTACATTTATGGTTACCTACACACCAGAAAATTATATTGATGCAATCTCCTTTAGAACTCCATGTTTTTGGTCGCTTCTTATTGTTCATTATACCAGTTCTTAGATACCTTCTCCAACATCTTCATGAACATGATATTTCTTTTAATGAACATGAAATTTATTTGATCGGAGTGTTTCGAGTGTGACATCTAAGATTTATTTTGAGCAGTCTGAATAACTGAATGTGTTATTGGATGTGTTTCGAGTGTGACATCTAAGATTTATTTTGAGCAGTCTGAATAACTGAATGTGTTATTGGATTTAATTGTATAACAGAGACATCATTTCTCTCTTCATAATTAATTAAAATTTGTTGTGTTGTTGAAATCGGTTGACTCCAATGTGTTTGTGTTGTTGAGTTGTAGAACTAAATTAAAAATAAGTTTACACTTTGTTTGTTTCTCAGATTAAGGTATCATGAAAAATTTATGTTTTTTTTCCCAAATTAAGCTATCATGAAGAATTTTTTGTTTAAATTATAACATAAATGAAAATTTGCAATTGCAAATGGTTGTTAGGGAAATATTGGTATGTAAAATTGTGAAAATTTTGATTATTATTTTAGAATTTTATATTTTGAATGTAATATTTATATTTTTTTTTATTACAAATTTTGTGTGCTAAAAATGAATCTTTTGTGAATCAATAGATATAAAATTGTGAAAATCTTGATTATTATTTTAGAATTTTATATTTTGAATGTAATATTTATATATTTTTTTTATTACAAATTTTGTGTGCTAAAAATGAATCTTTTTTTGTGAATCAATATGTTGAATGTACTTAAATTTATTGATTTCTAAAATTTATAAACAAAAAATTATGAGTATTTGTGTTATTAATTTTTTTTTGAAATTATCTAGTTGATTTCCAATTCTAAAATTTAGTTATGATTTTAGAATTTAGTTATGAGCATTCATTCAACAATGGGATTTATTTTTGACAATATGATATTCTCAAATCTTCTATACCTTCGATGTATCTTTGCACCTATTAATTTTTAAAAATATATATGTAATTAATTTGTCTTTATTTTTGCTTTAATTTATATTTTAATTAAATATTTTACAAAATATAATGCAAATTTACATAATATATATATTATTTTCCAACCCTTTCTTATTTCTTATCTGCGCGTGTTCTCTTTAATAAGATTTCAATCCAACAATAAAATATTTAAAAATAAAATTATAATATATGAACAACAAAATAATTTTCCTAAATTTTCTATTTCCAACTTAGTTATCCATCTGATTCAACTAAAAGAGAAAGGTATTCAATGATACCATCCATATCAAGGCTTATTTTGTAATATTTCCTTCCTACTCAATTGATAATTGTATAAACATTCACTCAAGTGCAACCATTGTTATAACATACAACAACTATAGAAAGAAAGTATTTTTAATGCCTACGAGGCTAAAAATATCCTATGAGATAGATTGATTCTCCATATGGCTGTTGTATTCTGCCCTTTTCTCATGGAGTTTTACAATAAGCGATACTGACTTCTCAACAAACTCTTCGTTGAATAGATTATCCCTATAGCTAGCCGCCAAAATACCTGCATAATTTTCTCTGTTGTCTTTGAAGGCCTCACATTTTAAAATGAAACGTTTTATGTTTCCACTTTTGCAGAAGAGAAAAAAATACATACTCTTTCTGACCACATTTCTTTTGGCCTTTTCCAGCGCCCTATTTCAAAACGGTGTTGATGAGAATTAGTCCTTAATTGAGCAATAATAATTTTAAATCTCCAAGAAATGTTGGCCCCTATGTATGCTTTTTGTTGATGATTATGAGTGGGGTTAAACTCTTCAATGTAGTACTTCTTTCTCCCTAGCTCTTTCTCCCAAGTACTTTTGTGGAACTTATCCATAACAAATTTTTTTATCTCTTTACTATTTGTAGGACATATTCTCAATCAAATACCCCATTTACTAAACCATTTGTTATTTTGACGCATCCAAGTCTTCTTTCTTTTTCACAATCTATCCTTAAATGAAACCTTATGCCATCTACCCTCTTCCATTTACTCAATTTTTTTCAAATACCTTATGACTCACACCATAGCAATTGCTTCAATAGGAACAACCCCTGTTTCACTTAACAAGATAGCATAAGGGACTGCACTTTTAATTTTGAATTTGTTTGTAATCAAACGCTTTTGAATTTTCTGAATTTGTTTCCACTGCACATCGGTTGTGCTACTGGCCAATAGTTCATAACCGTAGAGAATCACTGGAATCACTAGAAGCCCAAAAAGAGTTAGAGTATTTTTCCATACCAATAGCTCTTCCTCTCTACACATGTTTTTAAGAGCATCAAATTCTTTCAAGCCACCCACAGTTCTTTTCTTTCTAGAACCATCCCAACTTAAATTTACGTTGAATTCAATTCTTAGGTATTTGTAGTCTGCAAATTCTTCTAGAATGTTTCCTTCAAAGTAGAGCTTATGTTTGTTATGTTTTATTTTGTTAGAGAAAACCATGACTTTAATTTTGCTAATATTGACTTGCAACCCCACCCTTCTACAAAAATACTGAAGGGAACGTAATTGCTCTTGCAAACCAAGTGCCGATTTAGCAATCAGTATAAGGTCATATGCATACAAAAGAAGCCTTATAACGAACTTTCCCAAATGGATACCATCATGCCCTTGCGAATTTAGCCACTCTTCAAGCTTGTTAATATACAAACCAAAAAGGGTAGGAGACAATGGGAAAGCTTGCTTGACTGCGATATTACTTCTAAAAGTTTCAGAAATCATTGCTAAAGTTCTAATTTTGACTTTCACCTCTCCATACAACTTATGCATAGCTTCTCTCAAATGCTTGGGAACCCTGGTTTCCCCCATTCTACGCCTAAGCTTATCCCTAGGAACCGTGTCAAAGGATTTTCTGAAATCAACAAAGCAAAAAAAAAATTCTTTCCTTTTTTCCCAAACTTTTTCAATGATGTGCCTTAAAGTTATACAACGATAAATTGTGGAATGTTTAGGTCTAAAACCTGTTTGCTCTTTAGCATGTTTATCTCTTTCTTCTACCCACTTGCTAATTTTATTTTCTATCATGCTTCCAAATAACTTTGCAAACAAGGGGTTTATCATTATGATTTTGTAATTGGAGGGATTATTGACGTCACCACTCTTGAAAAGAGCTATTGCCATACTAGTTGTCCAATCTATGGGGAACTAGTGTTGTATGATGTCATTGAAAACTTTTGTGATGTGAGGTGAAATAATTTTTAAACCCAACTTTAGGTGCTCTTCTCGGAGTTCAACTCAGTCTTTTTCTTTTCCAACACCCAAATTCTTGATACCCATCTCTACCTCTTGCACTGTGAATATTTATTTGTCTGTGCTAACCAAGGTAGGAGGGTCAACCTTGGGATCTTGATCATAAATTTGTCTTGCATAGTCGAACCATTTATAAGTTGTAATGTTTTTTTTCAATTTGCAACTTTTTCGGTTGGGGCTCCTTCCAGAATAATTGGGGTTTATTTTTCCCATGGAAGATTAGTTCTTCTCTCTTCGAAACCATGAAATAAACCTTTTTCTTTCTTAATATCTTCTTGTAAGCTTTGATATTTACATTATCCTTGTCTGATTCCTTCCACATTCTCCTTGCCTTTTTTCATTCCTCATCAAACAAAGAATTAACCAGAAAGAATTTTTTTCAGACTTCTTATTTTTTTCTCTTTTGCACTCAGCAACTGCTCTTTGAATTAAATGTGTTAATTCGTGACTGTAAAGGCCATGAAATGAGATTTCCTCCTTCTTGAAGAGCCTCTCTACTGTTATTTTGAAGGTATTACAATTCTTTGGAGTCAAAAGAATTCTGACCTTCGGGGGATTTTTTTGAACACACTAAGTTTTTTACCCTAATTGCTTCTTTCCAGTCCGAGAGAAACTTAAATGGATAGGCTTGTGATATGATTTGAAGTCCCAAATTTTATCTACAATCAACACTTTCTCCATTTTTTCACACAAACTGTGTAATAAAATTACATAATCTACTACACCTTCTCCATTGTAAGTATTGCAAGTGAGATTACCAGACTTTTCCCATTGATTCAAACCATTACAAATTACTAAATCGAAAGCCCCACATAGCGTAAGAAATTTTTCTCCAAAGAGATTGCAGCCTTCATCCTGCGAAATTCTTTCCCATTGATGATTACTCTCTTCTATAAGTCAGATAGGGTCACAGTCTTCTTTACAACAAAAAGTGCTATCTTGTTCACCTACAGTTATAGCATTGAAATCCCCCAGTATAAGGACTTCACCTAGCTGAGAATATATTGCAATATCTGATTTTAGGATTGCAAAGCAATCTTTGTTGTCAATCCCTCTACTTTTGTAGATTTTTTAAACTTGTAGTTCAAAGTAGCATGCTGCAATTCTAATGTGATTTCCATTTTCTTATATTTTAAACCAGAGAAATTGCTTATTTGAGTCTTATTTTTCTAGCTGAATGAAACAACTTTCTTTTTCTCTCACTAATACCATGATGCCCTTTGTGCCCTTTTCCATTCCCTGCTGCCCTGTTCCACACTGCTATCTTCGAGTACCCTTCAAACAAAAGTGTCTTGCACCCTTCATGCTCATGTGTTTCTATGAGGAAAATTATGTCTCTACCTTTTGCAATAGGCCCTAACCAAAGCCCTATAAAATTGGAATATAAAACTCACACTTGACAAAATTTCAAATTTACAATTGTTACTTGACAGTGACACAATATTAAATATTCAGTGCATATTTATGGACGTACACGAAAGACAAGGACAAGGCGGAGGTTGAATGGAGGGGCACTTTTTTTAAGGTCAAACGCGAAGAAGGTATGGAAAAGTGCCGAGTGAAATGTGATATGGATGAGAAAGCAGTAGGGCAAATACTTCAATTGTATAGTGATAATATGGAAATTATTGCGAGAAATTCAGAGTATCATGATAATTTCATAAAGTGAATTCAGGGATAATATCATGATAACTCCAATATTAGTGTAACACTGAAAAAAACACTAATGACTAAAAAAGTGAAAAAGTGAAAGGTATGGACAAATTTCATGTTAGATAAACATTGATCTCACATCAGTTTATTTTAAAAGAAATAATAAGTATTTTATTATTTCGTGAAATCAGTGCTATAGCACAAAACTTCAGATGTAAATTTGCAAAACCTAACATGGAATTCTACGAAATAAAAGACCATACAAAGAATTATCAACTATATATAACATAATTAGGTATTACAAAAATGTACATGTAAAATTGTTAGGAGAAAAAAAAAAATCTTGACTTAAAAAAATTATCATTTTCTTAATATGACATTTACATGATAATGGGTTTCTAAGAATGTGTTAGCGCTAGAATTTCAATAACCCACATGTCTATTTTTAGATAATTGTTCATGATGCTCTGTCTCCTTCCTACTTCTTGTTATCCATCGTATGATTTCTTCAACTACTTTATGTAAATTTCTCCTTCTTGCAAATCCATCTACACATTTTTTCCAGATAGAGTAATATATATTTCTCACATTCTGAAGATAAATCAGTCATACAACTAAATAATAATGTTCTTGCAGTGATCCAAAGGGCATGAATTTTATGTAATTTTTAGTTTCAATACCACCAAG
Source organism: Pinus albicaulis (assembly GCA_034641835.2). Classification (NCBI taxonomy): domain Eukaryota; kingdom Viridiplantae; phylum Streptophyta; class Pinopsida; order Pinales; family Pinaceae; genus Pinus; species Pinus albicaulis. The sequence continues at coordinate 1,612,168,859 of CM076570.1, read as the reverse complement.
TGATTTTCGGAGTTTCCTCCATTGTACATGCATTTACACAAGGGCTTTCTAGATATGTAAGAAATCTAAAAGGAATGAATTTCTACAACCTTGTTCAACATTCTCTCCGAACACCTTTTCAATTTCTACAATTAAACAAGCAATTAGTAACATGTGAAAGTACTGGGGTAAAAAAGCTTACAGTTGCCTTGCATTTAAACTTTGAATCAATTTCTACATTTTTTGACCAGAATTATCATCCCTTTTGGATTCCCAACAAACAGTCATCAATTATTCAGTGTGTAACACACTATCTTTTTTTGTACCTTTTTCCAAAACCATAGGAAGCAACTCACAAGAGTCGAAACAAATTACTCTCAATGGCAAGAGTGTCCATAGAAACATTGAATGCGATTTCAAAGGGGTTGAGACCCCTTGAAAACATTTATTTGACAACCTATTAATTACAACAGCGAAATGTAATGGCATTATGTCATTTTCTAGGTTACCTATCTGGCTCTTGTAATTTCCTTTTATTGTCTTTATAGAAGTGATTTTTTAAGTATTGAATATATAACAATGTTGTCCTCGAACCTCTTTTATGATATTGTACAACATTTTCAAGATTTTTATGATCTATATTCAATTTTCATGTTTTCCCAATGTTTCCTCCAATTTCTACTCTATTAAATATTTTCTCAATATCGACCCCATACCTACCCTTATATATTCATATTTTCAAATAGGGTTAAGGGGGATGTTAGACAAAACATAAATACATTTTTCTATTCTTGTTTTTCCCAATATTTCCCAATATTGATACTTTTCCGAATAAACCTCCCCACACGTACCCTCATATATCTTGGGGTGGGGGTGCCATGAATATTGAGAAAAACATGAGTATAAATCACTTATGTTTGACCCAATGTTTTCCCAACCCGTATCCCAAAACAAGGATACATTAGGGTGGGGGTAAGTGGGAAATAGTGGGAAAAACATCAATATAATTCTATTTGGGTTTCATATTCATGTTTTTCCCAATATTCCTCAAAACATGGATACATTAGGGTGGGGGTAAGTGTAAATATTGGGAAAAATATGAATAGAGTTATATTTTTTCTTTTCATATTTTTCTAAGTGTTTCACTCCCTTTCCCCTCCACTTCTATTTATATTTTTCCTAATAGTTCCCTCTAACCCCATTGTCATATAATCCCCAACCCAAAGCATGAATATGATAGTTGAGGTGAGGAAACATATTGGGAAAAACATGAATAAGAGGTGTGGGTGACCGATAGTGGGCCAAAGTTGAAGATAACTAACATGCTCTGATAGGGACAACATATGTGGAGATGCAAACGTCCTTTTAGAACATAAAACTTCAGAAAAAAATTTGTACCTAAGGGTTTTGATCCAAAATTAAGATAGATTTATAGTGTTATTGGTATATATCATGAGTTACATATTTCTTTTATTACTTTGAATATATCCATTCTCAATATATCTTTAAATATACTAGGAAAATCTATTGTCATTTAAACTACATAGGTATAGATCCAACTTTGCAAATTCCAAATATATATATATTTATAATATTGTTTTTTATTTTTGATATATTGAATCTTGAGATATATCAAAATTTCAAATTACATCTCTTTTATTTTTAACTTTTTCCCATATAGATAAATAACTAAATGCTACACTACTTATAGATTAGATTGATATCTATGATTTTAAAATGAATATTTGATTATGTTAATACCCTCGAACATTAACACTTGGTCTTAGAATTTCAAGGAAATGATGAATTTTATAATCTCTCTCTCTCTCTCTCTCTCTCTCTCTCTCTCTCTCTCTCTCTCTATATATATATATATATATATATATATATATATATATATATATATATATATTCTAACTCAAATTATTTATGAAAAATCATAAATTTTGAAATGAAATGAATTAATCATATTAATTAATTATTATTAATTTCTAATTTAAAATTAATAATTTATTACATAAAATTTAGAATCATTTTAAATATTTTACTTTAGAATTGATAACCATAGAAAAGAATTATTAATGAATTGCATTTCTATTTAAATTACAATTTTAAAAATACAAACATTTAAAAAAAATAACACGTTTAATATTTTATATTTATAATTTTAATCAAATTTTGAATCAAATTAATAAAAAAAATTAAAAAATTAAAAGCATTAAATATTTAAATTATACTTAAAACTAGTGTTTTTATTTTCCGTTTGTGTCAAATGGTCTAATTTTTCGTCATTGGTACAAAGCATGATGGGAGAAATCTTGGTTGACTATGGGGAAAGAAAAAAAGGAGAGGTGAAAATCAGGAGAAGAAATTCAAAAAGGAGTCGAAAAGGGAAGAAATGAAATATTTGAGGCCAAAATCAAAAGGGAAAACTAAAATCTCTGGAGTCAATAATCAGAACCAAATATTGGAAGAGGAATTTCAAATCAAGTTGATATCATAACTTAAATTTCAGAAGGATTGGTCACTTCAAAACATCGGGGATCAAAATTCTGTAACTCCTCAAAACTGTAAATTCCTTTGAAAGCACTGAAGTTGCAGAGAAGGGGAAATACAAAGGAAAACATCACAAAACCAAGGACCCCAAGGACCCTTTCTCTTTCCTCCGAAGTGTTGGGGTTCCCATGTTTTGGCCAGATTGGCGAGACCAATAGATGAGACAACATCAAACCACTTTCAGACCTTAGGATCTAGCCCTCCTGGGTCCAAAGAGGGATCTCTCTATGATTTTCAAAGATATATGACTTTAAAGCTCAAAGGTTAAGATAATAGGCTAGTTATAGGCACAAGGTTTGTTTGTTTGATTGCTGGTTATCAGGAAAGAAGGGTTCAATGTAAGACAAGGATGAGAAAAAAGGAATAAGGCAGAGGTGAAGTGTTCCAGGGAGCATCCAAAACCATTGGGCAATGGAGTCAGGAAAGGATTTGCTTGCTAATCAATATGCGGGCTTTCAATTAGGCTAGTCATCTAAAACATTGGATCTTAAAGATGATTGCGTAGTATGGAATGGTGGGGGAGGAGGAACAATAAAGGTTCAGGGCACAAAGTTAAAGCCCTGAGATTAGAGAGAGACTTCTAACTCTCAATGCTTCGGCCTCCAGCTTGAGGGATCTTAGAAAGGCTAGCTGGTTGCACAAGGATCCTAGTAGACAGGGCTCACTCTAATCCCCAGTGTTCCCAAATCTTCCAGCTGAATCCTAACAAGAACATCTAAGAACTGATCCATTCAATTCATACATCAGACAACAGGAAATAAAATCCACTATACTGGTTAAATTAACTAAAATAAATTCTTAGATAACACATTTAGTAGAAAACATTGAAGGCGAGGAGAGCAGAAACATAGGGTACCTAACAAGGGTAAATCCTATGCCAATGTTCTGATGCAAGCCAGTAGAAACGAAACGAAATGAAATAAAACACAGAGACAGAAAAACATCACCGTTGCTTTAGATCAAGATCTAAAGAAATGTGCTTGTCATATTAAAAAGCAACACCAGTCGAGTACAACATTGCCAATAGTTGGATACTCAGTCTGAAAACATTTTCCTCAGCCAATCATACAACTTTACACAGAGACTTTGTCTCAAAATAAAGATCTTTTAATTCTCTAATAACTGATCAACAACCTTTACAATGAGTTTCTTCATGAATTTATAGCTCCCGCGGAGTGGAGAAGGTAGGTGAAACACTAAATGAAGCATTAAACTCATAACAGAAAGAGGGCCGAAGCCCATTCTGTTTAAACCTTGTGCATTTATCTCTGGCACTCTTTGGGTGGGAGAGTGGTCTTTTCTAGGCTTCCATTTACTCCGGTATATCTCTGATGTACTCTGCTGCAGCAATCTGAAGTACTTCTGGTGAATAAAGAAAAAGGGAAATCAATGATGCTAGGGTCTGCCATACTGTGAATCAAATGATCTGGTAGCACAGGATTGTTGTCAGGGCTGGAAAATCTCTCTAGAACACGGCATAGGATGAGAGCTGCATGGGCACTCTGTCCTTTATGGAGAAAATATTCGGCTGATGTGAAAACCCCGATATACATTAATTTTTGTGCGTTGTACCATCTGTGTGCTCCATGATGTCTTCGATCTGGTGCTTTGATGGCTCTAGGAAGGTTTCGTAGAGTTTGACCCTGCTCTTTAAATGGCGATCATATCAATCACCTTCCTAGGCTTTTCTTTGTTATTTTTTCACACGGTCCTTTCAGCATTTTCGGCTACTGTAATAAAGACTGTGTAATCATGGTGGCTTTCACCACTCGATAACCCTGCAAAACACAAAACTTGTTAAGAAAACAATGTTGGGGACGCTTTGGTGGCCTGCGGGATGATGATGCAATCAATTGGGGAATGGCGAGGAATGTTGTGGGAGACTTGCAGTGTGGCAGAAACAGTGGGAAATATAGTTGGAAGGTGGCACAGATGGAAAATAAAATGAAAAACCTTAAATATAGACCTTGGAATGGAGTATATATGAGGGGACGGGCGAATATAAAATGGAACACGTGGACTGGTGACATGGCGGGAGACGGTCAACGGCGGGCATGTGAATAAATCTGGACCATCCGATCTTAGGAGGAGGACGACGGTGGGAAACACGTCGGAGAGCGATGGATAGTGGGCCAAGGGCACAGATGACTTGGGTTAACTTCTGCGCAACTTCATGGAGCGATCACCGTTGGATGGGCGGTCGCAAATCGGACGGATGATATGCATATCGCTCTGTGTCTTGTGTCGAACGATAACGGGTGATGAGCGAGCGGTTTTAAAATAGTGTCGCTGCCACGCGTCGTGTGATGACTAGAACAACTAGCCAGATGAAAAATACTGCCCACCTCTCAAAGGCAGTGCAATACAAACCGTCGGTTTCTGCATAGTGCACGGTTGCGGGGACCACCGGGCTGGTGAAATACGAACCGTTGATCTGCGAACTGACTGGATGGTTGAGATGCGATCGGGCAGCAAATGGAGTGGGATACGGGAGCTGTGGAGTATTGTGATGACCGTTCGATCTGCAGAGATTTAGGGTTTAAAAAGTGCCCGATATTCAACTAAGATAAGTGCCTTTCGCCTTGGCGTCTAGTCTCGGCGTTGGGTCACGTGGAGGGGAAAAGTGCAGGGGTTTGGCCGAAAGGGGCTAAGCCCACATATATGGGGACTGTGGTTTTTGGACCATTTTAACGCAATTTGAGGCTAAAGGGGGGAAACAATGGAGGAAAAGGGGCTAAAACCAAATAAGGGGTATTTGGAAGGTTCAAAGGAGGATTTTGGGAGAATTTAGAGGGACTAAGGGAGGAATTCTGCAGGGGTGCAAGGGGTAGAGAAAGGCCTCCTGGAGCACAATTTTTATCATCAGTGGGACCTTATAAAGGGAGTCAGCAGAGGGAATTTTATCAAAGGCAAAGGCACAGGAGACTTCAAGGATGATGTGTCTTCAGGGAAGATGCATTCCTTGAAGGCTTAGAAAACAATTTAGCCCCTTCCTTTGCTTGTCAAAAAATTTATAGGGGGCTAACAGTGGCTCCACATGGGGATGGCTTCTTCTTGAAGGAGTCAAGAATTTAGAAAATGATCTTTGGTGTAGGCCAGATGCCTGCTGCTTGAGCCACCTTTCTTCTTTGATTGTCAGCTGCCACAATTGTGAAGACATCAATTTAGCAGAAACATTACCCCACCAATCTGCCTACCCACCTACAATCCTAGCATTTCTCTTCCAGGGTGCATTCGAGCTAGCAGACCCTTTACATCTTTTTATTTTCTACAAACAAGAAAATAAACCTATTCTATTTCTACCCTTATTACTCCATGAGACCAGATTGGACTGTTGGTATCATATGTTTCTCTACCTAATCTAATATCTGCTGGGATTAGACTGTCCAACATATTTCTTCTCTATATTCTACGACAAAAATTTAAAAAACAATCAAACTAGGATTAGACAGTCTAGTTTGCTGTGGATCCAAGGCATAAGGACAGTTGCACATGGACAGAAACTTGTAGAAGACTGAAACAAAACTTTGAAGGCTTGAAATTTGAAGATTGAAGCATCCCTCTTTCTTTTGTGACTCAAGTTTTGAGCTTGTTAGAGTCACTCTCTCTTCTTCATTGAGCTCCGGTTTTGGGCTTGTTAGAGATAATTCTTCTTTCTTCTTTCCTGGTCCCTGTTTTGGGCATGTTTGAACTAGCTATCTTTACTTTCTCTAGCTGAGGTTTTGATCATGTTAGAGCCAATATTTTCACTTCATAGGTTCATGTTTTGAGCATGTATGAACCTCTCCCAGAAATAATGTTGTAATGGTATGTACAATGGAAATGGAAACTGGAGATTGGAAATTAGCAGAAGTAGTGTTTGAGCATCCTGCCATTGACAGGACCCCCAAACAGCTTTGTACCATCTAACTCCTGTAGAAAAAAGGCATTTGGACCCACAGTGGCCTGGATGATGTAGGGACCTTGCCACAAATTATCAAACTTGTTGTGTTTTCCTTTGTCCTCTCTTCTTGAGTCCCACTTCAGAAATTTATCTCCAATTTTGAAATCATAGGCCTTAGTTCTTCTGTCAAACAACTTCTTTATGTTCCCCTGAACTTTCACAGCTCTGTTATAGACCTCTTCTCTTGTTTTCTGGAGGTGAATTGTTTGGTTTATTCTCCTCACCATGCTATCTTCTTCTGTTTGAATCTCCTGGACCAACTTGATCACTGGTACCTCAAGGCTGGTAGGAAACACTGCTTCTGTTCCATAGACAAGCTGGTATGGTGACATGCCAATGGATTTCTTTGTTGTAAGCCTGTCAGCCCATAGGGCATGCACTAACTTGTTATGCCATGACTTTTTTTTCTCTTCCAGTAGCTTTTTGATGATGGTAACGAGGCTCTTGTTTGAAGATTCTGCTAATACATTACCTTGAGGGTAATAGGCAGTTGAATGAATGAGTGCTATTTGATACCTGTGACAAAAATCAACCATTTTCTTGGATCCGAAAGTAGCAGCATTATCAGTTATTATTTTCCTTGGGTAGCCAAACCGAGAGAGGATATGACCTTCTAGGAACCTAATGATGAATTAATCTGTGGCATTTCTAGTAGGTATAGCCTCTATCCACATAGTGAAGTAGTATGTGGCTGTTAGGTTCCATTTGTGCTGTGCAGAAGAAGCAAGGTGGATTTCTCCTATGAAATCTAGACCCCATTGCAGAAAGGGACCTTCAACAGTGATGGGTTATAGAGGTAAGGGGAGGAGTTTTCTTTTGACTTCAAAAATATTTCATTTGTGGCAGGAAATTACCATCTTATAGATATCATTGAAGAGTGTAGGCCAATAGTAGCCAGCTCTGTGTATTTTGTTTGCAGTGGCTTTCCAGTTTAGGTGGCCTCCACACTCTCCTGCATGGAATTCCTGCTTAACATTTTATGCTTCAAAATCAGACAAACATTTAAGCAATAGGCCATTTATATTTTTCCAGTATAGGCCTTCAATCATTATGAAATAGTTTTTGGATTTTAGCTTTAAGAATCTGGCCTTGGTCTTTGACAGTTCAGGAGGGGCATTGAGGTGTGTAAGCACATATAGAATGTCAGAATACCAAGGAGAGCTTTGAAACTTCTCCTCAATAATGGGATCAGGTAATCCCTGCTGCTCATCCAAGGCATCTATCATGTTAATGTCTAGGGCTTGTAGGTTTGATTCAGCCATTAGTTGAGCTAAGCCCTGAACTTTGATCAGTTTGGTGGGTTTTATCTCAAGGTTGCATTCTAAGATCACAACAATCCATTTTCCCCTCTTCCCATCTGGGTCTTGGGACAAGATATCTTTGACCATTATGCTAGGCACATAGGCTATGGTGTGGGAATGCAATATGTACACCCTGAAGTCTTTCAAGGCCTTGATTAAGGCATAGGCCTGTTTTTCCATTATGTTGTATCTCAAGGGTGCATCCCTGAGTGCTTTGATGAAGAAAGAAATGGGCTGTTCCATTCCTTCTGGATTTTTCTGCAGTAGAACTGCAGCTATTGTATGCTTTGAGGCAAATGAAAAAATCAGGAAATCTTTTGAGAAATCTGGGCTGATTAGAACAGGAGCCTGGGTGAGTGCAAGTTTAACAAATTCAAAATATTTCTTGGCTTCAATAGTCCACTTAACTCCTACACCTTTCTTCAACATGTTATTCATATTCCTAAGGTGTTCAGCTAAATTGGGAATAAACTTCCTGAGGAGGTTGATTTTCCCAATGAAGGATTGTAACTCTTTGATGTTTCTTGGGTGTGTGATTTGTAGTATTCCCTCAACTCTTTGTGGGTCTATCCTAATCCCCTTATTAGATATGATGTGGCCAAGAAGCTTACCTTCTTGCAGCCCAAATATAGACTTTTTAGGATTCAGTGACAGACCAAACCTTCTACATTTTTCAAACACTCTTCTCAGGTGTTCTAAATGTTCTTCCTCAGTCTTGGAATAGACTATTATGTCATCTAGGTAGATGAAAATGAAGTGTCCTATTTCATCTGAAAAATCTATGTCCATTGCTCTTTGGAAGGTTGCACCAGCGTTCATTAGCCCAAAAGGCATCTTTACATACATAAAAGTGCCCCATGGAGTGGTAAAGGCTGTTTTGAGTTGGTCTTCAGGATTACTAAGACTTGGTTGTATCCTGAAAAACCATCTAGCAGGGAGATCCTTTTAGAGCCTACTACCCTCTAAAGAATATGTTCCATTTTAGGCAAAGGGTAGTTGTCTTTGAGTGAGCCTCTATTGAGATTCCTGAAATATATGCATAATCTGATCTCCCCTGTTTTCTTTCTCATAGCCGCTAGGTTTGAAACCCAATCAGAGAACCTCACAGGCACAATTATACCTAACTCATACATTTTCTTAATCTCTTTTTCAACTGCAGGAAATTGTTTTGGGTTTATCCTACGAAGCTTTTGTCTAAAGGGCTTCTGATTTTATTTCAAGGGTATTTTACGCTGTATGATGTTTGTGTCGTAGGCCCTTAAGTCCTCATAACTCCAATCAAACACATCAATGAATTCCTTGAATAGGTAAATGTATTTCTATTTCATGTTTTTAGGCAGGGACTTAGCCAATTTGATCAGCTTGGGTTTATCTTCAGTGCCTATGTTGCATTCCTCAACATCAGAGTCTGCATGTTCTATAGTGGACTTTTTTGCTACATCATCAAAGTAAAAAAGGTCTTCTAAAGGTGCCAGAACTCGAGGTATGTTCTTATCTTTGGTCTGCAACACCTCTAATTCTTCACTATCTGCATTTTCACATTCTTCGTTTGGATTTCCAATATGTTCGTTTAAAGCATTTACTTCTATGTTACAGGGTGTTTCTTCCTCATCTAAGGACTCTTCACTTAGGCAGCTGCTGTCAGATTTAGAGTTTGAATCAGAAAATTCAAACTCATTTCTGCCTACCAGGAAATCTTCAATCTGTTTATCGCCCTCAAAGACCTGCCAATATTTTTCATTTTCCGACACTGCAGGTCTGAATTTGGTCTAAATAATGATCTGTTGGTCACTGGGAGGCTTAATATATGAACTAGCCATGCAGGCTATTCCATTTTCAATTTCATTCTGACCTCTAGGGATAAACACCAGATCGTATTCTACAAAGGTTCTCAATAGATCCATGGCGTCATTCCTATAGGCTCTCAGTCTAGGATGTTTCCCTGTGTATTCACCATTCACCTGTTTAATGATCATCTCACCATGCACAGTTATCCTACGGGCTCCTAATTTTTTCAACAGGTTTAAGCCTAGGATAAGAGCCTCGTACTCAGCAATGTTGTTTGTACATTTGTAGTGCAGTTTACATGCATGGCTTCCTGCATAACCACTCTCTATGTTATGTATCCACACTCCTGCCCCAGCAGTTCTCTTGGTGAATGACCCATCGAAATTCATCTCCCACAAGGGTTCATTTTTCATTTCATCATCACTTCCTTCCCTACAGCTGGGTTCGCCATTATATTGCATTATAGGAGCTGCAGTAGGTTGTGGGTTGTTTTGTTTTTCATCATGGGTGTGGAGATCAAAGAGGCGACTAGTTAGATGATTGCATTCTATTTCTGGTTCACTTTGAGTTTTTGTTTCAGTGCATTGATAAAAAAAATCTACGTCTTTCTCCTCTAAGTCTAGAGTAGCCATTATGTTAAAGTCCATGGGTTCTGTTTCCTTGTTTGTATCTCTGTTTTGGGACTCTGGCCCTTCTGAGGATTCATCATTACAAAGGATAAAGGATTCAAGGTATGTATGTACAGAGTATAATGGTGAATTTTCAGGCTATTCGGGGCTACTAACCAGGAATTTCATTTGTGCCTCTTTGTACAGTCTTCTAAGTTGGCCAAAGATTGGGATTGTGGCATAAGCCCCATCCATCTGCATTGTTCCTTGCAGCTTGGCTCCCCATGATCTTGATAATAACATGCCATACTTGGGTGGCACATCTGCCACAACAACATCCATGACCATACACTTGGCTGGAATCTGGGTAATGCTCACACATAAATCTTTGATTAGGCCAAGACACTTTACCCTACTAGAATAAAATGAATATAAGTCTTTATAGGGACGGGTTATCTCTAGGCCTGGTCTTTCCATCACTACTTTAGGCATCAGTTTGTGTGATGCCCCAGAATCATGCATTGCATTGTGGAGAATCTTATCATGGATATTGAGACTGATATAGAAAGGTGGCACTACCCCTTCCTAAAAATTTCCTTCTATCTTTGGAACAAACAGAAGGGTAGGTTGATCATCACTCAGATTTACAGTGTCACTGTTCTCACCTAAATTTAATGCTTTAAAAAATTTGGCCTTTACATACATCCTGAGTGGCCAGCTCAGAGAGTGGGATAGAGATTTTAATTTTTGCAATCTCACTCTCCAAATTGAAAGTGGACTGACTCTTTGGAATGTTCAACTCTGTATTGTTAGTCACCACCTTGGTGGCTGAATCAGTGTGCTGATTCTCACTATGTATAGTGTTAGAAACTGTTTTATCAGGAGTACTAACTCTAGTGTTAGTACTGCTTGTTGGTTTACCTTGTTTATCAGTGTTTTGGTTGTCCTTTTCTTTGTTCTTTACAGAACTCTCAGCTGCTAATTTGTTACTTTCAGCAATCACCTTAGAGGTTTTCTCAGGAATTTTTTTGATTGTAACCTCAGAAGCCTTTGGTTTGGTAGTATCTAAGCTCTTTTTGCTTCTAAGTTCATATTGTTCTCTGACCTGCATCATGGCCTTTTCAAATCCTAACCTGTAATCCTCAGATTGACCATTCCTCATCCCAATATGAGGGTGAGGGATGATCTTCTTCTGTGTAACAGTTGTGGATTGAATTTTCTGTTTCAAACATGTTTATTGTGTCTCCCTCAGACTCTTCTACAATTCCCTCATCTTCATCAAGAAATTTCTCTTGGAATGGGGGAATGACTTGCTGATCTGATTCTCTTTGTCTGTTGGGAGTGGTGTTGTTTCTTCTAAAGTTCTGGTTTTGGCTATGTTTTTTATTTATGTTTTGGTTACTAACTGTGACAACCATTTTTTCCATCATTTGTTGTAGCTTTTCCACATTTTTAGATAAGCGGTCATAATTTGGATCAGATGTGGAAGCTACATTGTCATCTCTATATGTTACCCTTTTCTCAGCTCTCAAAATTGCTTTTTTCTAAATCAGATTTGCCTCTACACTCACTACTCCATTTTTCATGTCTTCCAATGTGTTGTAATCCCTTTCCCTAAGCTAGTAGGCCATGTCAACATCTAAGCCTTCAGGGTACTTCACTAAAAACACTCCTAGGGGAGGTTTCATGTGTGGTGGAAGAGCATTATAAATGATGTTAAATCTTGTAGAGTAGGCCTGGACACTCTCTCCCACGTTTCTTTTCAGGTTCTTGTATTCTGCTAGGATTTGGAGAGGGTTTGCCTTAGCTTCCCATTTGTTTATGAAGGTATGATATAAAGTTGGGAGGCCTTGGATACTATTATGATGTGGGCCTTTGAACCATTTCTTCACATCACCTCCTAAGCTCTGGGCAAAGATTCTCATTTTGATTGTATCATCATCTATTTCCATGTAGTCAAAAGAATCTTCCATCCTATCTACATGGTGTTGGGCTGTGGTAGACTCTTTTGCAATGAAGTGTGGTATTTTTTATGATAATCATTGGGTAAGGGTACTAGAGGCTGAGGTAAAACCATAGGTGTTTACCAGGCTACCATGATGATGTTTTGACGAGGTAAGGGATTGGCTGGAGCAGCTGATATATGGATGGCAGGGATATTAGGACCAACAGAAAACTGATGAGCATATCTAGGATGAATGAGTCCCAAGTTCTGAATGAGGTGAATATCAGGAGGTGTAGATGGAGGGGTCTCTCCATCCCTAATGTGTTTACCACTTTGAGTCGGTGAACCGGGAAACTCAAGGTCCGGCTGGTCTAGGGCATTGAATGACCTAGTTCTAGGTAAGTTGTTTTGAATGTCTAGGTCAAAAAGTTGGTCTAATAGAGCTGTAAAGTATTCTGGTGTAGAATTAGCTCTATGGATGTGGCTGGAAATAGTTGATTATTTAGGTGTAGGAGATCTCTTGAGGATGCTCTCAAGATTTTCAACTATTTCAGGTGGGTTTGGGTTAGGATAAGCTCTTGTGTGAATGGTTCTTGAAGCCATAATGCTATTGTCCACCCAAGCAGCTTAACCCTACTTGTTACTTCTATTGTGGTTGATGTTGTAATGGGATTTTGGTTTCCCAACGGAGTCTTATGTGAACCAAGATAATCAGCAGGCCTAATTATCACTAGTGGAGTCTTTGAATTGTTTAGGAATTATGGAGTCGCCAGGTGGAAGATTTAGGATGTTTTTTGTGGGGTACTGTGTCCACCATAGTGCTTATGAGATGTCCCTTTTCAAGGATATCTTGAAAACACAGCAAAATCTAACAAGAGATTGACTGGGAGGGAATTTACCAGATATGTCACCTCTGAAAGAGTGTGAGATCTGGAGGCTACCTGGCCCTTTCCAGACTCTGTCTAAGAGTGTGGGAGAACACAAAAATTGGTATAGAGGTTGATTTGTGAATAGGAATGTTTAACTGCCAACCTAAATAGAGATTGTAGGCTTTTGAGGCTCTTATGATGTAGTAAGGTGAGAAATACATAGAAATTCCCCAGCGAAGTCACCATTATGTTGGGGTTCCCATGTTTTGGCTAGATTGGCGAGACCAAAAGATGAGACAACATAAAACCACTTTCAGACCTCAAGATCTAGCCCTCCTGGGTCCAGAGAGGGATCTCTCTATGATTTTCAAAGATATATGACTTTAAAGCTCAAAGGTTAAGATATTAGGCTAGTTATAGGCACAAGGTTTGTTTGTTTGGTTATTTGTTTGGTTGTTGGTTATCAAGAAAGAAGGGTTCAATGTAAGACAAGGATGAGAAAAAAGGAATAAGGCAGAGGTGAAGTGTTTCAGGGAGCATCCAAAACCATCGAGCAATGGAGTCAGGAAAGGATTTTCTTTCTAATCAATATGCAGGATTTCAATTGGGCTAGTCATATAAAACATTGGATCTTAAAGATGATTGCGTAGTATGGAATGGTGGGGGAGGAGGAACAAGAAAGGTTTAGGGAACAAAGTTAAAGGCCTGAGATTAGAGAGAGACTTCGAACTCTCAATGCTTTGGCCTCCAGCTTGAGGGATCTTAGAAAGGCCAGCTGGTTGCACAAGGATCCTAGTGGACAGGGCTAACTCTAATCCCCAGTTTCCAAAATCTTCCAGCTGAATCCTGACAAGAACATCTAATAACTAATCCATTCAATTCATACATCAAATAACATCCACTACACTAGTTAAATTAACTGAAATCAATTCTTAGATAACAAATTTAGTAGAAAACATTGAAGGCGAGGAGAGCAGAAACATAGGGTACCTAACAAGGGTAAATCCTATGCCAGTTTTCTGATGCAAGACAGTAGAAACGAAATGAAATGAAATAAAACATAGAGACAGAAAAACATCACCGCTGCTTTAGATCAGCATCCAAAGAAATGTGCTTGTCATATTAAAAAGCAACACCAGTCGAGTACAACATTGCCAATAGCTAGATACTCAATATGAAAACATTTTCCTCGGCCTATCCTACAACTTTACACAGAGACTTTGTCTCAAAAGAAACAACTTGTAATTCTCTAATAACTTATCAAAAACCTTTACAATGAGTTTCTTCATGAATTTATAGCTCCCGCGGAGCGAAGAAGGTAGGTGAAACACTAAATGAAGCATTCAACTCAGAACAGAAAGAGGGCCGAAGCCCATTCTGTTTAAACCTTGTGCATTTATCTATGGCACTCTTTGGGTGGGAGAGTGGTCTTTTCCAGGCTTCCATTTACTTCGATATATCTCTAATGTACTCTGTTGTAGCAATCTGAAGTACTTTTGGTGAATAAACTAAAAGGGAAATCAATGATGCTAGGGTCTGCCATACTCTGAATCAAATGCTCTGGTAGCACAGGACTGTTGTCAGGGCTGGAAAATCTCTTTAGAACATGGCATAGGATGAGAGCTGCATGGGCACTCTGTCCTTTATGGAGAAAACATTCTGCTGATGTGAAAACCCTGATATACATAAATTTCTACGTGTTGTACCCTCTGTGTGCTCCATGATGTCTTCGATCTGGTGCTTTGATGGCTCTAGGAAGGTTTCGTAGAGTTTGACCCTTCTCTTTAAATGGCGATCATATCAATCACCTTCCTAGGCTTTACTTCGTTACTTCTACACACGGTCCTTTCTTCATTTCCAGCCACTGTAATAAAGACTATGTAATCATGGTGGCTTTCACCACCTGATAACCCTGCAAAACACAAAATTTGTTAAGAAAATAATGTTGGGGATGCTTTGGTGGCCTGCGAGATGGTGATGCAATCAATGGGGGAATGGTGAGGAATGCTGTGGGAGACTTGCAGTGTGGTGGAAATAGTGGGAAATACAGTTGTAAGGTGGCGTAGATTGAAAATAAAATGAAAAACCTTAAATATCAACCTTGGAATGGAGTATATGTGGAGGGACAGGTGAATATACGATGGAACACATGGATTGGTGACATGGCGGGGGATGGTCAATGGTGGGCGTGTAAATAAATCTGGACTGTTCGATCTCAGAAAGAGATTGATAGTGGGAAACACATTAGAGAGCGATGGACAGTGGGCCAGGGGTACGGATGACTTGGGTTAACTTCCGCGCAACTTCATGGAGTGATCACCATTAGATGGGTGATCGCAGATTGGACGGCTGATATGCATATCCCTCCCTGTCTTGTGCCGAATGATAATGCGCGATGAGCGGGCGGTTTTGAAATAGTGTCGTTGCCACGCATTGTGCGATGAGTGGAATTGCTGGCCAGATGAAAAATACCACCCACCTCTCAAAGGTGGTGCGATATAAACCACCAATTTTTGCATAGTGCACGGTTGCAGGGACCACCGGGTGGGTGAAATACGAACCGTTGATCTGCGAACTGACTAGATGGCTGAGATGCGATCGGGTGGCAAACAGAGTGGGCTAAGGGTGCTATCGAGCATTGCGATGACGGTCCGATCTGCAGAGATCTACGGTTTAAAAAGTGCCCGATATTCAATTGAGATAAGCGCCTTTCGCCTTGGCACCTGGTCTCGGCATTGGGTCACGTGGAGGGGAAAAGTGCAGGGGTTTGTCTGAAAGCGGCTAGGCCCACATATATGGGGACTGTGGTTTTTGGGCCATTTTAATGAAATTTGAGGCTAGAGGGGGGAAATGATAGAAGAAAAGGTGATACTCAAACCAAACAAGGGGTATTTGGAAGGTTCAAAGGAGGATTTTGGGAGGATTTAGAGGGACTAAGGGAGGAATTTTGCAGGGGTGTGAGGGGTAGATAAAGGCCTTCTGGAGCAAAATTTTTATCATCAGTGGGACCTTATAAAGGGAGTCATCAGAGGGAATTTTATCAAAGGCAAAGGCACAGGAGACTTCAAGGATGATGTGTCTTCAGGGAAGATACATTCCTTGAAGGCTCAAAAAAAAATTTAGCCCCTTACTTTGCTTGTCAAGAAATTTATAGGGGGCTAACAGATTACACCTCAAGAAGCTTTCACTGGTAAGAAACCGGATGTTTCACACTTTAAGTTTTTTGGCTTATATGTTTATGTGCATGTGATCAAGGATGCTAGGAAGAAGCTGGAGCTGACTGCTGAAGTCGGGATTTTTGTGGGGCACACAGAAAAACCCCATAATTATCGTGTGTAGTTTCCAAATAGTAGAATGACTGTGGTGTGACAAGATATAAAATTAGATGAGGGGAAGCCATGCGATTTTTGCTTGAGAGGGAGTTGGACTTGCATGCAGAGGAGGAATTGTTGGTTCCCAAAGACGAGTCTCTAGATGTGGATCAACCATAGTAGGAGGTGCATGGAGTGGAGGAGTCCACTCATGCATAGCCAACCATAAGAACTGGTAGAAAGCGTACCATAGAAGCTGATAGGTTGAGACTTGATGCTCAATAGAATGTAGGAGTTCCTACTTCACAACGTAGACAAAGACAGTCTCTTGGCCAATTTACTGGATACATGGCTCTCATGAGAAAATTTATTGTGACCAAACCATATTCCTTTCAGGAAGCATTGCAGGAGCCCACATGGGTAAATGCAATTTTGGAGGAATATGACTCCATTGTTAAAAACAATGCTCTTTATGTTGATGATTTAATATTGACTGGTGATGAGCAGCTTATACACTCATGCAAGGAGGATTTTGCAAAGGAGTTTGAGATGAAGTATATGGGCCTCCTTAATTATTACCTTGGATTTGAAATATGGTAGTGATATGGTGAACTTTTTGTGTCTCAAGGTAAGTATGCAAGGGAGATACTAGGCAAGTTTCATATGGAGGGTTGCAAACCCATGTATACTCCTTTTCCAGGAAACTAGAGGAAAGAGGATGCTACTTTTGGAGAGGTAGTGGATGCTATTGTCTATCGAAAGTTAGTGGGTTCGCTAATGTATCTAGTGAACACGAGATCATACATTTTCTATGTTGTTAACCAGCTGAGTCAAGCTATCGTTAAGCCTACTAAGCTCTTTTAGAAGGAGGGAAAAAATGTCCTGAAATACCTAAGGGGAACATCAAAGTATGGTTTATGGTACAAAAAGATGGATGAGGTGAAGTTGCATGGTTTCATGGATGCAGATTGGGCAGGAAGTCCATTAGACAGAAAGATCACATCAGGGGGTATCTTTAGCATTGGATCTACAGTTGTTTCTTGGTATAGCAGGAAGCAAAGATCCATAGCACTCAATTCAATGGAAGCGTAATACATGGAAGTGAGTCAAGCTGCATGTGAGGCTATCCAGATGAGAAAGATCCTGGTTGGTTTGTTTGGTTCTCTTTTAGATATGACAGTGATTCATTGTGATAATCGAAGTTGCATTAAAATCTCAAGTAATCCCCTGTTTCATGATCGATCTAATTATATAGATATCTGGTACCATCATCTCAGAGATTGTGTGCAGAGTGAGATCATGTTTCTTTAGTACATTCCTACGAAATATCATGATGTAGATATTTTGACGAAGGCGCTCACCAGGAGAAAATTTGAATACCATAGAGATAGGATTGGGGTGAAGGATAATCCCATTCTTGTTGAGAGTAAGTGTTTAGATTCAACAAGAAGATCCTAGTGAGAATTATGCACCTACATGAGAAAATTCTATGTATATATGAGTTCTATTTATAGATATATGTGAAAGTTCTATTTATAGATTGCATGTCTATTTACAGATGCATGTCAACTATTATTATCCCTTAACATTAGTTGGACAATAAAAAATAACCTATTCTCAATGAGCACTTGGAAATAGTAAACTAAAGTGGAAATCAGTTAGCTATAGGAATTTCGAGTTGAGTGGTTGGTTGGTGGGACATGCAAGTGGATTTAGTTGTAACTGAGTGATTCGAAGTTGTAACACAGTTGGAAGTGCAGTTATGAAAGTTGTAAAGTAGTTTAACTCAGTTAAGTGAGTTAAACTCAGTTGTGCTAGTTGTAACTGAAGATACACTAGTGAGAGATCAAGTGAATTAATTATTAATTAATTCACAATCAGTGGCCTCACATGCAACTTAAAATTTTCTACTATTAACTGCATGCATTTCAGATCCAGTGGAGGCCCAGTTGAGATGTAGGTGAAAGGGACAGTTGACTATCATTTGTGACATTATTTGTCTCACACATGAAACCACACACACATTGGATATGCCCATGAGGATTGCGTAGTCAAGGAAAGTAGGATTCCATTCATTCATGGATTTATATCAACTGGGATTACGCAGTGGAGGTAGGTTGTCTGGAGATAGTAAATTAGATAAGAAAATTTCCAATTTTTGTATGAAAGTGTGAGACAGTTAGCGATTGTACTGAGAGCTCTTGGATTGGAGCTTTGTATGTAATTTTTTCATGATCCATGATATAATAAATAATAGAAGATAGTGGGGCTTTTAGCTATAAGCTTTCCCTTGGTAAATTATCTATGTTATGTGTCATTGATATTTCTTCATGATATTGTGATTGGCGATTGTGTTTCAAATTCCAAAAAGATTTTGTAGAAGCGATTCTATATTTAACAGTAGCATATTATTTCTAGATAAGGAGAATCCCAACAATACATATTTTGTTGTATAATTTCTACAAGAAAGTAATCATCCTCGACAGTAATTTCGACGCTCTCAAGCTCATCTCAACATTGGAAAAACTTGGTTAAATATTTTAGAATAGTGTCACCTTTCTCCGTTTTGATTTTCCTGAGCTTGTCCTTCAGTGACAATTTTCTATGATCACTACTACTCTGAAACATATCTGTTAAGGCCTTCCACATTGTATGTGGAGTCACTTTTCCATGGAGACTTGAGACAATGTGGTCGCATACTCCATCTAATAAGATCCTCCTCGCCTTTTAAACCTTCCTTTTTCAAGCATCAGGAAGAGCGGCATCTGCGGCTGTAGATTTTGGAATGTCATTATTGTTATGCAGAATTATGAATTACAGATAAAATACATTCCATAAATGTGGTGCTATGCATTTATAACATCAGATCAAATACTTTGTAGACACTTTTCGTAAGAGTAAATAGACACACAGAAAGATGGGGAAACTTACATGGGGTCCAAGCGCTTCCTATTCTCTTCTGTCGCTCTTGTTGTAGCTTCTAATCCAGCTTTGATCGCCAGACTAGTTCCTGCAAGTATAAACACTAAAAAACAAAGAGTTTGCAATATACAGATGCCTATTTGTCTTAATCAGTTAAATCAATGAAACATGAAACATATACATCAACTAAGAATCCATGATATGAAATATAGAAGCATAAATAGATACATATGTGGGAAAATGAGCAGCAATATTTATTAATGGATAGAAGGGGGAGGTTACAACCAATGATTGATTTGATGTCACCAACTCCAACATCATCCCAGCCTCATCACAATCAACATCTATCAAACATCATATCACTCTAATCAAACACCCAATTGAGAAACCAACAACATTTATTTACCCAATTTCTTCCTTCTCAAGCACTGGGATTTGTGCTCAAATTATAGAACAACTGAAGGTAGTTTCTCAATCAATGAATTTTTAATAATAGGAAAGACATGTTCCCAAGCTCAGAGGTGTTATATGGACACATGGATTTGAATTTTGACACATATGGACTCTTCTAAAAGGCACTGGCCATGTGGAGATTCTGGAACAATGAGAATTTCGATCCCATTTGACCAATGCACTCTTGAATTTCAGGAAGTGCTTTGCAGAGCACCCTTGAATGGAGGTAACTGCATATGCAAAGAAGTTAGTCCCTTGAGAGACTGTGTTGGTGATCTCATTGGTGATATAACATGTACTTCAAATCTTGGAAACCTTGCAATGGAAGTCATGGATGATTTTTTCTTGTTATTTTCGTAAGGCATATAGAAACTGAAATAATAGGGGATGATAGACCCTATTTCATTGGTTCTGGGGATGATGTCTAGTTTAAGCAGTTCATTGGGAATGGTGCTCAAATTGACCTATAATAGTTGCCCCCTAAAGCATGAAGTTAGAATAATAATAACAATATTTTTTGAATGAGATGCTTTACACTGTGATGGGTTGGAACTGAAGCAGAGTGGTGACCTGCATAAATATTACAATACATTACATCATGATATATCCTCTCGATCACGAATTGCTGAGGGAAGGCATTCCCATGCTCGTCACATAAACTATCTAATAACATGTACATAGTGTGGAAAGTCGTTCACATTGGTATGTTGCCCAATACATACATGCCTACAGATATAGGCCCATGTTTGGATGACGATATTTTTGTAAGGTCACCATACAAATGATGTGTACAACAACCTAAAATCACATCCCATATGGATGAAGCCATATCTTGGGTCTTTTTATCTCGTTCACTCGATTGTTTGGGTACAAGTCTAGCCATGCGAATATATGATTTGTAGTCGAACATGGTAGGACATCATTTGATTACCAGCCAATGATGTGAGATTTTAACAAACATGAGAGAACCACCATTTATGTCAATGGACCTCAAGGTACTGCAGTACATTTCGTAAGGTGTGAATATATGATTTGATGTCGAATGCTAAACAAAATATTTCGGTCAAAAATCCGGAAGCGAGGATCTTGTCGATGCTGTAACAAGCCTCATGGTACTGGAAGATGATGTTTCTAATTGAACTTCCTGGATGATGATTTTGCGTCGATAGGAAGCCACTTTATTGTGAAACAAGAGTTACTGATTTCAGAGACAAAATGTGACTTGATGTAGCAATGTTTAGGGATGACTATCATGAGAATGAAGGTTTATAAGTATTGCAGAAGGATTAGTATTCATTGGTGTTATCACTATAATAATTCTCAAATTTGTGAGATTTTTGTTTTATAGTTAAATAATATTAGAGGTAACCAAAAACCTACTTTTAAGCTTTAGGCTCTAGCCTTCCTAATGCTCATAGAGGACCCTCTATATAAGATTTAACTTTGTTTTTATGTTTGATTTTAGGCTAGTTATATAGGGCAAATTGGTTTTGGTGTTTTGATTTGGTTTGGTGGGAAAATCAGTGAATGAGATGGATAGCTATAAATATGTAACTCATTGGGAAAATGGAGTCAATGTGTCAAGTAGAAAGATCAGGATCAAGGTCTAAAGTCAAATTTTCACAGGGCAAGATAGTAGAGTCACTTCAGATCTTCAAAGGCTGATGGTCAAATGGTTTTAATCGGGATAAAAAGCAATGAAGGATTCTTTAATTCGGATAAGGAGTGAAAAGGCAGGGTTTAATCGAAATTAGGGAGAAATTAAGGATTCCCTAGCCTGGATATTAGCAGAAAACATTAAAATGAAAAAAAGTCAATAATGGAGTGCTTTTAACAAATTTTGATATAACAATTCTTGATTTCACATTAAAATTTAGAACACATTTATGAATGGATTTAAAACATAAGAAAATTGACAAGTGACATAAGAGAATACTTCACTTGAGTGGCCCAACACATCAATCCAGTAATATGATGCTTTATTCCTTGAAATCTAGTCTTCAGACTTGAACTTTATACAAAAACATTTCAGGTTCAGAAAGGTATA
Source organism: Pinus albicaulis (assembly GCA_034641835.2). Classification (NCBI taxonomy): domain Eukaryota; kingdom Viridiplantae; phylum Streptophyta; class Pinopsida; order Pinales; family Pinaceae; genus Pinus; species Pinus albicaulis. The sequence continues at coordinate 1,612,147,137 of CM076570.1, read as the reverse complement.
ACTATAGAAATCTTCAGCAATTATCCACACTTAATACTTCAAATAATTAAGTATTTATACAAAAAATAGTACAAAATATCCTAGAACAATCTTAGGAATTTTCTTTGGAAAATAAAATATTTTTTACGAAAAGATAGTGATAGCTGCCTAGCAAATTGCAAGTTGTCCTATTTATTGAAATTAAATAGTATGTTGTTGAATTTAGGTTGTAGCTATCTAGTTGAGGTGTCCCTCACGCTGGAAATTAATCTTCAATCTGTTTTAGAACTTTATCTTTCACCTAATACTCTTTAACTTCTGATACTCTTTAACCGGATGCACTTCCACTACTGATTTTGACTGCTTTACTGCTTAAAAATATGTTTTACTGTGTAAAAAACAACAACTCTGTTTTCATCCTTTCTCACTGCAAACTGATTTTTACAGCAAATATGTGAGCTTCTCCCAAAATTTTTCCTCTCGTAATTAATATTTGTGAGTTTACTGAAGTCCTCATCAGCTTCAGTGTACCTTGAAAAAGTTGGCTTGACCATAAAAATGTGTTTTATTTCATGTTGTAAATAAAACATATTTTCAATGCTTTTGTGTAAAACTTTACCTTTTGGAATCCCTTGCCAATCTGATTTGTTCACATGTTATTTTGAAAATTCCCTTATCTTTTTATTGTAATCTTAATGTTTCATCAATTTATCATTGATAACTAGAAGATTTGGAAGACATTTTTGCCTTAAAGTGTCAAATTTTACCATGAATCTAGTGATCGCCATGTCCATATTTTCACACTTTTCTTCCAACTGTTTCATCAAGTTTTTCTTGGAGAGTACTTTTATTACCTCAAGAATTTTTTATGTTCTATCAATTATTCCTATTTCATCCAATTCTTGCTTGTTTTTAGTATTGAGGAACTTGATTATTTCGAAGGCTTCTTCGGGCTTGGCACCTAGCTCTTCTTTAGTCTTCAGTATTTCTTCTTTAGCTGCCTTGAGCAAGTCCTTCTTCATAAATCAATTGAATGGATGGCCAAGTATCATTCACCGATTCAATGATATTGGACCATATTTTATTTTTAATGTGTGCCATGGGCTCTTTCAAGGTCAACTCTATTTCTACCTTTTTGAGTTGTTCACTTAACCTTTTAGCCTTTTGTTCCTCTATTTTAGCATTTATATATGCTAACTTCTTTGCATATTCAAGGTTCTTGATTTTATTTTTCAATCTGTTTATCTCATTGTTTTGTATGGACATGTCCTCCATGGCTTTCATGAGTTTGTTGGCCTCATATGTTTTCTAGACTGTTGTAGTAGAAGATTCAGTGACAGAAGTAGTGGAAGAAGTGACTGGCACTACTACAGCCAATGGAACCTTTGGAGCTAACTCTTCTGCCAAAGTGGAAGGCACTGCTATTGTCACCATAGGAATTATTGTAGGAGGGACATTTTTTGTCTTTGCAGCTTCTTTTTCTTGGACTAGTTTGTCTATCTCAATTTCCATCTCATTAATTTGTGCTATCATCTGTAATATGATATTCATCATCTCATCCTTTTGGTTTTCTTCCCGTACAATCTCGTTAGCCTGTGGATGCTCTGTAGGAGGTAATTTCAATTTCTTTCTGAGTGCTGCAATATCAACATTTTTCTTCTTTAGCAATTCCTTTGTAACTTTCACATTAGAAGGGTCATAACCCACTTCAATCACCAATTCCTCTAATGACTTGATTTTGGTGTCTTTAGCATATGAAGAAGCTTTTTCAACCTTGAGTTGATCTTTCATAGTTTTCAAAGCATTTTGGAGCTTTTGGACACTCATTTCTGAGCTTTTCTTCTGGAATTCAATCTGGTCCAAGGGATGAATGTCCTGGACAGGCACATCAAAATCAACCTTTTTATAATCTGTAGCTGATTTAGGTGTTGGAACTATAGGTTGAAGTACTGACATCAAAAATTTCTTATTTTTATAATCAAAGGCTGAAAGCAGCTTATTTTTAATTCCTGGAGTCTTCTTCAAGTATTGAGAATATATTTCATTCTTAATATCCTCATTTTTTGTCTTGATCTCTTTATAGTTATCTTTGATATCCATGTCTTTATTCTCTTCCTGCTTTGATGAAGATACTTCCACACTTTGCTGTTTCTAAATCATCTGTGCATTGGAAGTAGTAGGTTGCTGCTCATTCTCAATCACTGTGGGAGTCACAATGTCTTTCATTGGATTCTGTTCATCTAAGATTTCCACTGTCTCTTTTTCTTTGTTTGTTGGATTGATCTTTGCTTTATTATTGTACCTGAGCTTGAATCTAGTTTATGTGGTAGTTTCAACAGTATATGAGCTTTCTTCTCTATTTCTTTTTATGCTTTTGTCCTCCTGAATTGGAGTCTACAAAGTGTGACTAGTATCACCTTGCTTGACAGATTATATCAATGTATTTTCCAACCATTCTATTTGGTTTGAAAACTTTTCAATGTCAGGCTTCTTGCCATGAACGTATGAGGTTAATTTACATTTCACCCTCATCTTGCTGATTATTCCATATGGATCATAGTACCACATGAAAATTTCACTAAACTTATACTCTAACAACTGTTTTGTTGCCTCTCCACTTGCTTATCTGTTGTTGCATACGAAGGGACCCACTTGGTTTTTTAATTTGAATTGGGTTTTCTTTTTAGCAGCCCAAAAATTTACAGAATCTGAGTTCAAAATTTGTCTTATATATTCTAAGGAAAACAATCTCATTGGTAAATACTTTGGCAATTTATAGGGCATTAGGTTTGACCCATAAAATCTAACCTCAGTGTGGTTTTGGCATAAATACTAATCACCTTTTCTGCTCTGCTCTGATAGCTATAAAACCTTTTTAATTTTATCACTTATCCTAGGTTTCACACTAATTTTGAGTAGATTAACCAATGGGTGAATGGAACAGTCTGTGAAGTCTGCATATATGAACTCAGTTGACTCCTTTCTGATTAAGGAAGTCCAAAAAAGGATAGACTGTGCATTACCCTCTACATCCATCTTTTAAAGGTTTATGGGAAATTTATCTGACTGAAAGTAGAGGAACATATCAAAGAGGAATGAGGTATACCTAAATACACCTTCAGTAGGTAGTTTTACAAGCTTTCCATGGATACTATCAACTATATAGTCAGCAAAATTATAAATGACTGTAGGGGGCTGACTAGGCATTAAGATGGACATAAAAACAAGTATTGATTCATCAGTATGTTCATCAGTGAAGTAACCAAGGATGAAAGAAAACATTGAGATAATGTGTCTTGTTCCTTCTGTTGGGCAGTGAAAGAGGTATGAAATTGCTATGCATTTGTTCATTCTTTTACCATAGATATGCTTCTGTTTGCCTTGGAAAGGTAATTTATTATAAGAATTGCAATTAAATTGGAAAGATCTATAGCCAATGGTGGTGTCGTTCAACGGTGAAGAGTGGATTGTTAAGACACTCGTTCTGAAAGGTCACCAGTTCGAATCCTCCCAAAGGCACAAAAAATCTATCCATGCTAAAGGTTGATGTGGCTGAGACCAAATGCAATCCTCAGAGTGATTTTCCCCGGATGCGGGTGATAGCAATGTGAATAGGGGCGATGGGACAGAGGTCGTTAGGACGGGAGGCCACTTGCCAGCCCATTCGCGACCACCTGATCGTAGTAAATACCACCTGATCGCTCATAATGACAAACGTAATGGTGAAGCCTCTCGACATGAATTCTGAGGACCGAGGTATTTTCGAACGCCGCAAAGGCGATTCGCACCAGGTTAGCAAGATTGCTCATTCATTGCAGAGGGTTGTTGGCTGCAGGAACAGGGGGCTATATGATATGGATCCTGCGCTGAGGATTTCGCTGTGCAATTCGGTTGAGGACTGCGCCAACAAGCGCACCACCACAGGGAAGCGTAGTCGCCAAACTTGCTGTCTGAAGCCTGACGATAGTCTTCACATCTCCATTGCTGGTTCCTGCAATTCTGCCTCGTTGGTCCTGAGCATTCCTCCAGAGCCGACCCTGGTTAGCTCGACTTTGTTCCAGCATTTCAGCTTCATCTCTGTTGCAAACATGCCCCGTCTGAGGCAAAGTATGCGTTGTAGGAGGGGCGCCTCACGCTCCGCCAGGAGGCGCTCGCCCTCCTCTTCCACTTCTCCGTCTGCAATCTCTTTGCCCTCTGACAATCTCTTCCATGGCCGCCAATTATGCTCTGGACGCAGGCTCGAATCGCCCTCTGGGGATGCGTTGCCCGCTCAGTCTCATACAGCTCTCTTTTCGTTTGATTGCGCCCTTAATCGACCAAGAGTTACAGTCGCCATCTCTGTTGTTTTCATGGAAGAGCCCTCGCCTAAGATCCCTCTGGAAGATTCTGCTCCTGTCGATGGCGCCAACCCGGCAGCTGTGTGGCTTGACTCGAGGGTTCAGACAAGTGCGCGCAGGGAGGTAATGCAAGAGGATTCGGCTCGTGGTCCACCCCATCAGACGGAAACGCCTTCTGAGGTCCTTCCCAATGCTGAACGCTCTCACGCCCATGGCGCACCTGCAGACTACGGTTGCAGGGTCGAGGAGGTCGCTTCGGATGAATAACTCGACCTTTTTTCTTGTTTCTCAGGTTTTTGCTCTGCCCTCTCTGAGGGATTGTCTTGCTGTTCTTATGTTTCCTACAGTTTTGGTCTTTTTTTGTCAGCGACCAGTCTTAGTTATTACTGTGGTCCAGTTTTGTCATGGTCCAGAAAATCTGCTATATAATGTATATGTTTTCAGTTTTCAGTCAAAGCTACCCAGGTCCGATCCCCTGCGCGGGATTTTTTCTGTTGAAGGTTCCTCAGGCTGGTTTCCCTCCAGAAGGGCAGCCAAAAACTAGTCTCTGTCTGTTCGAATTGCCTCCTCGTAGGCACTGATGTACTATATTTCCCACTGTTAATAGATTACTCTAACTTAGAAAAAAAAAAAATTGGAAAGATCTATGTTTGGCATAAGAAGGTGACTAAAGATTATTTTTATTGGCAAAACAGGAATTCAAAGAGGTGAGCAGCTATACCAAAGGCGTGGCTAAGAACAATCTAACTGCTACTCCACTTGTGATGAATCATATCCAGCTGAAACCAAGAAGATCTGAACGAATCGCCAGAAGGGGCAGGGGACAGCTCGACCTTGAACAAAGTGAACAGAACGATGACAAAACAAGAAAGGAGCGAATCCCTCAGGATTGGAAGATCTTGAGGGATCGCTGTTCAAACTTATCATAGTCCTTGATTTGTCCATCAAAGAAGTGAATATAAGGCAATAGTCTTTAGTAGCGAAGGACGGTGTGGTTATGTTGTGAAAGATAGTTTCGATTGAAAGACTTTTATATTTCCTCTCCAATCAATGTTTATTGACTCTCGGTTGTGAGAGAACTCTATCTGTAATGTTTTTTTATTTAATATAAAACACAGGTTCCATCTATTCTCTATAATTCTGAGTTAAGCCCAACGATACTTCACTAGCGTTAAGGGCCCGGCTCTGGTGGATTACTATGCTGTTGTATTATTAATCTTTGTTTGATGATGCGTGAAGTGTGTTTAGTATTTATTTCCATTACAGAGTTATTTCATTGATTGTTAAAGCAAGTGCAGAGCCATTGTTGTTTCGTTATTTACCGCAATTACATTTATTGATAAATTATCTTGTTATTATCTTTTGGCTTTGCTGTTCTGTAACTATATTGAGTTACTGTTCCATTTATCTACAGTTTGTTATTGGATTATGATTGACTGTCGACAGGCTTGAGTGTGGAGATTTACTTGTTTCAATTACATTTGTAAACGCTGTCTAGTCAATTTAGCGTCCTAAATTGCTAACATAAATTATCAACCAGGGCTAGTAAACTGATGAAGTGTGGTGCACTATATGTGCTTAAGTGACCTCTTCCTTACTTCGTTGTATGTGTTTTTCTTATTGTTTTTGGGAACAAAACATTCTAAACTAAATGTAATCTACCTCCGGAGTGCTCTAACTGAATTAACATGCAACTAGTCTATGGAATTATACAGTCTGTTTGTCCATCATGATTGGTATTTTGGAAGAGTTCCTTATTTTGGAAGAGTTAGAACAATTCTGACTGTGTAATTGGATGCAAATGCAAATATAAAGGACTGAAAGCAAATGAAAAACTAAGATATCATATCCATATCCTACTCGTCATTATGATGTCTTTGGCAAGCGTTTAAGAGCAAGAACAGAGATGATACTTAGTACAAACACACAACTAAATCATTCATTATCACGGTCATGTCTTGAACTTCTTAAGAATTTCTTGGAAGAGTTTCTTCTTGTGGAAGAGTGATTGGAACAAGTGTAACTGTGATGATGAACAACAAAAACTACAACTAAATCCTACAGTACTATAGCCATTTCCCATTCATCATTATAATCTTTTGGAAGAGCTTCTTCTTGTGGAAGAGTTAGAATGAGTATAACTATAGTAACTAATAAAAGCAACTACGAATTCAACTTCTAATCCTACAATACTATAGCCATTTCCCATTCATCATTATAATCTTTTGGAAGAGCTTCTTCTTGTGGAAGAGTTAGAATGAGTATAACTACAGTAGTTAATAAAAACAACTACAAATTCAACTTCAGAAACATAAAGGCAACTAAGATACTCAACATGATACAACCAAATCTTTTTCATCTAATAATGATATTTTGGAAGAGCATTTTAAGAAAAAGAATGATTGTAAGATAATGAGGATCTTTCAGTTAAACAAATAATGCAAGACATGAATTAAAAGCTACTTATCTAGAAATCATGTAAAAGCCTCCTTGGATAGCATGGGCCCTCTGCTACCAATTTGGTGAAGTCCTTCAGCTCCTTAAAGTTGTAATCAAAACATCATCAAAGAACTGAATTTCTTTATTGAAAATCTCACAAATCTACATCCCATTCCATCTTAAACTTTGTTACAAAATACTCATATTTTCTCCTACTTCTTTCTTGCTTCTTCATTAACCATGATAGGAGAAAGCTTCTCCTATTTATACAAAATATGAGGAGTCATCTCATTAATGAGAGTCCATGAATCTCTCCCTCCAACTCTAGAGTTACAATCAAAATAGGAAATGATAAGACACATGTCTTTTTTAGAATTTCAACACAACTTAAGAAAGGAGACACATATCCTCTTAGAGTTTCAATACAACAAGGAAGTGAGACACATATCCTCTTAGAGTTTCAATACAACAAGGAAGTGAGACACATGTTCTCATGATCCCATGATCTTCTCCATCCAAATTCGAATTTGGCCTTAGAGTGCCACATAATGGTCTTCTAGAAGTCTCCTTTTGACCTACACATGTCACAAAACTCACAACACATATATAGATATATGAAACTATGTTAATTTTCTAGTTTCTAATCATAAATTCACTTTAAATACATAAAATAAATAACTTTGGAAAACAAGGATCCTAACCCATATATTTATGAAAAATGGTTATTTGATGTAGGGCTTTAGGTCAGATGGCTATGAAATAAGAGCTAAATGGTTATGACATAATGGAAATATGTATGAATATGGAGAACACTTTTGAGACTCAACATACCCCCCAACTGAAGTTGTTGCATGTCCTCATGCAACTATTGCAATGATTCATTTGTCCATGAGTTGATCTTTTATGAGTTTTCACTCATATAGATTCATTCCAAACTTTGCTTCTTGATAATTTCCTTTTTGGCAAAGTATAATACATTTGATTGCAACATTTTTTTTTTTTTTCAATGGTTGGTTCTTGTGTGACAACCTCTTTTTTTTTTTTTTTTAAGCATTGGTTCTTGTGTAACAATGCTTTATTTTCTTTGTTGCATCAAAGTTCATGAAAATATTTAGAATCAATTACTTCATCAATGAATTGATCATTTGCAAGGCATATAATCTTTTGGATCATGTTGCAACAATAGTTGGTTGGGAAGTATATGTGGATGGAAATGAAATGAAAATGTGTAATAGTGTATGACATGTGGATATGAAATGATGTCCCTTCCCCCCCAACTAAAGATATGACAATGTGAAAAAGGGAGTGAGAAAATTTTCCAAAGTTACAATTTTAGCATTCTAATGAATTACATGACTAAAAATTAGAAAACAACATACCTTCACTTACCTTAAATGTGGATGAGTTGTGTATGTGTGGTGGCTGCAAAATTCTGATCATATTCTTCTTCAAGTGGTTGAACAAGAGGAGTCATGGATAAAGAGATGAGATGACTTTTTATTGCTTCTACTAAAACTTGTTGAATCTGCTCCAAAATGCTGAAAATAATAGTCTTCATGTCTTCAAAACTCATTGGCATAATTCCTACTATGTGAAAAGATGTTCTGATGTCGAATATAGTAGGAAATTGTTGAATTAGTGGCCATTAATGGATGCCACTAGTCAACACGAGAACTCTCACCATTGATGACAATGAGAGTCAAGATGCCCAAACACATCTTGCTATGTACGAATGATTTTGCTGATGTCGAGTCACCTAGAAGATCTGACGAACAAGAAACATTAATGTATTCCCATTGTTTGTCAGCATGAGAACTTGCCATTAAGGCATGCAAGCCTCAAGGTGTTTTACAAAGAACTTAGACTCAAAGGACTATAGACTCAATAGTTTGCATTGAAGCAGGACTTATTTGCTGAATGAAAATGACAAGAAATGGAAAATGAAAATGGAAGATGGCAATGGAGAGTAGAAATGGAAATGGGTAATAAGCATGTGAATGAAAAATGGCAATGGGAAATAAGCATGTGAATGAGCCTCTTGCTTTTATTTGTGGTTATGAATGGACAAAAAGAAATGGAAAGTGGATGTGAATGTAAATGGAAATATGAAGTGAAATGAGGTGAATGGTTTATTATGAGGTATGGATGTGATGGAGACAATAGTATCTGAAAGTTTTTCAAGTGTTTGGATCTGATTTTACATCAGCATATTTCCTCTTTGTTGTTGATCATCCTCTTATGAAACAAATTGGTCTCTTAGAGAGACACCATTCTCTTGTAGTTATTTGTCTTTCCTCCTGGAACCTGCAAAAAAACTAATACTTCTTCTGCAATAGAATGTAAGATTATCAAAGGAGAGAGGTGATCAATCTCTCTTGTTATGATATTTACACACAAAACTAAGAAATTGTATTAATGAAACAAGTTCAAAGGAAAAATCAAAAGAATTTATACCTATTTTGGAATTAGTGCCTCAAGTTGAATGTTGCTTATTTTCAGCAATTTATTTCATGATTTACCATTTCAAACTCTAATGATGAATTTCTCATTGTATAGATCTTGTTGAGACCTTTCCAACGATACTTGAATCATCAAAATCTGATTTTGTATGAGAAAGTTAGGCTGATTTGAACAATGAGGTTTTTCAGCTGCGGAATTGGAGAACAGCTGCGGAATTGGACTTTAGCTGCAGAATGCCGGCAGTTCTGTAGCTAAAAATCTTGAATAAAAATTTAGCCATTCATCTTTCATCATCAGTCCAAAATTAATCAATACCTTAAAAAAAATGAGCAAATAACTTATTCATTTCATTGACTCAAATATTTTTTTTTTTTAATCAAAAAAAAATTGAAAAAGAGATGCAATTTTTTTTAATTTTTTTTAATTTTTAAAATCAAACAAAATTGAAAAAAAGAAATGAGTGCCTACAATATAAACCAGTCAAGCCAAGAGATTAATTGAAGCATAATAACCAGACTACTTCTCAAGAATGGTAGAAAAATGGCGTGATAAGTTATTGCAAATTGGGCATTTCGCAAATAAAAGCAAGCTAGACATTGTTGGATTTCGCTATTGATTATTATTACAGTTCTCCAAGATCAAATTGCAACGGTCCATGGTGGGCGCATCAAGAAGATTGTGATTCCAAAGTTTGACCATAAATAACTTTCAACACCATAAGATCACGACCATGTAGCTTTGAAAATGCCTCACATGCCCAAAAGATATGGCCATCCGCTCCCAATGCTGCCATGCAACGGTATCTCTTGGCATCGAAATACATGTCCTTCGGATTCCTGAATCATACTCTTAAATCAAGAGCCATGTGGCAATAAAATTCAATTTCAATTCGAATTTTCTTCTTGGATGGTGCCGTAACTGATTTTCAGCTATTAAATTCACAAACCGTTTTTTTCCTCACGCAGACAGCGACACAGGGCTTCTGAAGAACCGATAAATTCTCCCAGACCGCCACGAATTTCTTAAAACGGTTTCTGGGTTACTTAATTACCCCTGTTCCCGGAAAAACCCATGTCTCGGTTTTTTGAAATTCGCCTCAGTTTTCTCCGAATTTACGTTTTAAAATCAGGTGTCAAATACAATTGCGTTTTTCTGGGAATGAAATACGACTTCTGGGTAATGAATTAATTTGCTGATTGCCACATGCATCAATCAATTGAGTTTAATTTGAAACCAACTTGACTTCCTGAAGAACGGTCTCTCTAAATCACAAATTTGTTAAATGATTACGGCTTCAATTTTGCTGTGCTTTCCTCTCTGCTAGTAAATTTTGAATTTAGCACTGCATTCACCGCCACTAATACGATTGAGAGAACAATTGCATGAAGTGCACTTCGAATCATATCTTCATTGCGATCTACTTCTTGCTTCACAGCGACCTGCTTTGTTTTGTGAGTGATTGTCTTTTCTAAGGGCTCTACTAATGAATCAAGAACTGCCAGAATTACAGAAGCACACTTATCCGCAAGCTTTGAAAGTATGAGGTGACATGGCATTTTCACATTATAATGATCATTTAAACCTGATTGAAGATAGGGAATAATGAAGGATTAATCTGATCGAGGCAATTATCAAGCAATGTATCCATGCACTCAAACGCTGTTTTTCTCAGTTCCAGCCCATCATCAACAATGTGCTTGAAAGGGCCAAGATCGACTGTCCTTATTAGTTCTTGCTTGACAACAGTCTGTTCATATAGAAGAGGTGGTAGTGGCTTATTGTGAGCTGCTGTACTCAACACTGAAACAGCTGCGCCTCACATGTCTATCTTCATCTTTAATGAGCATCAAGAATGATGATATGACAGGCTGGATAACATGATCAGCAAGGCTAGCTTGGATGTTTTATTTTTGATTTATTTTGAAAAAAATTTCATGTTTTATTTTTGTTGTTTTATTTTTATTTGTTTTTGTTAATAAAACTATATGTTATATTTTAAAAAAAATTAAAAATACACATATATATTTTACTAAGCAAAATGATTTTTTTTTTCTTTAATAAAATTACACATGTTAAATTTTGAAAAATAAAAAATATACATATGTAATTTACTAAACAAAACAATTTATTGAAATATATATATATATATATATATTTTTAAATGATTTGTTATTAAAATTATATATATATTTTCAAAAATAAAAATATACATATATATCTTAGTAACAAAGCAATTTATTTATTTGTTTATTTTTTTTTTATTTTTTTATTTTTTCATTTTTTTTTAATTGCTTTGTTTAATAAAATTATGTATGTCATATTTTCAAAAATTTAAAAATACACATATATATTCATTAAACAAAACATTTTATTGAAATCAAAGTTTTTTTCATGGAAATAATTTTTTTTAAAAATTGTCGAATCAATTGAAATGATGAAGTTTTATTGTCTCCTTTTTCTTTTTTTCTTTTTACATAACAATTCTTTTTCTGATCCTCCAGATCACACAAAGTGCAAGAGGAGAGCATACTCAAGAATTATTAATTTTTTTACATAACAATCCTTTTTCTGATCCTCCAGATCACACGAAGTGCAGGAGGAGAGCATACTCAAGAATTATTAATTTTTTTTAGATGTAAGAAATAAGGTCTCCTAATTACACTACCCCGGAAACGGCGCCAAAATGTGTAGTCAATTTAGCGTCCTAAATTGCTAACATAAATTATCAACCAGGGCTAGTAAACTGATGAAGTGTGGTGCACTATATGTGCTTAAGTGACCTCTTCCTTACTTCGTTGTATGTGTTTTTCTTATTGTTTTTGGGAACATAACATTCTAAACTAAATGTAATCTACCTCCGGAGTTCTCTAACTAAATTAACATACAGCTAGTCTAAGTGGAATTATACAGTCTGTCCATCATGATTGTATTGGAAGAGTTCTCTTTAAAGAGTTAGAACAATTAGACTGTAATTGACAAATGTACATAAAGGACCTAAAGCAAATGAAAAACTAAGATATCAATCCATATCCTACTCACATTATGAAGTCTGGGCAAGCGCTTAAGAAAGCAAGAATGTAGATGATGTCAGCATAAACACAATAACCAAATCATTCATAATCACTTGGCCATGTCTTGATTGTCTTGAACTTTTTAAGAATTTCTTGGAAGAGTTTCTTCTTGTGGAAGAGTGATTAGAACAAGTGTAACTGTGATAGTGAACAACAAAAACTACAACTAAATCCTACAGTACTATAGCCATTTCCCATTCATCATTATAATCTTTTGGAAGAGCTTCTTCTTGTGGAAGAGTTAGAATGAGTATAACTATAGTAACTAATAAAAGCAACTACAAATTCAACTTCTAATCCTACAATATTATAGCCATTTCCCATTCATCATTATAATCTTTTGGAAGAGCTTCTTCTTGTGGAAGAGTTAGAATGAGTATAACTACAATAACTAATAAAAACAACTACAAATTCAACTTCAGAAACGTAAAGGCAACTAAGATACTCAACATGATACAACCAAATCTAATAATGATATTTTGGAAGAACATTTTAAGAAAAAGAATGATTGTAAGAAGATGAGGATCTTTCAGTTAAACAAATAATGCAAGACATGAATTAAAAGCTACTTATCTAGAAAGCATGTAGAAGCCTCCTTGGATATCATGGGCCCTCTGCTACCAATTTGGTGAAGTCCTTCAGCTCCTTAAAGTTGTAATCAAAACATCATCAAAGAACTGAATTTCTTTATTGAAAATCTCACAAATATATATCCCATTCCATCTTGAACTTTGTTACAAAATACTCCTATTTTCTCTTACTTCTTCCTTACTTCCTCATTACCTATGATAGGAGAAAGCTTCTCCTATTTATACAAAATATGAGGAGTCATCTCATTAATGAGAGTCCATGAATCTCTCCCTCCAACTCTAGAGTTACAATCAAAATAGGAAATGATAAGACACATGTCTTTCTAGAATTTCAACACAACTTAAGAAAGGAGACATATATCCTCTTAGAGTTTCAATACAACAAGGAAGTGAGACACATGTTCTCATGATCCCATGATCTTCTCCAACCAAATTCGAATTTGGCCTTAGAGTGCCACATAAGGGTCTTCTATAAATCTCCTTTTTGACCTACACATGTCACAAAACTCACAACACATATATAGATATATGAAACTATGTTAATTTTCTAGTTTCTAATCATAAATTCACTTTAAATACATAAAATAAATAACTTTGGAAAACAAGGATCCTAACCCATATATTTATGAAAAATGGTTATTTGATGTAGGGATTTAGGTCAGATGGCTATGAAATAAGAGCTAAATGGTTATGACATAATGGAAATATGTATGAATATGGAGAACACTTTTGAGACTCAACAAACGCTGTTCATTTCATACTGTTGTTCCTTTTCTAGATTTCATTTCTTTAAGTTGTTCTAATTGAGTCTGCTTTTGTTTTAATTGCTCTAAGATCTCCAAACTATAGAGGGTAGAGGTATTTGATCCAAGTCCCCAGATTTGGTCATCTTACATCGATTTCTAAGGGAAAGAGTTACAGCTACTACATCCCTGATCGATGTCCAGCAAGATTTATGTAGTTTAGTGTTTCCATTTATGTCATCGTAGTTAGATTTCTTTCTGAGCATTCATTACTTTTGTGTTTGATATTTTATGGTACATCTTCACAAGCATTGCTCTTAGATAATTGCAGCCTCAGACAGAGTACACTCTTGGAATAAAAAGACGCTCCCGGATTGATGATTAATGTAGGCTAATTAGGTGTTCAAAAGATACCTTTTTATGGTCCAAAATTTTGGCGTCGTTGCTGGGGAGAGTGTATGCCATTTTAAAGGAGTAATGCACAACTGATTTCCTTCTACTTGTGGAGAATTGGGTATTAAAGACGGAAGGTAAGAACCTACGCACTGGGCAAGAAACACACTTGCTCATGGCTCGCTTCATAGCAGAAGTAAGTAAGCTTTTATTTTGGGTAGGAATGAAGGATTGTTTCTTTGAATGAATAAACCAATTAAGCGAAACAAAATTCCTCCTAAAACTGAAAAACCTAAGGGACCGATGACCCTTGGGCGCACAACCTTTATTGATGAAATTCTTAAGAAAACAGAATCTCAGCCATATGTAGGATTTAAAAGAACTACTTCTAGACAGCCTAGTAGTTCCCTTCAGGCTACAGAGTCACCATCTGAAGCCTTCGCTGAGATACATAGTCAAACAAAGGGAATTAAGCAAGATTCCCAAGAAATTGAGAATCCTTGCATAAGTCTCCTTCACGAAGGGAACTCCAGCAATCTCCAAGAGGGAGAAGGGGAAACAGGAGAAACTACGAACTCAAAATCACCTATTAAAATCACCCAAACAATAAACAACCCAAATAGGGGAAGTGTTGTTCAACTTATTCAGAACCAAGGTCCAGTATCACCTCAAACAGTAGGACAACAGGGAATACTTATTCCAGACAGAGGGAGTTTTGTAAAATCTATTTCTACCCCTGTTTTTCAACCTAGAAATTCCCTGGAGATCCTAGAAGGGTATTGGCATATCTTCGATCAAATGGCCCAGAATCAAAATCAGAACCAGCAGCAAACCTCTACGCTGCAATATCCTATAGTAGATAATGCAGTTAACGCACCCATGAAAGCCATTCCTCTTCAACATATTCCCACATTTCATGGTTTGACATCAGAATACCCAGATGCATTTTTGTTTGAATTTGATGTGCTGTGTAGAGGATATGATTACACCACCGACGCCCAAAAACTGAAACTATTCCCTTCTACGTTAAAAGGAGCAGCCCTACGATGGTTTATGGGGTTAGGTGGGGGTGTCATAACTGATTGGGATCATATGAAGGCTGCATTTTTAAGGAAATATCAAGATTATTGCAGGTCTCAGGAATTAAAAGAAGAGATATTCTAGATGACAGCAAAACCAAGTGAGACCTTGGAAGAGTATGTGGAACGGTTTCAATATAATTTGCAGAGATCCCCTTATGCATCTTCACCTTTACCTGATAATGTTTTGAAAACCACATTAATTAGGGGAATGAAAGACCAATGGATTGAAACATTGAATCTTATGGGAAAAGGTGATATATATCAAGAAAGCTATCCCGACATTGTTGATTTTTGTATTAGGTGCTCGAGAGGTAATACAAGGTTGAAATCGGTAGAATGTGACATAATTACAAGGGAAAATAAGACCTCTAATGAGGGTGTGACTCGTGCAGAGATTGGAAATCTGCTAGAAGACTTTAAGACAGACATACTGGGGACTCTAACAATGCAATTTGACATCATGCAAGCCAAGCAGAAGCAGGCAGAAGCAGAGAAAAACTTGGCAATATTCTGCCCCAGATGTAGAAAGAAACACAGCCACAAAGAATGCCCATTGGATGTGGTTAAATTCTGCGCCATTTGCACGAAAGACCATCCTACAGAAGGATGCCCGTCGCTTCCTGGCTTAAAAGCAGTATATAAGGAGGCAGAAGAAGAATCAAAAGTGGTATGCCTGCTTAACCAGCACCGACAATGGCAGCCATGACCATCAAGTATGCAAAATGATCCATTTTCTTTTCAACCTCCTCAATATAATGCTCAACAGTATAGCGGGATGTGGCATAATCAATCACCCTTCCCTAATTGGTCACAACAACAATTTCCTCCCACATCTTGGCCCAACCAAAAAAATCAAAATAACTGGCCCAACTTTCCCTTTTATCCACCATTTTGGCCTACACAATGGTCCCCTTCTACTTCTCAGAACCAGCCCTGGCAGTCAAACTGGAGAAAACCTCCAAATCATCCAGCCGGATCAATTCCTCTCTCTCAACCTACACTACCAGCTCCTTACCCAAATCCCTAGACTAATTTGAGACCGCAACTCCTAGCCCAACCCAACCCAAACCCAAACAATAGGCCAGTTCAGTCTTTCCAAATAATAGAACCTCCAGAAGTAGAAACTAAACTAACGGAGTGCAACGATCTTCAATTAAGGTCTGGGCGTATAGTTGAAACAGAGAGAAATAATGATGATCATATTGAAGATCCGTTACCTGTAGAACAAACAGAACAAAATGAGAAGGAAGTTCAAAAACACAATCAACACCAAAATCAACAACAAAATCAATAACAACATGTAATGACTTCCTCTCCACCATTCTCAGAATGATTAATTATCCCCCGTCCATTAGAACAACCTAACTTTGATCTTCTGGGAGAATTAAAAAAGTTATTTATCAAAATCCCTCTCCTCCAAGCTATTCAATATATTCCTATATATGCAAAAACCATTAAGGAATTATGCATAAAGAAGCCAAAGAGGAAAACAACAACCAATCCTACTGTCCAAATAGTTGGTACCTTGTCTAATTTATTATCAGGAATGGAAACACCTATCAAATATGAAGACCCGGGAAACCCTATAGTAACAGTTCAGATCAATGGCCAATCATTTCCAAATGCCTTAGTTGATTTGGGGGCAGCAATTAATATTTTAACAACTACCACCTGTCAAAAACTCAGCATTACATCATTAGAACCAACAACAACTTTGCTGGAATTGGCTGACCGATCAGTAGTTAAACCAAAAGGTACACTACAAGACGTAATGGTATCTGTAGATTCCTGGGAATACCCTGTTTACTTCCTCGTTATCAATCCAAAGAACTGACTAGATGGACATCCATTAATTTTAGGTAGATCTTGGTTGGCAACTGCCGATGCTTATATTAGACGCAGACAAGGAAACATGACCATAACAAGAGGAAATTATGTCAAGAATTTAGCCTTATATCCCCCAGCCCAGCCAAGTCTATCAATAATCAAAACAATAAGACCACCTGCATCATATTTTGTGGAAAACATGAGGTCACCTCTAACTATAGAAGAAGCTTTGGATTTTAAAGATCAAATAGAGGATGATATCATTAGTAATTTTTCACAAATTGAATCTCATTTGCAATGTCACATGATTAAGGCAGCATTCGACAATAAAGAAGAAGAAGATCCTTTCAAAGATATTCATGATCAAGCAATACCTACTACCTCTGAAAATAATAGCAAGACTGTAGAAATTGAGCCGGGTAAAACTTTGAACATCAACAAGAATCTTACTGCTGAACAAGAAGAGAAATTGATCCAATTACTACGAAAATACAAAGCAGCTTTTGCATGGGATTACCCCGATATGAAAGGAATTGACCCTCAATTATGTACTCACCACATTTACATTGAAAAATATGCAAGACCCATTCGACAACCTAAAAGGAGACTAAATCATCATCTTAAAGACATTGTGAAAGATGAATTACAAAATTATTAGATGTTAATTTCATCTACCCAATATCTGATAGCAAGTGGGTCTCCCCATTAGTGGTGGTACCAAAAAAGAATGGGAAGTGGAGGATATGTGTAGATTATCGAGAACTTAACAAAGCAACACAAAAAGACCACTTTCCCCTTCCTTTCATTGACCAGGTATTAGACACATTGGCAGGGAAGAAATTCTTTTCATTCCTGGATGGCTTCAGTGGGTATAACCAAATACAAATTGCCCCTGAAGACCAGGACGAAACTACCTTTACCTGCCCATGGGGCACATTTGCCTACCGAGTCTTACCTTTTTGCCTATGCATTGCCCCTGCTACATTCCAAAGAGAAATTCTCAGCATCTTTGCAAACCTAATAAATGAAGGCCTCGAAGTATATATGGATGATTTCACCCCTTATGGGGATGACTTTGAGCCTGCATTAAGAAACCTAGAAAAATTATTGCAAAGATGTATTGACACTAGGCTTTGTCTAAGCAACGAAAAATGTCTTATGATGATGACCGAAGGAATTATCTTAGGCCATTATATTTCAGCAGAAGGAATTCAAGTAGACCCAGCCAAAATTCAAATACTCTTGTTAATTCCTACACCTACTACACAAACAAAGGTACGTAGCTTTCTTGGATTTTTTGGTTACTATAGAATATTTATTGAACATTATTCTCGAATAGCTGCACCTTTATACGCACTGACTGGAAATACTGATTTTGTTTGGATAGATAAATGTGACAATGCCTTTAATGATCTGAAGAAGCTCGTTTCAACAGCCCCAGTACTGAGGGGCCCAAATTGGAATTTGCCATTCCAAATTTCATCTGATGCCTCAGACACAGCAATTGGAGCAGTACTTGGGCAGGAGGAAGACAAGAAGCCATATGCCATTTACTACATTAGCAAAAATCTATCCCCTACTGAATTAAATTATACTATGACTGAGAAAGAACTTTTAGCTGTAGTTCATGCTATAAACAAATTTAGACATTACATAACTGGGTATCCTGTAGTACTTTATATAGATCATTCTGCCATTACGTTTTTAGCAAATAAACCTGTTACAAATGGAAGAGTGACAAGATGGTTGATTTTACTGCAGGAATTTGATATCACGATTAAAGATTGACCGGGCAAAGAGAACCCTATAGCTAACTTTCTGTCAAGAATGCCAAAGCCAACAGATACAGAAGCAGTTGAAGATTACTTTCCGGATGAACATCTCTTCGCTGTTACTACCAGAACACCATGGTATGCTGATATAGAGAACTATTTGGCAATAGGTAAATAAACCAAACATCTATCCCTTAATGAAAGTAAGCAAATAATACATCGTAGTACCCGTTTTTCCTGGATTGGGGGCTACTTATTTCATACATGTGCAGATATTCAAATAAGACGATGCGTTAGGGAGGATGAGGTATATGACGTTTTGAAAGCATGCCATGATGGACAGTGTGGCAGACATTTTGCAGATCGTAGAATTTCCCATAAATTTTTACGAATAGGCTACTATTGGCCTACTATTTTTAAAGATGCTAAAAAATTTGTGCAGGCTTGTGATAGCTGTCAAAGGGCAGGTCACCCTGGGCAGTCTGATGAAATGCCCTTAAAACCTCAAGTGTGATTGAACCCTTTGAACGTTGGGCCCTTGAATTTTTTGGTCCCATTAGCCCTCCATCAAACCAGAAAACATATATCCTAGTTGCAACTGAATACGTTACAAAATGGGTTGAAGCAGAGCCCCTTTCAAAAGCTACAAAGGATTCTGTAATTCAGTTTCTTTTCCAAGTCTTTGTTCGCTATGGCCTCCCAAGAGACATAATCACTGATGGTGGACCATAGTTTGTAGGTAAAAAATTAGCTGAAACATTGCAGAATTACCATATTCAGCATAGGATTACAACTCCATATCACCCACAGGCCAATGGCCAAGTCGAGAGCACAAACAAGGTAATCGAATCTATATTAACAAAAACTGTTGCTTCACATAGACGAGATTGGGCCTACAGATTTCCAGAAGCATTATGGGCGTATCGAACAACATGGAGACCTACAACAGGCTATTCGCCATATCAACTGGTATTTGGAAAAGAACCCATCTTTCCCATCGAATTTGAAATTCAAACATTAAGAACAACTCAAAAGGTGGGTCTGAATTTAGATGAAGCCCAGGATAAAAGACTACAACAACTTAACGAATTAGATGAAATTAGACTCTCTGCTCTTCAACATACAACATTAATTCAGCAACAGAGAGCCAAATGGCATGATGCCCATATCAAAGAAAATATCTTCCATGAAGGAGACTGGGCACTCCTATATGATTCTTGGTTTCAGGATTTCCCTGGAAATCTCCACACAAGAGGGCTTGGACCCTACGAAATACAGAAAGTGCATAATAATGGCACTCTCACATTAGTAACCATTGATGGATCTGGACATTCCTTTAAGGTAAACGATCATCGCGTCCGATTGTATCACAAGCCGCTTACCCGGGAATCCTTTTACCAGCTGTTACAGGAAGATTCAACCATGGAAATTCTTGTTGAAGGGGAGAATTCCTCCTCGGCACCAGTCTGATAAATCGTTCCTTTTTAATTTTGTACATAAAGAAATTTTTTTTTTTTCTGATTCTTGTTTTATGAAATTTGTTTTTTTTCTGTTAATATTTATTTACTTCTTGAATTTGGTTTCTTTAAAATGAAAAAAAAATGAAAAAAAAATTCTTTTTTTTTCGTGTTGTTGTTCCTTTCTAAAGGAACAACACTTCCGCTATTCCTTTTGAAAGGAATAGCAGTTTCGTAGAGTGCTTTTTCTGTTCCTTTCCAAAGGAGCAACACTTTTGCCGAATACTTTTTCTGTTGTTCCTTTCAAAAGGAACAATAGTTTCGCATAGTGTTTTTGTTGTTCCTTTCCAAAGGAACAACATTTCCGCAGAGTATCTTCTTGTTGTTCCTTTCGAAAGGAACAACAGTTTCGCAGATTGTTTTTGATGTTCCTTTTAAAAGGAACAACACTTTTGAGTGATTGTGTTTTATTTTGTTTTAAGCTACCATTTTGATTTATTTTCACTTTTCTAAGGGAAAATATATCATTTATATAAAATCATACAAATCTAAGCTTATTGTGATCACCACATCAAAACAAATCGTCATTTTTAAGGGAATTGTCTAGCAATGAAAAAAAGGAGGAAAAAGGGATATGATTAATAACATAACATTGCTACTTTACCATTAAATTAATCTGATCGATTATTTTTATCATGATTGGTTCTTTCCCATATGTTATAGCTTTCTTTGATATTTATCTCTGAAATGGAAATAAGGGTATTCTTTTTTCTATTGAAATGTTCAGACATCTTCCACCATTCCTACTCTTAAGGAGTTTTGAGCCATCCCTTATGAATAACTGAGGAAAAATGCTGTTTGAAAAAGAAAAATACTTACATATTTCAATGATTTTGTAGATGGAGGATAGGGGGTCTCATTAAGAGCCAGCCTACCGTGATCATAGTGAAGACAGTGAAGTGGCATTCCCATTATGGCCACCAAACCAGGGAAATGGTCCAAAACACAATTGAAAATCAAGAAGTCCTTAGAACAGGAGGTCTCATCACGAGCCAGCCTGCCCACCTTTCACTTCTTCCTGGTGAACGACATTGTAATTTATCTGGTCACCAAGCCAGCACAATGGCCTCCGTCTTGCTACTCAATAAGAATATAAAGAAACAAAAAGAAGCACTTCCTTAGTATGAATAAAGGAAAATGGTTCTGTGGGTAAGAAAACAACTCTGTCAAGTTTATGGACACCTATGGGCAACAGAGCTCTGTTGATGGTATTGAAGTCATATTTATACACATCAATAGTTATTCAACCCTTTTTCCTATATCTTTATTTAATATCAAATGAAAAGCATGAATTTCTTATTTCTATTTCCGAACCTATTATACATGAAAATTATTATAAATCGATCATATTAGTTTAATATGGTAAATAATGCAATTATATTTATGTCAACCTTATGCTGTCCCTTCCCCTCATATTTTAATCATTACAACACGATTTCATATCTACTACCGATTTATCACAATGCAATGATCTCAATAATTCTGATGATTTGATTGTATGTATTATAATCACGCCTATTTTTATTGCTGTCTCATTGTTGTGCCACACATGCCACCCTCAATTGACGGTCGAGGACGACCTACCATTCGTTTGGGGGGTGCGGATGTCTGCATGCAGATCAAACTCCAAGATCTTTTTATCTGTATTTGGACCAAATCTCCGAAGATTTCTTTACCTGTATCCCCGCATTAGACTCCTTTACCGTATATGGATTAAATCTCCCGCATTTTTGGGAAATAGTAAGTTTCAACAAACTGTGTTGTGCTGTTCCATTGAGATTACTGTGTGTTGTGGAGAATTAACAAGAACGCAGAGATGGGAGGATGCCCAATCCGCAGTGAACCACAGGTGTTGATCGTCTCTGACGCTACACGAGAAATTTTAGAAAGACTAGGATGGACCACATATTTTATGAGAATGCAGCAACCCCATGAAGCAGTCTACCGAATTCTTATTAAATCTGCAGGAAGGATCCTCCACAGTCAGAGGAAGACAGATAGCTGTGTCCGATGAGATAATTGCAGAAGTGTCCGGCATTCCCGCGCAAGGGACTATTTGGACTTAGAAAATTATTAGGATTCGAGAAGCCATGAAAAATTTCCAAGATGACGGACCGATGCTAGTTGTCAAAGGAAGAGGAGTCCAGCCAGCGTCATTAGGAGAACCATGGACAGATTTGGCCAGGATCGTGTAGGCTTACATAACGTGCGATGGAAGAAAGGATGTGGTAAGGCCTCGCCACCTTAAGCTACTAGCTGTGTTAAAACAGAAGTGCACCATTAATTTGCCTGCATTCTTAAATTATTTGTTGCATGATATTGCTCGTGGTATAAGAAAATCCCAACATGCAAACATGGTGGTCAGCCACCCTTGTTTAATTCGACTAATAGTAAGTCATAGCCCCGCCCGGCAACAGACCAGCTGGGATGAACTAATATTTTCCATTGAAGGAGGGTTAGCTCTTCCTACTCCAAGACGGAAAAGGATGGCCGACTCAATAGCTGAGCCCTCTACTCACGGAGAATCCCTCTGATCGAAACGAAGTAGGAGAATGGAGGAAGAACTTCCAGGCAGTAGTAGCCAGCCCCTGGAATTGCACAGCTCAGAAGAGGAACAACCCACACCATTGGAGGGAGTTAGTCCTCGTACTGAGGAAGAAGAGGAGTTGGAAGGAGAAATTCGTTACTCGGATGAAGAAGAGTTGGAAGGAGAAATTCGTTATTCGGATGAGGAAGAGATTGAGGGAAATTCAGAGGAAGAAGAAGTTGAGGGGGAAATTCAGTATTCAGATGAGGAGGAAGGAAGTTATCACACCTGTGACGAGGAAGAGGATAATCATAGCAGCAATGGGCATCAAATAGAACCTACCGAAAATATCAATGTAAGCCCTTCACAGGAAGACCAATTGGCCCAGATTTTAGCCAATATGACTGATTATGTGCACCCTCATAGCCCTTTGAACCTTAATATCGATATCAATCAATCACCAGAAAACTCTGCTATCGATAGAGAAATAACTGGAGAAAAACTCAATGAAACAGCAAACCCTAGCGAAGCTAGGGTTGCTTCTTCCGAGAGGTATGAATAGGAGGAAGAGAATATTGCATCAATACCTCAATTGGGAACCCCCCAGGGCATTGCAGATTCGATTGAGAAGATGATTCTTGAGTAATCTATCCAAGCGCATGAGAGCATTGAAAAAGAACCCCAAGAAGAGGAACAAGAGGAGGATTTCACTGAAAGCATGGCTGATGTAAATCAAAACCCTGTTGAGCAAACGGGTTTGGATGAACAAACCGTTGTTCCTTTGAGAAAGAAGAATAAAACGACAGAGGTTGAGAAGCTTCGCAGGAAAAGGATAAAGCTTCATAAACTGATAGAATAGCTCAGGCAAACCATTAGGGTTCTGAGAATGAAACAGACATCTAAGTGAGCCCCTAAAAGGAGACACATTCTGTCAAAAGAAGATCGAAAAAGAGAAGGGTAACTACCAATAGGAACCCCCAAGTAATAGAAGAAACCATGCCTGAGCCTAACTATGAGGATGTGGAGCAGCAAACGGTTGTCCCAACACAAGTTATTCCAGAAGAACCTGTTCCAAGCGAAAATTTGCAATCTAGCAGTCAGCACACGTTCAGTGACCCAGCACTGGTCAGACTTCAAGAAGAATTGACACATGCCTGAATCGAAAGACAGAAATTGGAAGAAGATATTGTCCCAAGGAAGAAATATCAAGAACTGCAGCAACAGATGAAAATTGTTCATGAGGCAGAAGCTGAAGCTCATGAAAAACGTTGGGAAGCAGAGATAAAAGCTGACAAGGTAAGAAACCAATTGAAATTAGCACACAATCAAATGGACACTCTCTGCTCCTTATATACTAATGTCTTAGCCTGTAGATGCCCTTCCAAAAACTATTCTTTATTTTTACTAGAAAGGTATTTACAATTAAAGATCAAGGCAGTTAGGGCTGGGAAATCAATAGAGCTAAGAACCTTAAACGACCTGGTATCATGCTGCAAGCTTTATGGGGACAAAGTACAACACCTATTATGTGAGTTTTATTTGCATAATTTAATACTTGAAAATGACTGTGAATCAAACCCTAGCCCTTTTATTGGAGATGTTCAGTTTCAAGCATTCATTTCCTTTGCCGTAAATCAACTGAAGTGGCTTAAAGCCTACAATGCCTTTCAAAGGTAGGAAAATGAGTTGGATCTATGGGTTAGAGGTGAACCTCAGGACCCACTTCAATTATGGGCTAAGCAGAAAAGTCTAATGACAAAGGAAGGCATTACCCAAACTCTGGGGCTTATCCATAAGTCAATCATTTTGAAAGGGACAGATTATTTTTCATCTATTAGAAACCAAGCTTATGTAGCAGCCAAGATCCGATGGAGAACCTCGAATCAGAATGTACAAAATAGGGAGCCATTTAATTATAAAAATTTTGGGCTAGCTGCAGACCATTTCATTGCCTATAGCCATCTTGTTTTAAAAGAAGGACAATTCTGGTTAGGGTGTAGATTCCGCAGCCCCATTGCATGGTACCCTGCTTTAGACTATAAAGCTATCTATGAGCTTCCTGAAGGGCAGTCAGAACACATTTTTGAAGAGTTAGCTGCACATCATGGCTTTAGACCTTTCAATGACAAACCTTATCCGGCTTATTCTTTGACTGCTCTCCATGTGAACTATAGTTTTCATGAGGACATGAAAAAGGTTAAGCAGGGGGGTATGTTGGGCAGTGAAAGAGGTATGAAATTGCTATGCATTTGTTCATTATTTTACCATAGATATGCTTTTGTTTGCCTTGGAAAGGTAATTTATTATAAGAATTGAAATTAAATTGGAAAGATCTATGTTTGGCATAAGAAGGTGACTAAAGGTTATTTTTATTGGAAAAACAGGAATTCGAAGAGGTGAGCAGCTGTACCAAAGGTGTGGCTGAGAACAATCTAACTGCTACTCCACTCCTGATGAATCATATCCAGCTGAAACCAAGAAGATCTGAACGAATCGCCAGAAGGGGCAGGGGACAACTCGGCCTTGAACAAAGTGAACAGAATGATGACAAAACAAGAAAGGAGCGAATCCCTCAGGATCGGAAGATCCCGAGGGATTGTTGTTCAAACTTATCATAGTCCTTGATTTGTTCGTCAAAGAAGTGAATATAAGGCAATAGTCTTTAGTAGCGAAGGACGGTGTGGTTATGTTGTGAAAGACAGTTTTGATTGAAAGACTTCTATATTTCCTCTGCAATCAATGTTTATTGACTCTCGATCGTGAGAGAACTCTATCTGTAATGCTTTTTGATTTAATATAAAACACAGGTTCCATCTATTCTCTAGAATTCTGAGTTAAGCCCAGCAGTACTTCATTGGCGCTAAGGGCCCGGCTCTAGTGGATTACTATGCTATTGTATTATTAATATTTGTTTGATGATGCATGAAGTGTGTTTAGTATTTATTTCCATTACAGATTTATTTCATTGATTGTTAAAGAAAGTGTAGAGCCATTGTTGTTTCGTTCTTTACCGCAATTACATTTATTGATCAATTATCTTGTTATTATCTTTTGGATTTGTTGTTCTGTAACTATATTGAGTTGCTGTTCCATTTATCTACAATTTGTTATTGGATTATGATTGACTGTTGACAGGCTTGAGTGTGGAGATTTAATTATTTCAATTACATTTGTAAACGTTGTTCATTTCATACTGTTGTTCCTTTTCTAGATTTCATTTCTTTAAGTTGTTCTAATTGAGTCTAATTTTGTTTTAATTTCTCTAAGATCTTCAAACTATAGAGGGTAGAGGTATTTGCTCCAAGTCCCCAGATTTGGTCATCTTACATCGATTTCTAAGGGAAAGAGTTACTGCTACTGCATCCCTGATCGATGTCCAACAAGATTGATGTAGTTTAGTGTTTCCATTTATGTCATCGTAGTTAGATTTATTTCTGAGCATTCATTACTTTTGTGTTTGATATTTTATGCTACATCTTCACAAGCATTGCTCTTAGATAATTGCAGCCTCAGACAGAGTACACTCTTGGAATAAAAAGATGCTCCCAGATTGATGATTAATGTAGGCTAATTAGGTGTTCAAAAGATACCTTTTTATGGTCCAACACCTTCTGGGAATTTGGAGGATGAATATGGAGAGTTAAGCTTGGGGATTTCAACATAAGAGGGCAGAATGTTTGAAAGATTTGAAATCTTTTAGGAAAGTCTAAATATAGGTAAAACTTTGTAAGAGCCTCAATAGAAAAAGGGACTACATTAGGTTCTGGTTGCAACTGAAACATTTTTTTTATGGATTCAATAGTGATACTAAATAATAATTCTTTCTCGGCATTAACAATTGCTCTTTGATCTGGGGAATAGTGAGTTTGACACAATTTGATGACCTCAGGGCATTTCTATGTGTGGGAACTACATGCTTGGGAAAATTAGACTCCCAAAAAAGTACTTTATCTACTTGGTCCAAAGATTTCTCTTGGCTCCAACAGTGGAGTTCAAGAAGGTTATATTCAGTTACTGGATCAGTGATTTTTTAGTCTACATCAGCCAAAGGGGTATGTTCAACATAGAAAATAGGAGGTTATAGTGGATTGATGACAATTTTACTTCTAGATGCCATTGATAGGTTGTTTTATAACAATTTAACCTTTCTAGATCTTAAAAACTCTGTTTTTTAGGTTTTTTAATACACTTCTATAATATTAAACTGTTTACAAAAGGTCTTTTAATAAAACATAGGTTTCTTTTGAACTGCAACAAGTAAAATTTTCATTTCTCTGCCTCAAATCGTCAATTTTGCTCTAAAAACCAAAATTTTAACCTTTTATTGACTCAGGAATAGCTAGCAAGGGTTTACTACATACTTCTTTGATGAAACATCCCTAAAACAATCAAATTCATGCACAAAGGGCTTCTGAGCACTATAAAAAGGCTTTGAATCATTCAAAAGATTTCCAAAGGCCTGCAGATGGCCAAATCAATTAGATTTTGTTTAAAAAAACAAATTACAGCTTTCAAAAACTGTAAAATTCTCAGGGTTTGCAGCAAATATGAATTTTGAACGCAATAAGGTTTTTTTTTAAGGAAAACAGGTTTTTTAAACGGTTTTAATCCAAGAGTATGCTTCTTTTCAGATGATGGATGGGTATCTTTCTTGAAAATAACTGTAAATTTAGGAATTTGACTCGAAATAAGGGTTTGCTGGGAGTTGGAAGCTCTCAAAAGCTTGATGAGGTCTTTTTAATGCAAACTAGAGGCTTTGAGCGGTCGCAACACTAGATTTGGTTGAATTATGTTGTTTTTTGCATTAAAATAGGGGCAACAACGTATTTTTATAAGTCAGGAATGGTTTATGAGTAGAAAAAGCAATAGAGGGATTAAAACGTGTATATTTTGTTGTTTTATAAAGGATTTAATTTAAACAGTGTTTGCATTTAATGAGAGTCTATTCAAATCGGAAGCGTTTTAGGTGCGGGGTTGATTTACCATTAAGCGGTTATTGCACTGATAAAAGGTGGTAAATGGTATTTCTCAAACAGATGCAATCCAGTAAGAAAACGGACGCGTGGAGGAGAGAGAGTGGGATAAAACAACTTTTATCGCAAATCTGAATTCGTTTAACGACTGCACCATTAAATTTGCGACGGGGATTCTAGGTTGTTTGATCAAGCGAAGGGATGCGAATGGTCGAGATTAAGCGCCTTAGTTGCTGGGTATTAGGCATGGGGCCGGGGAATTCTTTTATGCGGCGGGTTTGAAACTTTATACATTAAAAAAAAGTTTTAACATAAAGTTTTAATGTTAACAAGGATAGGTGGAATGGGTGGGTTTTAATGCTTTTAATTAGAAAATGGGATATATGGAGGTGTAATGTATAACTTGGGTGGATTAATATAAAATATATGGTTTAAACCTATGGGGAGTGGGGAAATTATCACGTGGGTATAATATACCATAGGATAAATAATAAAATATGGGTTGGGCTATTTAATATAAATGAATTAATGTAAATACGGGATAAAGGGTTAATAAAGGAGTTAATATACCAGTTAAATGTTAATGAAGAACTGTATGAGCGAGAATACACAAATACACAAAGTAAAGTATAACTTTAAGTATTTGGGTGTGATTTTCATAGTGGTGCCCCCATATTTAACATTTCACACTTATAATTAGGATAATAGAATTTTTTGGGTTTATGAAGATTTTTATATGAAAAAATAAATGAAAAAGGAAATTTGTTTAGGGGGTTTTACTTTTCCTAAGTGAAAATGTGTTTTAACTTAGGAAAAGGGATTTTAACTTAGGAAAGGGGCCTGAGTAGGGAAAAAGGAGTGATGTTGAGGGAAAAGAGTTTTTTATGGAGGGGAAGGGTTTCAATGAGGTAGAATCCAATACTTTGATGCCAATCAGTCATTAAGACGTGGGTCTAGTCCCACTAGAAGTCAGAGAAATGCTCCAAGTCTTTATAACTGAAGGATTTTAGTATTGGAACACATTGTGGGGAGGGAAATTAGTAATATGCTAGATGATGTTTATCTATGCCTTGTGAAACTACTTTTATATTACCCATTATTTATACCATTTTTCCTTTATTTTCATGGGTGAATTTGAGCTTGCAAACCCTTATCCATTTTTCTTTTAAAACATGAAACTATCTAATTCTAACCTTATTTCATCCAAGGGCTCAGTTTAAACTGTTGAGCTCTTCATTTATTCTCTACCTAACTACTGATTTATCAAGGTTAAACTGTTTTACAAGATCTTTATTCTCTATCTATCATAATGAAATTTAAAGCATGAAAAGTTAAGACTAAGCTATTTGACTAATCATGGATTATGGCATTTTGAACAAGTTATACATAATCATTTTATTTTTGCAATAAAAGTAAATAGTAGTGGGAAATCAACTTGCAGAAAGCAAAGTATGTACATATTAGAAGACTAATCAAAGTCAATTCAAAAATTATGAATCTTATTATTATAGGACCCTAACAGTGGCTCCACATGGGATGGAATTTCCTGGTGAAATGTCAAGAATTTTGAGACTAGTAGCCTTTGAATTTTGACTGTGTTGATTTTGGAAATGTTTTTTGAGCTCTACAATTTTTCATACTTATGATATTTTACCTTTCAAAGCTTAGGGCCTTCTCTTCGGGCTTCAAATTTGTTGGGATAAACATCCAATCCAATCTAAAATCTGCAATGTTTTGTAGAATGATTAAAGTAAACTAAGTTAAATGCTTTTTATTATGAAGAATAATAATGCTTCAGAATTCTGCCATTGACAGGTCCACCTAGCAGATCTGATCCATCCATCTCTTTCAAAAATAAAGCATTGTTACCTCTGTAACCATAAATAATATAAGGTCCTTCCCATAGGAAATCAAATTTCCCATGTTTACCTTTCTCTTATCTCCTTGAATCCCACTTTAGAACTTTGTCACATATATAGAAATCATCTTCTTTACTTTTCTTGTCAAAAAATATTCTAAATATTGTCTTGAATAAATTGAGACTTAATATAAACCTCTTCTCTGGTTTGTTGCACATGTATGGCTTGATTAATTCTTCTTTGAATATCATTGGTATCAACTTGTAGTTCTTGGATTATTTTCATTACAGGTACTCCTAAGGAAGATGGAAAAACAACATCCATCCCATAAACAAGCTGATAAGGGGATGTAACAATATATTTCTTAGTGGTAAGTCGATCTGCCCATAAGGCATTAACTAACCTCTTGTTCCAAATTTTCTTATTTTCTTCTAGTAATTTCTTAATAATGTTCACAAGGATTTTATTGGAGGATTCAGCAAGGCCATTACCTTGAGGGTAATATGCACTAGAATGGGGAAGGGTAATGTGGTATTTATGACAGAAGTCAATCATATTTTTGGATTTGAATGCAGCCGCATTGTCAGTGATAATAGTTTGGGGCATCCAAATCTTGAGAATATGTTGTTTTCTAAAAATGATATTATGACAGTATTAGTAACTTGCCTAGAAGTTATGACCTCTATCCACTTAATAAAATAGTCTATGGTTGTCAAAGTCCACATGTGTTGGGCTGAGGATGGAGGGTGAATTTCACCAATGAAGTCAAGACCCCATTGTTGAAAAGGAATTTCTGTTGAGATGGGTTATAAGGGCATGGGTAGCTGCTTTTTCTTTCCTTCAAAGATTTCTCACTTTTGACAGGAGGTCACATACGTTTTTACATCTGAAAACAAGGTAGGCCAGTAAAAACCGGCTCTCAGGACTTTGTTTGTATTAGTCTTCCAGTAAAGATGTCCCCCACAGTCACCTACATGAAATTATTCCAAAACTTTGTCAGTTTCTTCTTTAAGAAAAAAAATTCAATAAAATTCCACCATGATCTTTCCAAAAAAGTACATTGTCTATGGTACAAAATATTATTTCCTTTAATTTAAAAAATCTACCTTTAGTTCTTGATAATCCAGGAGGAGCTTGTAGATTTATTAATACAAATATAATATCTTCATACCATGGTGAGTCTGAAAAGGCTTCACTGATCTTTGGAGTCGCCATCTCTTCCTGATCATCTATTTGGGCAATGAAATTAATATCTAAAGCATGACAATTTTGATTCGGCCATGAGTTTGCAACAACTACATTGGGAACAACTTTAGACCTTCACTAATGCTAGTGCTTGATTTTTCATTATGTTATACTTTAAAGTGGAATTTCTAAGTCATTTTCTAAGGAAAGAAATGGGCTGCTCATAGCCCTAATCATTTTTCTGCAGTAAAACTGCAGCAATAGTGTTTTCTGAAGCAAAGGAAAAAATTATGAAATCTTTTTTAATGTCAGGACTTATAAGGACTCGTGTTTTTGTTAAGGCTTGTTTAATTGATTCGAATGATTTCTTTGCCTCCATATTCCATTTAAGTACTGAATATTTTTTCAACATATTTTTTAGTTCTCTAATTATTTCAGCTAGATTTGAGATGAATCTTCTAAGAAAGTTAATTTTACCTAAGAAAGCTTATAACTCTTTAATATTCCTGGGAGGACTAATGTTTAGAATGGCCTCTATTCTAGCTGGGTCTATTATAATTCCCTCTTTATATATAATATGTCATAATAATTTACCTTCTTCCAATCCAAATAGAGTCTTCTTGGGATTTATAGAGATGCCAAATTTCTTGCATTTAAGAAAGACTTGTCTGAGATGATCTGAATGTTCATTATCAGTCTTTGAAAATACAGTAATGTCATCTAAATAAATCACAAGGAATTCATGAATTTCCTTTGCAAAGGCTATATCCATAGCTCTTTGAAAAGTAGCTCCTGCATTCATTAACCCAAGAGACATTTTCACATACATGAAAGTGCCCCATGGAGTAGTAAAAGTAGTTTCAGGTTGATCTTCTAGTTGGACTAGAATTTGGTTATATCCAAAGAATCCATCTAACAATGAAATTCTGGAAGAAACAACTACCCTTTGTAGAATATGATCCATATTAGGGAGATGGTAGTTGTCTTTTAAGGACACTTTATTTAAATTTCTAAAATCAACACACACAATCTAATTTCTCCTGTCCTTTTCCCAGTGAGAACTAGATTAGAAACCCAATTAGAATATCTGATTGGTGCAATTATTTGGGCATCATACATTCTTTTTACCTCTTCCTCAATTAAAGGCATAAAAACATGATTGATCCTTCTAAACTTCTGTTTAAAAGGTTTTTGATCTTCTTTTATGGGTATTTTGTGTTGTATTATGCTAGTGTCATAGGATTTTAAGTCCTCATTACTCCAGGTAAATACATCCTAAAATTCCTTAAACAGAGCTATGTATTTTGATTTTTCTTCCTGAGGTAAGGCTTTTGAAAGTTTAATCATCTTAGGTTTTAACTCTGTTCCTATATTAAATTCCTCAATATCATATCTTTATGGCACCATCTTAGGTTTTCTTGCAACATCATTAGAATCAAATAGATCTTCTAAAGGGGCTAATCCCTTAGGTAAAAAGTTGTCTTTGAGGTTTAAAATATCATATTCATCATCTGTTAACTCTTCAATTTATAATTTTTCTAATTTTTCTATGTTTAATTGACTAAATTTAGTAGGTTTAGAAAAATTTAAGTTATTTACATCTACATTATTTAAATCAATTTCACTATCTAAATTTTGATCTATTGTACAATCAATGTCTATATTACAACCCTGAAATTCTCCTTCGTTATTCATGAAATGATAAATATATTCATCCTGTGAGAAAATTTTCCAATATTTAAGATTGTCTGTAATTGTAGGTCTGTGTTTAACTTCCGCAGTATATCTATGGTTTGGTTGAAATGGTATATTACATGTATTAGCAAAAGTTTCTAAGAAATGAACCTGTATGTTCGATTTTCTTGGTATTGCAGAAAAATCACATTCCAACAGTTCTTTAATCAAATCTAAAACAATATCTCTATATCTTCTTAATCTTGGATTATAGACAGAATATTCTCCAGTTATCTATTTCACAATTAACTTCGAGTCTCCCATAGTTGACACTCTTTTTCCTCCTAAATTCCTAACAATCTACAGTCCTAAAATAAGAGCTTCATGTTTAGCCATGTTGTTTGTACATTTGAAATTATGTCTAAAAGCATGACCTTCTGCATGATTTTTTTCCATATTGTGTATCCAAACTCTAGCTCCTGCTCCTAATTTATTGACTGAGCCATAAAAATCTAGGTTCCATAATGATTCATGAAAGGTGTTTCCACTGTCTGGTGTTTTTTTTTTCTCTTTTAGTTCAATATTGTTTTCAATTCTAGTTTCAAAGTTACATAAGATGAATGAGTCCATGTCAGTAGGTGTAGAGTAGATAGGATAGTTTCTTGGTATTTCTACACAACTAACCATACACTTCATCAATGTTTCTCTATAATGTTTCTTTGGTTGGCCAAAAACCGATATTGTTGCATAAGACATATCGAGTTGTAGAGATCCCTGTAATTTAGCTCCCCATGAGTGAGATAAGAGCATTCCATACTTGGCAGGGATGTCAGCTACTACAATGTCCATGACTGTGCTTTTTCGAGGATATTGAACTAAAGTAACACATAAATCTGTTATCAAACCTAAACATTTCACTTTGTTAGAATCAAATGAGAAGAGATCTTTGTAAGGCCTAGTGATATTTAAATTCAGGGTTTCCATTATAGCTTTAGGCATTAAATTGTGTGAAGCTCCTGAATCTAGCATTGCATTATGTAAAATCTGATCATGAACAGTTAAGATAATGTAAAACGGTGGAACTGCTCCGTCTTGGTGTTTTCCATTAACATCAAGACCAAAGATTAATTCTAGTTGATCATCACTTAGATTTACTAAATCTTCTCCATCATTCATATTTAAAGTTTTAGTGATGGGTTCTGTATAGGTCATGTTTTACCAACTCTACCAAAGGAATTGGTATCTTTAATTTGGCAATGTCGGCTTGGATATTAAATGGTGCTTGTGATTTTCCTAGCTGAATTATCTCTTCTCTTGTAATTGTAGTTTGAGTAGGTTTATATTCTTTTTCTACATCTGTTTTATCATTTTCTGTTTTTATTTCTATTGTCTTATTGTTTTTCGTTTTCTTTTCAGGAATAGTTTGAGAAGAAGTAGATGTTTTTACAGATTTTATATTTTCAGAAGTTGTTTTAGTAGTGGCAGCTTTTGGATCAGCTGTAGGTGTTTTGGATTCTAAAATTATTGTTTTATTAGAATTAGTTGTCTTGGAAATAACATTTTTTTGTGAATATGTTGATGTTTAGACAACATCATTTGTGATATCAACAATTTTGGGACTAGGTGAAATTTTAGGACTTGAATATTTTTGTGTTGAACTACAATTTTGCTTGGTTTCCCTAGGGAGAATTTGGAGAACTTTATTGGTAGGAGCCTCTACTTCTTTCCTTGTTTTTGTTTGAACTAATTTCTTAGTAGAAGGCTCTACATTTTTCTTTCTCCTAAGGTTAGATTTCTTATGTGCTTCATTGATAGAAAACTCATAACCTTGTTGTAATCAAAAGACTCACCAGAATCTAATTGCATTTGTCATAATTCATATAACTCCTGTTCTTCTTATGTAAGAAAAATAGTGTTATCTTCATTAATACCCATTGTATTTATGGTTTCTTCATCATCTTCATTTTGATGAGAACTTTCATCACTCTTGGAAAGGTGGTCTTATTGTTTGGTCAGGTGTTGATTCTCTAGATTTTCCAGTATTATTGTTTTTCCTCAAATTGGGATTTCTTATTTGAGGTCCTTGTTGTTGGTTATCCCAATGTGGCTTCCTTTCCATATTATCTAATCTATCCATTACTCTTTCTAATGTTTTTTCTAATTGATCTATTTTTAAATCTGAACTAGATGTTTCTTCTTTTATTGTTACTCTTCTTTCATCTCTTAATCTAGCTTTTCTAGCCAACAAATTCACCTCTACACTAACAACATTACTTTTCATCTGCTCTAGAGTTTCAGGATTCCTCTCTCTTAATTTATAGGCTATATCTGTATCAAATCCATCAGGGAATTTGAGAAGAAAATAATCTGGAGGAGGCTTAAGATTAGCAAGAATTGAATTATAAATGATGTTATATCTAGTACAATAATCTTGGACTGTTTCATTTGGTGCTCTTTTTATGCTTTCAAATTCAGATAAAATTTTTAGTGTGTTTTTCTTCTTTTCCCATTTATTAATAAATAATCTATGAAAAACTTCTAAATCAGCAATACTATCAGCATTTAAAACTTTAAACCATTTTTTTACCTCACCAGTTAAAGTTTGGGCAAAGAGTCTCATTTGGACATCAACATCATCTATTTCATGAAGTTCAAAATAGTCTGTCATCTTATTAACATGTTGTTGGGCAGTGTACTGAGTGGTTGCATCAAATTGAGGTATTTTGTTTTGATAATCCCGGGGCATGTCATGTAATGGTGCTTGTAGGACCAAGGGAGCATATCTTGCAGCCATGGCTTGGATTCTAGCTTGGCTAGGAGGTAAGTTGGAAGTACTTGGTGAAGAGCTAGAAGTACTTGCTGATGTAGTTAAAGAACTTGCAGATGAGATTTGAATATAAGAATATGTACTGGAAAATGTGGTTGAAAAACTAAAATATGAAGTTGGAAAATACGAAGAGGTGCTTGGGAATGAGAATGATGTATTGGAAAATGCAGAAGAAAAACTAGTGGATGGAGTTGAGGTGTTGGAGGATGGAAATAATACTCCAGGTTGAAATGGTTGCTTAGGAACAAATGGATCCGTGGAATGAAGAGTGGTAGAAATAATGGATGATGTGGTGGTAAATAGAGATGAACCTTCAAATTCTATAAGGTTGGTATCGAAATGAGTGGTAGAGGGCTTAGGGGTATAAGTTGATAAAGCACTCAATTCAACTAAATGTTGAAAAATAGCTTCATCTATTTCCTTAAGTGTAGTAGCATTTATTGCATCAAGCTTATCATAAACCTCAAAAATCTTTGATTCAGAATCTACTAAAACAATTTCCTGCTTAGTTTCAATAAATGAAATAAAATCGGGATCTATAATAGTACTATTTAAGTCACTTTTTGATTTGTTTCTGAATAAAGATTGTTCAAAATTTAAATCAAAATGTATATCTTGTAAACTTGATATTTGTTTTGGAAGGGAATTTGCTCTAACTATTGAAACTTTATTACCTAAATCCTCTACCTTTTTATTTTTTTTTCCAACTCTGTCAGGATTATCTACTATGACAGTAGGTTGTGGATCTGGATTTGACCTGGTATAGTAGACTCTTCTGGAAGCTAGAATTACAATTTTTATGAAAATATACTCACAACTTATTAAAACAATCTTAAGGTGAAAAGATAATTAAAATATTTCCTTTAAGATCTATTTTAAAACTGAGGATTGGTTAGTTCCCCAGTGGAGTCACCAGTATTTTATCACTCTAATAATTCTCAAAGTTGTGAGATTTATGTTTTATAGTTTAAATAATATTAGAGGTAACCAAAAACCTAATTTTAAGCTTTAGGATCTAGCCTTCCTAATGCTCAGAGAGGGCTCTCTCTATGATATTTAACTTTGTTTTTATGTTTGATTTTAGGCTAGTTATATAGGGCAAATTGGTTTTTGTGTTTTGATTTGGTTTGGTGGGAAAATCACTTAATGAGATGGATAGCTATAAATCTATAACTCATTGGGAAAATGCAGTCAATGTGTCAAGCAGAAATATCAGGATCAAGGTCTCAATTCAAATTTTCACAGGGCAAGATAGTAGAGTCACTTCAGATCTTCAAAGGCTGATGGTGAAATGGTTTTAATCGGGATGAAGAGCAATGAAATATTTTTTAATCCGGATAAGGAGTGAAAAGGCAGAGGTCAATCGAAATTAAGGAGAAAATAAGGGTTCTCTAGTCTCGATATCAGCAGAAAACATTAAAATGAAAACCAGTCAATAACAAAGTGCTTTTAATAAATTGTGATATAACAATTCCAGATTTCACATTAAAATTTAGAACACATTTATGAATGGATGTAAAACATAAGAAAATTGACAAATGACATAAGAGAATACTTCACTTCAGTGACCCAACACATGAATCCAGTAATATGATGCTTTATTCCTTGAAATCAAGTCTTTGGACTTGAACTTGATATAAAAACCTTTCAGGTTTAGAAAAGTATAACTATAGAAATCTTCAACAATTATCCACATTTAATACTTCAAACAGTTAAGTATTTATACAAAAAATAGTACAAAATATCCTAGAACAATCTTAGGAATTTTCTTTGGAAAATAAAATATCTTTTACAAAAACATAGTGACGGCTGCCTAACAAATTGCAAGTTGTCCTATTTATTGAAATTAAATAGTATGATGTTGGATTTAGGCTACAGCTTGCTAGTTGAGGTGTCCCTCATGCTAGAAATTGATCTTCAATCTATTTTAGAACTTTATATTTTACATGATACTCTTTAACTTCTGATACGCTTTAACCTGATACACTTTGATTACTGATTTTGAATGCTTTACTGCTTAAAAATATGTTTTACTGTGTAAAAAACAACAACTTTGTTTTCATCCTTTCTCACTGCAAACTGATTCTTACAACAAATCTGTGAGCTTCTTCCAAAATTATACCTCTCGTAATTTAATCTTTGTGAGTTTCTTGATGTTCTCATCAACTTCAATGTACATTGAAAAGGTTGGCTTGACCACAAAAAGGTTTTTTATTTCATGTTGTAAATAAAACAAATTTTCAATGCTTTTGTGTAAAACTTTACCTATTGGAATCCCTTGCTAATATGATTTTTTCACCTTTTATTTGGAAAATACCCTTATATTTCTATTGTAATCTTCTTGTTTCATCAATTTATCATTGATAACTAGAAGATTTGGAAGACCTTTTTGCCTTAAAGTGTCAAATTTTACCATGAATCTAGTGATGGCCATGTCCATATTTTGACACTTTTCTTCCAATTGTTTCATCAAGCTTTTCTTGTTGAATACTTTTCTTACCTCAAGAATTGTTTCTGTTCTATCATTTATTCCTATTTCATCCAATTCTTTCTTTTTTTTAGTATTGAGGAACTTGATTATTTCCAAGGCTTATTCAGGTTTGGCACCTAGCTCTTCTTTAGTCTTTAGTATTTCTTCTTTAGCTACCTTGAGAAAGTCCTTCTGTT
The DNA here is from genome assembly GCA_034641835.2 of Pinus albicaulis. Taxonomy (NCBI): domain Eukaryota; kingdom Viridiplantae; phylum Streptophyta; class Pinopsida; order Pinales; family Pinaceae; genus Pinus; species Pinus albicaulis. The sequence continues at coordinate 1,612,109,215 of CM076570.1, read as the reverse complement.
CATAAATCACTTGAATGAATGGCCAAGTATCATTGACTGATTCAATGATATTGAACCATGGTTGATTTTTAATGTGTGCCATGGGCTCTTTCAAGGTCAACTTTGTTTCTACCTTCTCGAGTTGTTCACTTAACCTTTTAGCGTTTTGTTCCTCTATTTTAGCATTTATCTATGCTAACTTCTTGGCATCTTCAAGGTTCTTGATTTTGTCTTTCAATCTGCTTATCTCATTGTTTTGTATGGACATGTCCTCCATGGATTTAATAAGTTTTTTGGCCTCATATGTTTCTTGTACTGTTGTAGTGGAAGATTCAGTGGCAGAAGTAGTGGAAGAAGTAATTAGCACTGTTGTAGCCAATGGAACCTTTGGAGCTAACTCTTTAGCCAGAGTGGAAGGAGCTACTGTTGTCACCATATGAATTACTATAGGAGGGACATTTTTTGTCTTTGCAGCTTCTTTTTCTTGGACTAGCTTGTCCATCTCAATTTCCATCTCCTTAATTTGTGTTGTCATCTGTAATATGAGATTCATCATCTCATCCTTTTGGTTTGCTTCCTGTACAATCTCCTTAGCCTATGGATGCTTTGTAGGAGGTAATTTCAATTGCTTTCTGAGTGCTGTAATATCAGCATTTTTCTTCTTTACCAACTCCTTTGCAGCTTTCACATTAGAAGTGTCATAACCCACTTCAATCACTAATTCCTATAAAGACTTGATTATGGTGTCTTTAGCATATGAAGAATATTTTTCAACCTTGAGTTGATATTTCATATTTGTCAAATAATTTTGGAGCTTTTGGACACTCATTGATTTTGTGGTCATTGTTGAATATAACATTTCTGAGCTTTGCTTGAGGAATTCAATCTGGTCCAAGGGATGAATGTCTTGGACAGGCACTTCAAAATGAACATTTTTATGATCTGCTGCTGTTTTAGGTGTTAATTATAGGTTGAAGTACTGACATCAAAAATTTCTTATTTTTATAATCAAAGGCTGAAAGAAGCCTATTTTTTATTCCTGGAGTGTGCTTCAAGTATTGAGAATAGATTTCATTCTTAATCTCCTCATTTTTGGCCTTGATCTCTATATATTTTTCTTTGATATCCATGTCTTTATTCTCTGCCTTCTTTGATGAACATACTTCCAAAAATTGCAGTTTCTGAATCATCTGTGTGTCGGAAGTAATATTTTTCTGCTCATTCTCAAACACTGTGGGAGTCACAGTGTCTTTCTCTGGATTCTCTTCATATAATATTTCCACTGTCTCTTTTTCTTTGTCTACTGAATTGAGCTTTGGTTTCTTATTTTACTTGAGCTTGACTCTAGTTTTTGTGGTAGTTTCAGCATTATATTAGCCTTCTTCTCTATTTATTTTTATGATTCTGTCCTCTTGAATTGGAGTCTGCAAAGTGTGACTAGTATCACCTTGCTTGACAGATTCTATCAATGTATTTTCCAACCATTCTGTTTGGTTTGAAAACTTTTCAATGTCAGGCTTCTTGTCATGATCATATGGGGTTAATTTACATTTCACCCTAATCTTGCTATTATTCCATATGGATCATAGTACCACATGAAACTTTCATTAATATTATTCTCTAACAACTTTGTTTTTGCCTCTACACCTACTTCTCTATTATTGCATATGAATGGACCTACTTTGTTTTTTAATTTCAATTGGGTTTTATTTTCAACAGCCAAAAATTTATAGAATCTGAGTTCCGAAATTGTCTTTGATATATTTTAAGGCAAACAATCTCATTGGTAAATAATTTGGAAATTTATAGGGCATGAGGTTTGACCCATAAACTCTAACCTCATTGTGGTTTTGGTGTAAATACCAATCACCTATTCTGCTCTGCTCTCACAACTGTAAACCTTTTTAATTTCATCACTTACCCTAGGTTGCACACCTTTTTTGAGCATATTAACCAATGGGTGAATGAAACAGTTTGTAAAGTCTGCATATGTGAACTCAGTTGACTCCTTTCTGATTAAGGAAGTCCAAAAAATGATAGATTGCACATTACCCTCTACATCCATCTTTTGAAGGGCTATGGGAAATTTATCTGACTGGAAGTAGAGGAACATATGAAAGAGGAATGAGGTATACCTAAATACACCTTCAGTAGGTAGTTTTACAAGTTGTTCATGGATACTATCAGCTATATAGTCAGCAAAATTATAAATGATTTCAAGGGGTTGTCTAGGTACAAATATGGACATAAAAAAAAGTTTAGATTCATCAGTATGTTCATCAGTGAAGTAACCAAGGATGAAAGACAACATTGAGATAATGTGTCTTGTTCCTTCTGGGAATTTGGAGGATGAATATGGACAGTTAAGCTTTGGGATTTCAACATAAGAGGGAATGAGTGTTTGAAAGATTTGAAATCTTTTAGGAAAGTCTAAATCCATATAAAACTTTGTAAGAGCCTCAATAGACAAAGGGGTTGCATTAGGTTCTGGTTGCAACTGAAACATTTGGTTTATGGATTCAACAGTGATAATAAATAATACTTCTGTCTCAGCATTGACAATTGCTCTTTGATCTGGGGAATAGTGAGTTTGACACAATCTGATGACCTCAGGGCACTGATGGGTGTGGGGAACTACATAATTGGGAAAGTTAGACTCCCAAAAAATTACTTCATCTACTTGTTCAAAATATTTCTCTTGGCTCCAGTAGTGGAGCTCAAGAAGGTTATATTCAGCTACTGGATTAGTGATTTTATAGTCTACATCAGCCAAAGGGGTATGTTCAACATCTACAACAGGAGGTTGTAGTGGATTCATGACAATTGTAATTTTAGATGCCATTGATAGGTTGGTTTTTAACAATTTAACCTTTCTAGATCTTAGAAACTCTGTTTTTTAGGTTTTTTAATACACCTCTGTAAGATTAAACTATTTACATAAGGTCTTTTAATAAAATAGAGGTTTCTTTTGGACTGCAACAAGTAAAATTTGGGTTTCTCTGCCTCAAATTGTCAATTCTGCTCTAAAAACAATTTTTTTAACCTTTTATAGACTCAGGAATAGCTAGCAAAGGTTTACTACAAAATTATTTGATGAAACAACCCTAAAACAGTGAAATTCATGCACGAAGGGCTTCTGAGCACTATAAAAAGGCTTTGAATCATTCAGAGGATTTCTAAAGTTCTGTAGATGGCCAAATCAATTAGATTTTGTTTAAAAAATCAAATTACAGCTTTCAGAAACTATAAAATTCTCGGGGTTTGCAACAAATATGAATTTTGGAGGCAATAAGGTTGTTTCTAAGGTAAACAGGCTTTTTAAAAGGCTTTAATCCAAGAGTATGCTTCTTTTTAGATGATGGATGGGTATCTTTCCTGACAAATACCTGTAAATTTAGGAATTTGACTCGAAAGAAGGGTTTTTTGGAAGTTGGAAGCTTTCAAAAGCTTGCTGAGGTATTTATAATGCAAACTGGAGGCTTTGAGCAGTCGAACACTGGATTCGGTTGAATTATGTTGTTTTTTGCATTAAAACAGGGGCGAAAACGTCTTTTTATCAGTCAAGAACAGTTTATAAGCCAAAAAATCAATAGAGAGATTAAAACACGTATATGTTGTTGTTTTATAAAGGATTTAATTTAAACAATGTTTTCATTTAATGACATTCCATTAAATTTGGAAGCAGTTTAGGCGCGGGGGTGATTTACCGTTGAGCGGTTATCACACTGATAAAAGGTGGTAAACGGTATTTATCAAACAGATGCGATCCAGTAAAAAACTGATGCGTGGAGGAGAGAGAGCGAGACAAAACAAATTTTATCGTAAATATGAATTCGTTTAACAACCACGCCATTAAATTTGCGATGGGGATTCTGGGCTGTTGGATCAAGCGGAGGGATGCAAACGGTCAGGATTAAGTGGCTTAGTTGTTAGGTATTAGGCGTGGGGCCCAGGAAGTCTTTTATGCGGCGAGTTTGAAACTTTATACGTTAAAAAATAGTTTTAAAATAAAGTTTTAATGTTAACAGGTATAGGCAGAAAAGGCGGGTTTTAATGCTTTTACCTAGAAAATGGGATATATGCAGGTGTAATGTACCTTGGGCGGATTAATATAAAAGATATGGTTTAAACCTATGGGGAGCGGGGAATCTATCACATGGGTATAATATACCATAGGATAAACAATAAAATATGGGTTGGGCTATTTAATATAAATGAATTAATGTAAATATGGGATAAAGGGTTAATAAAGGAGTTAATACACTAGTTAAATGTTAATGAAGAAGTGTGTGAGTGGGAATACACAAATATAGTAAGTAAAGTGTAACTTTAAATATTTGGGCATGATTTTCATAATGGTGGCCCCATATTTAACATTTCACACTTATACTTAGGATAATAGCATTTTTTGGGTTTTTGAATATTTTTATATGAAAAAGGAAATTAGTCTAGGGGGTTGTACTTTTCATAAATGAAAATTTTTTTTTTAACTTAAAAAATGGGGTTTTAACTTAGGAAAAGGGGTTTGAGTAGGAAAAAAGGAGTGATGTTGAGGGAAAAGGGTGTTTTATGGAGGGGAAGGGTTTTAATGAGGTAGAATCCAATACATTGATGTCAATCAGTCATTAAGACGTGGGTTCTATCCCACCAGAAGTTAGAGAAATGCTCTGAGTCTTTATAACTGAAGGATTTTAGTATTGGAACACATTGTCGGGAGGGAAATTAGTAATATGCCAGATGATGTTTATCTATGCCTTGTGATACTGCTTTGTTCTTACCCATCATTTATACCATTTTTCCTTTATTTGCATGGATGCATTTGAGCTTGCAAACCCTTATCCATTTTTCTTTTAAAACATGAAAATATCTAATTCTAACCTTATTTCATCCAAGGGCTCAGTTTAAATTGTTGAGCTCTTTAATTATTCTCTACCTAACTATTGATCTGTCTAGTTTAAACTATTTGACAAGATCTTTATTCTCTATCTATCAGCATGAAATTTAAAGCATGAAAAGTCAAGATTAAGATATTTGACTAATCATGGATTATGGCATTTTGAACAAGCTACGCATAATCATTTTTTTTTGCAGTAAAAGTAAATTGTAGTGGAATTTTGACTTGCATCACTTTCATGTCTTATTCTTATCTCTTTTTTGTGTTTGGGGTTCATTTTTTCTATTCTTTTTGATATCTTTCTTTTAAGTCCTTTGATTTTTCTTTTAGGAATTTCACCCTCTTTACATTTTTTATTTTCAAATATGGGAATACAACTTGCAGAACGCAAAGTATGTACATATTACAAGAATAATCAAAGTCAATTCAAAATTATGAATCCTATTATTATAGGACCCTAACAACTAGATGACTTCTCTAGAACATATCGGTGACACTGAGATGAGTTGGAAAAATTGACCCAAAAATGAAGTGAAGGTATGATGAACCATAGGTATGAATGAACTGTTAAGAACATTACCCAACCCAAACAATCACAATGATGGAGTGAAGTGTCATGTTCAAGAGCGACCTACTACCATAAAAGTTCTGTTCACTTTTCCAATTTTTCCTCAATCATTTGTCGACCAGTACCTCTTTATTTTTTAACAAGATTAAGGAGGATAACATATGCTTGATCTATAATTCAACCCTTCAGGCGAATAATGTATCACTATTTAATAATTTAACGAGTCTAGATTTGAATGAAACTCAATTCTTGCCATGATCAACAAGCCCGTTGCTACTTTTTGTTTTAACAAGCCTAACGGCAGTGGAAACCCAGTCCTTTTTCATATTTATAGAGTTTGAAAAAGAGGATGAAAGAAAAATCCATAAGTAATTTTTCGTAAAGTTGTCGCTCAGATCCGAAAAAGTGTAAAATAATATCTGAGAGAACCTCCTAGCCATGTTCGACTAAGGCATTCATTTTTGTAAATAATCTATCTCAGTCCAGAAAAGGGTTAAACTTATACTGAGTAGATATCAATTCATTTACTTTTACGAGCTCAAAAAGACAAGTGCTTCGCAATCTTTTCACATTATCGGAGTCTCAAAAGAGTTAAAAGAAGACTCTAGGGGTTCCTTTTTTGTTCTTATCGAAGCTCTAAAAAGAGATAAAAGTGCACTTCAAGTCCTTTTTCATTTCTATCAAAGCTCGAAAAATAAGGATAAAATTATTTGTGGTCAAATCATTCTTGAAATAAACCTACACGAATAATCTATTCATCAGTCACAAAACCTGTTTAGAACAACATCAAATGGATTAAAAATACTCATTTCATGATAAAAATAGAATAAAACCATAGTCACAACAATAAATATGATTTGAAAATAATAAAATGACTAATTAAAAGAGTTTTTCTATTCATTTTTACCATTTGAAAGTTACCATTTTCATTTTGGAGCTCTGAAACTGCTTTTACCCCCAAACTTCAGCCATTGATTGCGATCGATTCTGTGGATGGTTTTCATCGTTGTTTGATCCAGGTTGGTGCCATAAACCCTCTCTTTCTTTTAGTAGTCAATTCATTTCATTTCACTACAAATTTTTAGGGATTTGGGCCCCTTAGGCTAAATTATTTTTCCAAAGAGGGAAACACACCCTTGAGCATCGAAAACTGCATTGTGGAGCACTAAAATTGAAGCCTAGGTGCATATGCAATGCACTGTCTCTTGTTTAAAACTGCGTTGAGTGCAATTCACATTCTTGATTCTTGCATTGTACCCAAAATTTTCCTAATTTTTCACTTGAAAAGGATTCTAATGAGTCTTATGATTATGTTTCAGGGATTCATTAGACTAGAATGACGATTACTTGGAGATAAAGAGGGCATGTAGAACAAAAGATGATTTCCTTTAATGATTCGGGTACTATAAGAGCCCTAAGAGATTATGGGTTATTAAATTACTACTGCTTGTCAGGTATGAGGCACAAAATAAAACTTTTGGAGTTCTTATTTTGTTCACGGGATCTGGCAATTGAGGATTTTCACATTAGGAACAAAGTGGTTCCCATTAGAGTGGAGGATGTATATTTTCTGACAGGCTTGTCGACGAGAGTCTTGCCTATTTCTCTCTTAGGATCTTCTCTTGGAGGAGAGATGGTGAGAAACTATGTTTTGCAGTATTGCTATCCAGGGGCAGAGCCAAGCAAGGATGGGAAAATAAAAATCTATGACGTTCGTAATTTTCCTTTGAGAACCATTCTATTCATGATCACAAAGCTTGCTGGCACCATTACACTACATGTAGCGAATAGATATTATATGAAATATGTGCTAGAGTGCATGGAGGCAATATTTTTCAACTAGTCTGAAGCTGTACTTTCTCAAATAAAAGAAAAACTGAACAAGGAAAAAGGGGGAAGGAAGAAAAACTTCAGATATGGTTCGATCCTCATTTCTTTTTCCTTAGAGCAGATTCAACTGATGCAACCTCAACATGTGACACTAATTGTTTCTAACACTAGAGATCCAAGGATGTAGAGATGGGTAAAACTAATGGCTAGGCATGTAGGCCAATCATCCACTGTGTTCTCGACTGTATTCTTCACCTGGTTCAGGCGACATGTTATCACCATAGATGAATATGCATACGCAGGCGTTGATTTCCGAGGAGATCTAGACTTAGCTTTACCAGATGGCGCTCAGTGGGGTGTAATAGGTAAGAATGTTTTGACCATGTTTTTTTTCCCTAAGGTTTATACAATGTTTTGTATTTTAATGTTTTCCCAAGACTAAACTAAATTTTTAATGTAATGCAGATGTTGGTCGAGCTCAACCGATGTAGGAACTAGAGCATGGAGCGGATGAGCCAGCAGAGAGGGCTGTCGAGAGAGTAGTCCTTCAGGATTTAGACATGGTTGAGACTCTGTTTGAGCTTTGAAAACACATAGAGGGGTTCCTAACTACTGGATGCGGTTAATGCATAGGATAGCTAGATCTATATCATGTTACCATGAGCATCACTAGTTTACTTTTGACATGTTGCATACATTTTGAGGTCAGATGACCAATGTGTATTGGGCACAAACTTTTGTAAAAACCTTTAACTATCTATCTATTTGATTTTAGTGTTTTCCTATGTTTATTTTTTAATCCTATTCAATTATGTGAATGTATCTTTACATGTGTTGCAAGTGTATGTCTATAACATGATTAGATAAATAATCAGTCAATGTGTTCAAGTTTCTGGAAATGCATTGATATTGAATAAAAGAAAAGTGTCTTTCCAAAAGTCGAACTCTTAGGAACAAACAATGCAGTGTTGGATTTATAACAGTATAAACACTAGTAAGTTGTAATACCACAAGTTGTGAATCTAACTTTATGATCATGTGGTTAACACCAAATGAAATGGCATTAGAGAGAATTTCGATCAACGCGCTATACTCAACGATATTTTTTATCAATCTACCGATACAAATACCTTGAAAACTCACTAAGTCACCATTTAGAGTGAAAATGGCCCATGCTACAGAGGATAGATTATGCGTACTACAAATAGCACCATCAACATATCCAACAAATGGTTCCAAAGATTCAAACACTTGCGATGAAATGTAAAGCGGATTACCAATGTCAAGGAAACCCTAAAAAAGAAACTAAGACAGCGAATGAAAATAAACAGCATATATATACAATATAATACAAAAAATTACTACGCTCATGATTAAGCATAGTAATGTTTCAGATACAATCCATTTCGGGGTTGTGCCATAGAATTCCATCGTAATCCAGCAACTCGTAGGCACCCTTATGAAGATCTATTTTGAAAATATAGGGGTCATGCCATAATGGCTCAAATTTCCTTGTACCTATTACATCAACTTCTTGATCATAAGGAAGTACCAAGTCGCCCTCTCAAAAAATGCAAGGCTGGACATTTTTATCGTATTGCATCTTTATACGTCTCTTATGTGCTTCGTTGGCCAATTGGGTTTCACGACGCGTTTCATCAAGATGGATGAGGTTAAAAAGATGCCCATCTTCTTCTGAAATTAAGGGAATTTTGAGGTCTAAAATGGACCTCCTAAGGAAATTATAAAATATTTGTGGAAATAATAAAATAAGATTTGATTACATCATTAAATTTTAGAGGGAAAAAAGAAAAAAATACTTTTTAAAATTGTATTTTCAACTTATCTCCCACATTTTTTACTCAAATTTCGAGCGAGAGTACTCGTTGGATGAAAAATTTAATTCCTCATCCAAGGATTACCCATGTTGCATTATTTCGATCGATCATGCTACACAAAAATGATAAATACATGAAAAATGTGATTGTAATCACGTTTTTTTATATATTTCTCATTTTTTGTGTAGTAGGGTCCATCGAAAGTATACAACATGAGTACTCCTTGGATGAGGAATTAAATTTTTCATCCAACAAGTACTCCCGCTCGAAATTTGAGTAAACACTTTGGGAGATAAGTTGAAAATATGAGTTGAAAGAGTAGTTTTATTACTTTATTATTTTTTAATATTTTTATCCTTTTACTCAAAAAAATGGTGAATCATCCCCCATGGTTGACATCATCATCTCGAATCCTATTGGTTCTTACAAAGTTTATCTTTTTTTTACATTTTTCTTAGGAGGCCCAAAATTCCCCTAATGGGTGTCAGGTAATAAGTCGATTGCGAGTTTTAACGATGGTATTTCACATTGGATTGGAAAGATAGCTTATAGACCATACACCAATTGAAAGGGAGTAAATCTAGTTGCGTTTCTCACCAAGGTTTGGTAGGCCCACAAGGTCAAGTACAAGACAAAATGCCAGTTTCTTTTACAAAATCCTATCATTCGTTGAAGCATACATTTAAGAATATTGTTCATAGCTTCAACTTGTCCATTTGATTGTGGATAATAAGGATTAGAATTATCATGTGACAATCATAACTTGGCAGTTAATTCAGTCATCATATGGTTGCAAAAATGCTTCTCATGATCTGTGACTATAGCCTGTGGGACCCCAAACCATGCAATGACATGATTTAAAGAAAAACAATGCAGTTGTTTGTCCTGTGTTGTTGAATGTAGGCATCTTTTTGGCCCACTTGGCAAAGTATTCTACTGCGACAATAATACAACCATGTCCCCTGGACAAACGAGGGTTACAGGTCATGAAATCAATGCCCCATTTCGAAAATGGTCCCATAGAGACAACAAGATGCATTTGCGTTGGTGGTTTGCGGATTTTATGATCAAATACCTGTCACACATGACAAATTCTGACCGTGAGGATGCATTCGTGAAATATGGTAGGCCAAAAATAACTGGCGCGGAGTATCTTCTGCACAATAACATATCCAGACAAATTTCCACCACAAGCCCCAACATGATAATCATTTAAAACCTTTTCGACCTCCTCATGAGTGAGGCACCTTCTTAAAATTGTATCAAAACCATGACAATAAAGTGTATCACCAACGATCAGATAATCTTTGGCTGGGTATCGAATACGTCACTGGTCAGAGTGAGAGGTATCAGGCCAAAAATTCTGTTGTGTAACCAGCTCCAAAAATAGATATCAATGCCTTAGAAATAAGTCACTTCGAGGGGGAAACCTCCAATACATTAGATAAATGAAAAATTATTGGATGATACAATTTAAAAAACCTTCTTTCTATATATAGGGGTCCATGCGGCCATAGTGTAATCCTAGTGGGCCACAATGTAATCCTAGCCGACCTAACAATAATAATTTAAGGGCACAATAATAACAAAATGGGGGTTACAAGGGTACAATAATAACAATAAAGGGGTTACACTAATAAAAATAAGGGACTATACTGGTAATATAGGGACCTAACATGCCCCTCTCCTTCAAAAAAGTGTTGTCCTCAACGCTTGAGTAGCTCTGGGTGCTTCTGTATAAACTTCTCATCCTCCCATGTAGAATCTTCAGTGGGTAAGTTCTTCCACTTGACGAGATACTCTGAAATTGATCGATTCCATAACTGTCGAGTTCTTGTTTCCGTGACCGCTTCAGGTTCCAATATGATTTTTCCTTCCTCATCAAGTTCTGGCAATATTGTTTGAACTGGAAGATTTTCACCTATAACCTTCTTTAAGCATGAAACATGGAAAACTGGATGTACTCGCGAAGAAGCAGGAAGATCCAATTTGTATGCCATAGTACCAATATTTTGCAACACCTTGTAAGGACCATAGTACTTTGGTGATAATTTATTATCCTTCTTAGCTTGCTTGAGGACATTTGTTTGTATGGTTGTAGCTGTAAAAATACCTAATCTCCTACATCAAAACTTCTCTCACTGCGATGTTGATCTGCCTGTTGTTTCATTCGATTTTGTGCCAAAGTCAGGTTATCCTTTAAGAGTTGGAGAACTTCTTGCTAATGCTCGATGTGATCTTCCACTGCTTGAACCTTCGAATTTTCTCTTAAATATGATGTGATGGATGGTGGATGATATCCATAAAGTGCCATAAATGGGGTCATTTTTGCTGCGGTATGGAAGGAAGTGTTATACCACCATTCAGCGAGAGGTAACCACTTGACCCATTGTGTTTGTTTATCAGATACAAAACAACAAAAATATCCTTCCAAACATTTATTTACTATCTCAGTTTGACCATCAGATTGAGGATGATAAGATGAGCTATGAGCTAATTGAGTACCCAAACAAGAAAATAACTCCGTCCAAAAATTTCCGGTAAAAATGGGATCTCTGTCGCTCAAAATAACCCTTGGGCTTCCATGTATATTTTGAATTCTGTCCATAAATGTAGTAGCAACTGTACTTGCTTTAAATGGATGAGATAATGCACAAAGGTGTGCATACTTGGTAAGTCTATCAACTACCACCATGATGACATTCTTTCCTTCGGACTTAGGTAAACCTGTGATAAAATCCATTGAAATCTCCTCCCAACGTTGACTTGGAATGGATAAAGGTTGTAGAAGTCACGGGGTCTTAATTGTCTCCACTTTATTCTGCTGGCAAACCAAACATTCCGCCACAAACTTTTGAATATCAGATTTAAGGCCATCCCAAAAAAATTCTTTCTTCACCCTGTGGTAATTTTTAAAAAATCCTGAGTGTCCTCCTAAAGGAGAAGTGTGCAATTCCAGAAGAATCTTTTGTTTTAGTTGGGAATTCTTACAAAGATATAAGCGATCTTTGTACCATAAGGAATCATTTTTCCAACTAAATGTGTCAGATGTACTAGGATCTTGCTGCAACTTTTGAATGAGTGTCCATACATCTTTGTCCTTCTTCCATTCATCTCTTGCTTCATTTATCCAATCTGGTTGGATAATAGAAATGGCACAAAGCAATGCTTCCACCTCTTCATTCTTTCTTGAGAGTGCATCTGCAACAACATTAAACTTTCCTTTTTTGTAGATTATTTCAAAGTCATAACCCAACATCTTTGTGACCCATTTTTGCTGCTCTTCTGAAGATAGTCTTTGTTCCAAAAAGTGTTTAAGACTATCATGATCAGTTTTTTACCTTGAAGTGTCTTCCCATTAGGTAAGTTCGCCATTTCTTTAGTGCATGCAGTATTGCTAACATTTCCTTCTCATAAATAAGTTTATGTAAATACTTTCCTTTGATTGGACGACTTTCAAAAGCAATGGGTCTTCCTTCCTGCATTAAAACAACACCAATTCCATTTCCTGAGGCATCACATTTCACAATAAAGGTTTTTGTGAAGTCTGGCGTAGCTAAGACCGGTGCTAGGCACATTGCCTCTTTAAGATGTTCAAAGGCCTTAGTTGCTTCAGGAGTCCATGAAAATGCATCTTTCTTCAATAATGTTGTTAGAGGTGCTGCTATTCTCCCATAATTCTTAACAAACTTGCGATAATACCGTGTTAACCCGAGAAATCCTCGCAACTACTTTATGGTCGTGGGGACTTTCCATTCCTTAATGGCTTTAATTTTGTTAGGGTCTATTTTAACACCCTCGTGAGATATAATATGACCCAGATATTCCACCTCTTGTACTCCAAAGAAGCATTTGGATGTTTTTGCATATAATTGTTTCTCCTGCAATAGTTTGAGCACCCTGTCAACATGTTGAACATGATCCTTCCAAGACCTGTTGTAGATTAGTATATCATCAAAAAATACTAGCACAAATTTTCTAAGGAAGGGTTTGAAAATGAATTCATCAACCCTTGAAATGTAGAAGGTGCATTGGTAAGGCCAAAAGGCATGACCAAAAATTCATAATGACCCTCATGAGTTCAAAATGTTGTTTTGGAATATCTTCAGTCTTCATTCTAATTTGATGATATCCTGAACGAATATCCAACTTGGTAAAATAAATTGCTCCATGTAATTCATCCAATAATTCATCAATCACAGGAATGGGAAATTTATCTTTAATGGTGAGCTTATTGAGCTCCCTATAATCCGGACACATTTTCCATGATCCATCCTTCTTGTGTACCAATACTACAGGAGCAGAGAAAGAACTTTGACTAGGTTGAATTATACCTACCTCTAACATTTCTGCAATCATACGTTCAATTTCGCTCTTTTGGAAGTAAGGATATCTATAAGGCCTGATGTTTGGAGGAACACTTCCTGGAATCAAATGAATAGCATGATCATGATCACGAATAGGTGGGAGTCCTTTGGGAGTTCCAAACACCTTGGAATGATTGTCCAAGACTTGTTGGAGATCTGCAGAAATAGATGATTTTGATGTTGGAACTTCTAGTGAGCATAATTGTGCAATTATGCCTCACTGTTCTTTCTTTAGAATATTTTTCATGACATTAGAGCTTATTATCCTTCCTGGCTTCCCCGCAATACCCCGTAATTCGACTTCCTTTCCTTCTGAAAAAAATTTCAAGAAAAGTTCTTGAAAATTAAAAGCTACCGTCCCCAAAGATTGTAACCATTGTACTCCTAGTACAACATAAGCACCTCCCATAGGAATGGAAAGCATTGGACTAGTCAATACATATTCCCCCATGGTTAGCTTGATATTATGGCATTTTCCAGAGCAATTTATAGTTCCTCCATTTGCAACCATCACTTGACATTCTGGTGTAGGGTATAGGAAACAATTTAATTCCTTGGCTACCTTACAATGAATAAAATTATGGGTGCTACCTGAATCAATCAACACTATTACCTTTTTTTTTCTTGATATGTCCTTCTATCTTGAGAGTTTGAGGAGTGGTAATTCCTGCCAGTGCATTACACGATATGGTCGGATTCATTTCTTACTCTTCTAGGGCTGGTTCCTGGTGTATATCCTCTTCTTGTTCATTTTCTTCTTCCTCTTCACAATCTATGTAAAATAATTTCTTCTCAGCACACTTATGACCTTTAGTGTATTTGCTATCACAACTGTAGCAAAGCCCTTTTGCTCTTTTTTCTTCCAATTTTTGTGGTGTCAACCTTGTGGGTTGTGGAAATCTTGGAGTAGCAACACTTCCATCTTTATAGAAGTGAGTGGTAGGCTTCCTTGTCGCCATAGTTTTACATTCAATTTTTCTTGCCAACCTGAATGCCTTCTCCAATGAATCAGGTTCCAAAACGCGAACTTCATGTTGGATGTTATCCTTTAAAGTGCCTATGAAGAGATCAATCCTGTGTTCCTCTGGAATATCAGTTACCCTTATATTCAATTTTTTGGAAGTCCTCAATGTGTTGCCCCACTAAACCCTTTTGTTTGAGATTTATCAATTGGCTAAAGAAGGTGTTGCCCTTTGTATCCTCATAATGTGCTATCATTTCCTCCGTAAAAATTGACCAAGTGACAATTTTTTTATGGGAGCAAAGCCATCGATACCATACAAATGTATTTTGTTCTAAATGTAAAGTTGCAATGCGTACCTTTTGTGTGTTTTGCACGTTATGGAGATCAATATATTGCTCCATCTGTAGTATCCATGTTACAGGATCCTTTCCATCAAACTTCCTCATATCCATTTTTGGAATATGGTGGTTCTTCCCGCCAACATTAGAGTTTACGAAATCACGATTAACATTTATTTTGTTCTCATCATGAGGTTCTTCTACTATCTTTTCACCATTAGGAAACATTTCTTGTATCAACTTGGTCAAACCTTCGATGTCTGCTTTTAGATCATTCTTCATGTTTTTCATGTTGTTTTCCATGTTGTCTTTCATGTCATCCATATTAGCTTCCATGCCAGCTTCCATGCCATCCATATTAGCTTCCACGCCTTTCTTCAAAACTTCCATTTCATTTTTTGTTGCTCTTTGCGAGAGTGAAATTTGTTGCACTTGCTCTTGTAATTTTGATAGATCATGTTGCAATTCTTCATCTTCATGAGTCATAGTAGAGCCTTTTGAAGGCTTAATGGGTGTTGAATTATTTTTATGGGGCATATTTTAGAATCCAATAATGATATCTATTCTACAATATGCCCTTGGAATCAATTCAAATTGATTCTTCAAACAAGACATGAAATTCGGAAAAAAAAAATATATACACACCTTTTTCTTGATTTTGAGGAGGCCAATATTGAAATTGGATTATCTCTGTGATTGTAGCACTTCAATATTTGAATTTTGGTACTGAAGTATCCCTTTGCGTTCTCTTTAGAATGCCACAGGTCTGACCCGATTTATATTCTTCAATTCAAAGTTGTGTCCAATCTCCCACAATGACCTAATTATGGATTGGTTCAGTAGAGCGAACTTGTATGACTTTCCATGTGTCACAGTTTCATCCTTCAGCTCTAAAATTGATAGAAAAGAAACTACAGTCCGTGTACTTGTGACCACTTTTTACGGCACTCCAATTAGATGCTCAGAGAGAGAGTTATGGATATTTTCCCATAATCACCTCTTTGAGATGAAATTCGGGAGCCTGAAAAAGCACTACCTTCCACAGATCATATCTACGAAAATATTGTGAACCAAGGTCTGAAATTTTTTGACGAGTTTTCTCAAGAGCTTGGCTTCGTACCCTAAAAATTTCAGATTCTGAACCTTCGTAGAAAAAACTTTATAGCACAAATTCCACGATGCCCTGTTTAGGATCCTGAAAAAAGACCTAAATTCCACATATCATATCTCTAAAAATATTGCGAACCAAGCTCTCAAATGTTTAGATGATATTCCTCAGGATTTTGGCTTCGCACCCTAAAAATTTTAGCTTCTGAAACTTCGTAGAAAATAAGTTATAGCGAAAATTCCACAATGACCTCTTTGGAGCAGCGAAACCTTAGAATCCAAAGCTCTGATACCAAATGTTGTGTAACCAGCTCCAAAAAGAGATATCAACGCCTTAGAAATAAGCCACTTCGAGGGGTCAACCTCCAATACATTAGATAAATGAACAATTCTTGGATGATACAATTTACAAAACCTTCTTTCTATATATAGGAGTCCATGTGGCCATAATGTAATCCTAGTGGGCCACATTGTAATCCTAGCTGACCTAACAATAATAATTTAAGGGCACAATAATAACAATAAGGGGGTTACACTAATAACAATAAGGGACTATACTAGTAATATAGAGACCTAAAAAAGTTTGGGTTTGGAGATAAATGATAAAATCCAAATACCAAGGATTAGATGATCCGATCAGAAACAAAGAATCGTCAAGAATAGATGGTTCCGACGTAGTAGCAGTAATATCAGAGGGAAGGTCACAGAGAAGCTCTGCCAAAACTAAAGGCTTCTTTGACTTGGATTTGATGAATTCCAAATCAAATTCCTGCAAAATGACAATCCACTTTGAATACTTTCCCCTCAGAAATTGACGTGATAATATATAAGTCATGGGGTTGTAATCCGTAACGAAATGGTCTTCCAGAATAGGATATAGTGGTGAAATATTTTGAGAGCTTGAAAAACTGCCAAGGAAATCTTTTCTACGTATGAATACTTCACTTCCGTATCATTAAGATTATGACTCAAATAACAGATCGGATGTTCTATCCCATTTTCTACTTGGACCAATACCATAGCAATGGTCGTATCAGCCGTGACGATATATAATAAATAATCACTCTGGTAATTGAGGGGATACATTAATGATGCCTGGACAAGAGTATCCTTGATAGTGTCAAAAGAATCTTGCCCAACTTGGTCCCAATGGAAGGGAATCCCCTTTTCAAGATCAGAGTAAATCCTTTAGCCATTTCGGCATAGTTGGGTATGAACCTCCTTAGGAAGTTAGCCTTTCCTTGAAGTTTCTGTAACTAAAGCAAATTTGATGGCACAGGAAAATCAAGAATGGATTGGACCTTCAATGGGTCTATTCGAATTCCTTCTTTTGGGACGATGAATCCAAGAAAACGACTAGAACCAACACAAAACACACATTTATGTGGATTGAGGCATATTTTGTAGTGTCGAAAGCGTAAAAATATGGCTCTCAAATGCATCTGGTGATTAGTCCGATTTCATGAATGTGTGGGTAAATCATCTAGATAGGGTTGAACAATGTGCTTCATGGCATTTAAAGCATAATCCATTGCTCTCTGAAAAGTTTCCCCAACATTCTTTAAACCAAACGATAGTTTCTGATAAGCGAATATGCCCTAGGGACAAATGAATGTTGTCTTATATTGATCCTCTGGGTGGATATTGATTTGATTGTAGCCAGAAAATCCATCCATGAATGAAAATATTTCGCATGCAACACAATTGTCAATAATCTGGTCGATAAAGGGAGTAGGATAGTTGTCTTTTGGACAAGCAAGATTGGAATCTCGATAATCAATGCACACTCTGATGGTTCCTTGTTTTTTCATTATAGGAATGATGTTGGAAACCCACTCAGTTAGCAGAATAGGGTAAATGAAACCAACACAATTTTTTTTTTCAAATTTTGCTTTAATGCAAGTGGCCTTCTTCGGTGTGTTCAACAATACTAGTATCTATGCCTGGCAATTCCTCATAAGACCAAGAAAATACATCACGAAATTCACGAAAGAGAGAGAGATATGTTTTGAGTTTTGATAGAGAACAAGACACGCCCACATGAATGTTTTCTACAACGCCAAGTTTGGTCGAAATATCGATAGAAATGGTTTATTCAATATTTGATAGATTTCGCTCAGAATTGATTGCATTAATAGGAAAATAATTCGAAAAGAAATTTTGATTGATGGGTGATATAATTCACTAAGGCTATTTTATTCATAATTAGGAAGATGGGAACGATGATGATAATCTTCCCATGGTTCTCCTTCCAACATCATGGTTTACATAATATTCTCATCTGTCAAGAAAGTTGAGGAAAAAGGATTATATGGAGTACCAAAATCTAATGAACGATCAACCCAAACAACTAGCAACGATGATTTTGGATTTTCCACCCAAGCTAGGGGCTGGGAGGCAGAAACTAATCCAATGTAACAATTTCATAATCACTCGTACTCTTCCTTAAGCCATATGGAGTGGAAGAGATCATGTAGCAGGTATCTATACTTGCAATTTATGCCAACGTCACAGGCGGCGGTAATGCAAAGGTTCCCGTGAGAGTGGAATACTTTAAGAGTCCTACAACAATGTTTTGAAGTGAAAGTTAGGATGCATGAACGAACGAACACTTCCAATTACCTGGGAACTATTGTAAAATAAGGATAGATGATTTATGACTGTGATAACACCTTTATGTGGAAAGGTAACTATTCTAAAATATGTAGAAACAATTGCAGTCATAGCATATACCCATGCCCTTCTGAGTAAAATATTGTATTCAAGGGGTCCATCAACGACCTCAACTTCAACATTCTCTGTTTCCCCCCTATTTCAACATGCAGGTTATTGATAATACTACATGGCTTATATGTACATTCGTCAAATTCCTTTAACGTCGTTGATGATTGAGATAGGCGCGGTGAGCCAAGTGACTTCCAACAGTTTACAAAAATAATGCATGTATATGCTCCCTCATCAATAATAGTGCGATGAACAAGGTGATTGAGAACATTTACTTGGATGGAGAATGCTAATTCTGCTGGTAATTGTGGCACATAGCCCGTATGATTAAATACTACGAGATTAGAATCAATCGAATCAATTCCACCAATTTTCGAAAACAAATCCTGTTTTTGGGAGGGAAAATTTTGTAACACCTCAAGCATTGACATAGTTGAAGGGGATCGAGCCAAATATTCAACTATATTATAATTTTGAGCAGATCTTGCTTGAGGATTATATGTCGATTTATGAACGACTCCCTTTGGCGGCTTGATTGTCAATTCAGGAATAGCAGGTGGTGGTATTGATTCCATGGATGGATTCATGGTCGAGGTAGTAGGTTGATCAGTAACCTAACTACCGTAAAATTTATTACACGTTGACACCAAAATATCCATCAATGGCTTTGTGACAGAGAGCATAAGCACTTGGGAACTAGAAGTTCGATTCGTAGCAACCAAATTTGTGTCCGAATTCAGAAATGGATCTGTCAATACAACTGATGCATGTGAAGTCTTAACAATTTTTGATACTTCAGCATGGTGAGGACAACCCCAAAAAAAGTGTTCCTTATTATAGATTATGCATGGATAACGAGGTTTCCTATTTCTAGACGATTGATTAGATGATATTTCCTATGGGGTAGAAGTTTGTTTTTTCTTTGATCTCCCTTTTTTTTTACTTCTGGGCTACTTGTCACTTTTGCATTTGTCAAATGGCACAAAATTGATTTCAGAAGAAGGCACAGGATCATATGTAGTACTATGATGTGTGCTTGCAGTACTAATCATATCATCTCCGGCATGAGAGTTCTTTTATGGAAGAGGAACAATAAAATTAGATCTCATCGCATTAGGAATTTTTTCGTAGAGTGTTCTCGACTGAGTATAAATCAAGTCTAAATATTGGGCATGAGCAATAACCTAATCTTCAATTATGACGCCACCCTTAGCCACATCCTTAGTTATAGATGGTAACAGGGACTTAATGAACCACTCAGAAGGGAGTTGATTAGGAACAAATGTCTTAACCATTCTACGACAACGACGCCACTCATGAATATGATCATAAATTTGAGTAGCATTAGTCTATTTAAAATTATTCGAGAGTTCCGTTCCAGTTTCATATCATATGGTTAGCTGGAAGTGAGTCAAAAAGATAGTAATTAGGGTAGTGAAATTATCGAAAGAAGATCTAGGTAACTCAATGTACCATTTTGCAGCTGGACCAGTGAGGGTACGTTGGAAAATATGTAGTCGAATGGATTCATCATTCAGGGAGTTTGATGAAAAACACAAATGTAAGTCATAACATGAGTCAATGGATGTTCCCCAGGGTTTCCATTGAACTTAGGAATATCTGAGGGTAATTTATGAGGTATAACCAGCCACCAACAAGCATAGTTAATTGGAACATTGGTGAGACAATTTAAATCTGGTAACTCTAAAGTTGCAACAAAGGGAAACTATCGATTGGGGTCAGGTTGATCATAGCCAGGGTATGATGGAATTTCTTGGGCAACAGGCCTTTGAGTACTAGCATAAGGAATCTGTTGCTGGTAACCTAGATAGGGATTATTTTGATAGGCAAATGCTTGAGGATTCTACTGACCAAAACTTGGATATGATACTTGCTGAAATGAGGTTTGAGGAATTTGCACCTGTGGCTGCCAAGGGGTCTATCCACCAATGTTATAAACCAAATTAGAATAAATTGGATTCTTTTGAGGATAGGTATAACCTGGTTATGGCTGTGACATCCCATAATATGGTAATGCATCTTGTGAATAAATGATTTCGCGTATAGGTTGTTGTAAATTAGCCGAAGGAGTTGGAGTTCGAAGGCCAAATACTTGAGGGTATTGAGTTGAAGGACCTGGGTGAAATAATGTTTGTACAATAGTTTGAGGTTTTAATAGGGGAAAAAATGTATTAACAAGAGGAATTGATGTGGGTGCAATAAGTTGAACTGGTTGATACAAATGTACAACTGTTTGTGGTTGGATAGGCAGAGTGGGCTGCCATTAACAAACATTAATTTTGACATTAGGTTGACCAAAAAATGATGGAGTATTGTCAAAGTGGGTAACCATAGGTTTCCCCCAAACATGAGGAGTATAATAAGACAGAAAAATATAGTTCTCCAAATGAAAGGAGTCTAGTTGAGATGGTACTCGATGGAATAGACCTAGATGGACTAGCTTGATATTTCCCTGATGATGGATATAAAGGATCAAGCCATTCAGTACTCACTATAGGTTTACTAGTTAGAATACCAGATGATAAAATTGGTGAATTCCATGGGTTTGAAGATGCACTAGAAATATTTCCAGATAAATATTTATAACCTGATGGGACCATAGGGCCACCATGTAAATGCGACTCTGGTGAAGTTGTAAACATCGACGATGTAGCGAGAGCAAGTGCTGAAGCAATTGGGACAAATGGTACAACCGAAGATGGTGGCTCATGCATGGTTACTTGACCAAATGTATACCCTTTTGAATCGACGAGAATTTGAAAAGGCACAGGATCAACAAAAGCAGAGGGTGGTGATTGAGGAAAAGACTCGTACAGGTAAAGATCCTCCCCAAAATGGGTTGGAGTTAAAGATGTTTCATCTTGTGGGATTTCTTCAATCGAAATTAAACTAGGTGGAAGGATTTCGTCGCCAGGCCCAAAGTATATTTCAGGAGGTTGACTGTGCGATATGGGAGACTCAATGGCTACAATAGATTATGGGGTGATCGATACAGGAACAACTTCCAATCGTTTGACTTCGGGATGCAGATGTGCTGGAAAAAAAGAGACAGGATCTCGATTAACTTCCAGTTGAACAACATCGGGTTCGGGAGGTATGGTCTCATTGATTGGATGGATCGTGACCACGGGTAACTGTGTGGACTCCGTCTCGACAACAGTAGACAAACCAGGATTTGTAGAAACAAATTTTGCCAACTCTGGTATATGTGAAGATGATTCTTCACTAGAGGTACTGATGGTATTGGTTTCGGTAGAGCGATGTAACCTTCGCTGACCAGAAGTGACTTCCAGTGGTAAAGGTGGTTTCAATGCAAGTCTATGCGAACAATGGGGAAAGGAATTTTCTTCTTCCACAATGAATGATTTATTTTATCATCGAATCCTAATAATGTGATTAATCCGAAAGACATTTTTATCTACAATATGGATAAAAAAAGTCTTAGATCGAACAAATAAACAAAATAAAAGGGTAATGTTAGGAAAAAGGTTTATCAAGAACTGTGAACTGCAGAATACCTCCTGGCGAACTAAGAACTACTGGCAGGTAATATCCCCGAATGTTGTCTTCAGTGTATCAAAATTTACAAGGTGGCTGATTTGGTTCACTATGGATGGATAGCAATCTAAAGTTGTCCTCCAAAATATACCTGAAGGTACATGGAGGCCCAAGTCCATAATAGCACTGTCTAATATGAAATCGCATAGTAAGAGCACCCCTTTATGCTTTATGGACTATAACACCACCCGATATACTCGAAGGTACATGGACGAGCTACGATATACTTACGTACATGGAGTGAGGTATCACACTCAGAATGTATTGCAGACAATTAATGACAGCTACTATGTTTTACGACGTCGGAACACATCTTTAGCCTAGACCTTCTAAATGTTATCGTTATGGTTCCAATGCTTTTTTAGGTAAATTGATGTAAATTTTATGTTGATCTTGTTTATCAATTTTACTTCCAAGGTTCACAACGATGATGTGATGGAAATTCCTAAAATGAAAACTAAAATGATAAGAAAAATTTTCAGTTTTAGCTTTTTCAATGAAAATCTTAGCTACTAAATGGAAAGAGCAATCAGTTTTGAGGGCAAACAACAAAGAGCACAAACTAATATGCAACTTTCCTAATTTGTTCCTATGCAAAACACACAATCCACTACATGAAAATGCAGGTTTTTCTTTTTAGTCCCGTAATGAGAATGAAAGTTTGAAACTATATGCATAAAATCAACAAAAACAAATGCTTTCTTCTTTGAGAAACGATGAATTTAACAACAATTTCTCTTTTAGGAAAAATGAAGAATGGAACTACAAATTTTCCTATAGGAAACGAAGAATTTAACGACAATTTCCTTTACAAAAAAAAATGGATCTAATGCAGAAATAAAATACTTTGAATTTGATTTGTCAATGATAAATAAAAACACTTAAAGAGACATTGAAAAAACTTACTTTTAAAAGGAGGAAGATTCAGGCAAATTCACTGGTCTCTATGAGGCATTGGACAGTTGAAAAAAAAACAAACAAAAGTTTGTAAGTGATGGCAATGACAAATTCAAAGGGAATTTGGTTGGCTTATGGGGGAACACACTCTCTAAGGGGAGACAGTGTGTTGCAAAGCACCCCTGAGTGGGAGACAGCGCCATGCAAAGCACCGTGTTTTGACCAATAGTGTGTTGGGCGCAACAGAGAACAAAATCCAAGCTACTAAACACACTCCTAATGCTATTCTTTGTTTCAAAATTATAATAACTGATAGTAGATGCTATTGGGTGGTTAAATAGAGGAAAAAAAACACCAAGGATGAAGGGAAACTCCCCATTGGAGTCACCCATTTGTTATGTGGAATTATGAATTACGAATAAAACACATTCCCTAAATGTGGTGCTATGCATTTAGAACAATAGATCGAAGAATTTGCATACACTTTTCCTAAGAGAAAATAGACACACAGAAATATGGAGAAACTTACCTAGGGTCGAAATGCTTCATATTCTCCTTATGTCGCTCTTGTTGTAGTTTCCAATCCAAATTTGATCACCATACTAGTTCATGCAAGTATAAACACTAAAAAACAAAGAGATTGCAATATACATATGCCTATTTTTCTTAATCAGTTAAATAAATGAAACATGAAACATATACATCAGCTAAGAATCCATGATATGAATGATAGAATCATAAACATATACATATGTGGGAAAATGAGCAGCAATATTTATTAGTGGATTGAAGGGGGAGGCTACAACCAGCGATTGATTTGATGTCACCAACTCCAACATCATCCCAACTTTGTCACAATGAAAATATCTCCAACATCATATCACTCTAATCAAACACTCAATTGAGAAACCAACAACATTTCAATACCCAATTTCTTCCTTCTCAAGCACTAGTATATGTGATCAATTTATAGAACAACTGAAGGTATTTTCTCAATCAATAACTTTATAATAATAGGAAAGACATGTTCCCAAGCTCAGAGGTGTTAGATGGACACATGGATTTAAAGTTTGACACATATGGACTCTTCTAGAAGGCACTGGCGATGTGGATATTCTAGAACAATGATAATTTCGCTCCCATTTTACCAATGCATTCTTGAATGTTGGGAAGTGCTTTGCAGAGCACCCGTGAATGGAGGTAATTGCATATGCAAAGCATTTAGTCCCTTGAGAGACTATGTTTTTGAGCTCATAGGTGATATAACATGTACTTCAAATCTTATAAACCTTGGAATGGAATTTATGGATGATTTTTTCTTGTTCTTATCTTAAGGCATGTAGCAACTGAAATGATAGGAGATGATAGACCCTATTTCATTGGTTCTAGGGATTTTTATCACCAAAATAGGACCCTGATAGGTCGCTAATCAGACTACCTTAGTGTAACTATTTCAAACCAATCTTTTAGCTGAGGCTTAGCCTCCTTAGCCTGAGAGGGCTCTCTCAAGGTTTAATGATATAAGTTATATATATATATATGGCTAACTCTCTGGTTTGTGATTTTGTATGTTTATAGGTTGAAAGATGAAGGCTTGCTACCATTGGGCTATGGAGTCAACAAGTCAGTAGATTCAATGGCAAGGTTTCTAGACATGGAAGCTGAGGCAAATGGGGTTTTCAAACAACTATTATTCACTCAAGAAAATAGGTCAACATAGTAATTAAATTACTAAAGGAAGTTAGAGCATAGGGTTATGAATTCTGAGTAATAGCAATGAAACTTACTGTTAGTGGATCAAATATAGTTTACTCACAAAATGAAAAAAAACATAGTCATCTCATTTCTAAAGGAAGTCAGAGCAAAGATACAAAGCACAAATAATAATAGAGCTAAGATTGTCGTACTAGGAATTATGAAAACAACAGGAAACAAGGTATGGAGCTAGAGACTCTGAAGCCACTCAAAGTTTCCTAGCTCTGATTTTAAGATACAATCCAAAAATAGATACTATGAACCGAATCAAAGTTTCCTAATTTTGCTTTGAAGGTACAATCCACAAATAGCGTAGCTCCATTTTAAAGATACAATCCACAACTAGCCTAGCTTTGCTTTGAAGATACAAAGCACAAATAATAATAGAGCTAATATTGTCGTACTAGGAATTATGATTGCAGTATTGAGAGTACATATCTGAATTACAAAGAAAACGTAGAGAAAACATTAATGACACAACTAATAGATAGAATCTTCAACAAGGTCAATAAGGGTGAACCTTATATCTATTTCTCTCACACATATAAGTAAGCATTTTGATTTTACGTAGTAGTATGGATTAACAGATAGAATCTTCAACAAGGTCTATAATAGTGAACCTTATATCAATTTCTCTCACACATATAAATAAGCATTTTGATTTTACGTAGTAGTATGGATTAATTGTCTTCCATAAGCTTAGAGGAAGTGTCTTCCATAATTTTAGAGGAGGAAGTGTCTTCCATAAGTTTAGAGGAAGTGAGTGCATTTATTGTGAATTATAGACATATTCTAAATTCTTGCGAGCGGCAATTTAATTAATTCTCATGCATAAAGATGATGCTCGACAATAATGGCCATCCTATTAATAGTTAGAAAACATACTTTTCCTTTTCTATGAATGAGGACATTGTGATTGAGGACATTGTGATTGAATCCATAATCTTTGTTATGGAATATATATATTAACAATATATATTAAAATTCAAGTCTTTGTTATGGAATATATATATTAAAATTCACGACGCAAACACAAAGTTCTACAACCATGAGAAGCAGCTCTAAACACACTGCCAAAATTGTTTAAAACATTAGTGATAACACAATTCTTGAAAATTATTGGCAATAACAGAAAAATAAAACTATTAAATTAAAATAAGATAATTAATTGTATACACCAATTAATTCAATGGATATATAATACCAATATATAATTAAAACCTAGTCTAGAGATAATCACGTATACAATTAGAGCCTAGTCTAGAAATAATCACGTAAAGAGAATAGGTGGGATTTTAAAAGTAATTAACTAATAAGACATGCCGTGCAAATTAAATATTAAACATGATATAAATAATCACAAATGAAGCTAGAAGAATGTTTTATATGATATAAATAATTAAAATTAAAGCTAAAAGATTGTTCTGGGATCTTTTAGTTGTAGGTGAATAGGAAAAATGGAAAGAGCTTGATGTTTAAAAAATCTATATAGTCACTTATCATATGTTTTTTTAGTTTGTTGAAACAAAATGTTTATTTGACATATCGGATGAAAAGTAACTTTAAAAAATCTGCATGTATTACACTGTCCAGGATTACTCATGTATTACACGTGCCCAGGATTGCCTTTAGTTAAATATGATAGCAGGATATTACACTGCTTAGGATTGCCCATGTATTACACATGCCCAGGATTGCCTTACGTTAAAAATGATAGCAGAATTGCTTCTGTTTCATTCTCTACGAATGCACCTGCACATTAGAAGGACTTCATTTCGCGAAAATTAAAAACAATACGACATAAGGAATTTACACTTAAGTATTGGGGAATATTCCCTTGTCTCGCAATTTACCGTTAAAACCTTATTTTGTAACAATAGTGATATAATTCTGGGTTCACTCTGGATGGAATCACTAGGGTCATTCATCCTTAATATGAAAAAGAAGTTTTTAACATTCTCCTACAAAAATAAGAAAATAACGCTACAAAACGTCAACTTAAAGCCAAATTCATTGACACTTGAAGACATTCAAGAAATTTCAAAAGTAATTTCTCAAGAAAGTAAAAAGGCGATCTAAAATATGCAAAAGGAAATTGACAAAATCACAACTAACAAGAATGACGAAGTTTCTCGTTTCAAGGACCACAATGAAAAATTGCTAATGAAAATTAAGAAATAGAAGAAGGATAAAAAGTTGTTGGAAAAAAAGGTGCAACAACTTGTCGGAAAAGAGTCGTTGAAACCGACAAATGTAGAACTTCAAGTTGCAGGAAAAACGAACATTGATCGAGTAAATGTTACTACTTAAGAAGAAGACATGAAAGTTGCAAACGATACAAACTTCGATGTTGCAGTTCAGACGAGGAGCATTCTAAATGAAGGTTTTGTAACCTACTCAATAACATCCTCGCCAAAAGAAAATCAAATTCAAACCAAAAAATTTCCCTATCAACATCCAATCATGGGAGCAGCCAACTTAGTCGAGCTATGTATTCAGAATAGAAACAAGCTGATAGTTTGAAGAATACTAATGAATCATCACCAGTTTCCAGTCATCGTCATATTCCACAAAAGATTGATTTAGGTTGGTCCAATCCGTTCTCAGTGCAACAATTTTTTTTTCCGCTTAGAGGATCATATCGACTTGTATCGACAAGGATGACTGCCCTAAGACGAGAATATGTTTGTAGCAGGAAAAGAAATTGAGGCCTTTCATCGACAAGATTTGAGGACAAAGCGTTTTGAGGGGAAATCAATGTAATGAATAAATAATGTAAATAAATGATAAATTAGTTAATTAGTAATTAGGTTGAAAGGTCATGTCTAATAAGACATGACCTTTCATGAAGAGGCACTTGCGTAGGTATATAAGCAGGCCTCACTTGTAACATTCAATCATCTATCTATCTCATATCTTTTATAATATAATATTTGTATCCTCATGGATATCTTTGTATTCCAAGTGTTCTGGAGTATTTTAACCTGAGAAGGAACTTTGTTCGCTTCAATAAAAAAACAACGTTTTTTTCTTTCTGAAAAAAAAGCAAGAGCAACAACGAGGAAGTTGACATCAGGTGATGGGAAATTGAGTGACTTTCAACAAGAGATAGTTCAATTGGCTACAGTTTGGAATGCATATTATTTTCTAATTCAATTGGTTGTAGTTCATAATGCATATTATTTGCTCAATAATTTAATTTTTGAGAAGAGGGAATGTCTTGGAGGTCGATGAAGGTGAAGCTAACAGTGTAGCATGCAGAGAACAACATAGCACATAACTCGCTTCATAGAAGCAGCTAAAAATTCCTTAAACTTTAGGGCATCAGATTCTTTTATTATGATTGTGTTAAACTAAGTGTAAATTATTACCCACTTGTATGGCCTGGCCTGTACTTTTTTAATATGATTAAGGGAGTGAATTCACAAGATGAGAAGCATAATATGAAAAATTATGCGAGTTATTACTGTTAGAAACAATTTTTTTGGTTTAGAGTTTCTTTTTAACTATTTTGATTCTTTGATTATTTGAATGGGTTAAACTTATCAGCATAGTGTTGTATAAAATTTTATATTTTTTAAAAAATAAAATATAATTTTTGGTTAACTAAATAAATTTTTATATATTTTTTTAAATTTTAATATGTATATAATGAATTGGTTTTTTTTAAAGGTAATATTTGATAACAATAGTGTCAAATCTATTAATATTAAATAAATTTATTTATTTATTTTAATGTTAAATAATATATTAAATTTTGTTGGTATCATTTTAATTTATTATCAAAGTAATTTAATAACGTTATAATGTTGTTTAGAAAATAATAAAATTTATGGGGAAATCTAGTTGAAATTTTTGGAAATACAAATTACAACGGTGAAGATTTAGGATTTTGGGTATCCATTCATTCTTAATTGAACTAAGTCCATTTTCACTATTAAAAAAATATGATACAAACACCCATATTTAAAAAAAAAAAAAAACTCAATAAACAATGCCTTTATTATTTATTAGTGGATATAGTTAGTATTATATTTTTTACTAAAAATAATTCCAAATTTTGAACATCAATTATTATTTTCATGTTATATTATGAAAGGAGTTACTTATTATTTTGATGTAATATTATGTGAGTTACTTATTATTTTGATGTTATATTATGTAAAGAGGTACTTTTAGGTTGTACTTAGAAAATAATTTGGTTACATGTATTTATAATACAAATAAATTGTGAAATTCAAATAAAATTAAGGAAAAAATAAATTTGTATTGAGAAATTTGTTTTTATATATATTTGAATTTTGTTGATGTCCAATCAATACCACATTAAGAGTTAAATATTTAAAAGAACAAGGTGAAATTATATATATCTATATATATATATATATATATATATATATATATATATATATATATATATATATATATATATATATATACATATACATATACATATACATATACATATACATATACACACAAAAAAAATCATTATGTTATAATTTAATGGTGCAATTCTTAAATATTAAATGATATGAAATATTATTTTACAATATTATTTTTAAGTATGATAAAATTTCATAATTTAATATTTCATTATTATTATGTAGTTTTAATGTTGAAATTAGTGCAGTAGCCCAATTTTTTTTTCTTACAATAGAAATTAAACATATTTACGTGCGTTGCAATTTGTAGTGTTTTAGAATTATAATTAATGTCATAAAGATCACCAATAAAATATTTTTTTATAAAATAAAATTGATCACAATTCATGGTTTCATAATGAATTGTAACCTTAGGAATTGTCACCTTAGCCTCTAAAACTATGTTCTCAAGAATTGTGACCTCAAGAACTCGAAAATTGTGACCACAAGAACTTAGAAATTGAACTTTGATATGAAGAATTGTGACCTCAAGAACTATGGCATCAAGAATTATGAGTTCATCCTTGGGAACTATGACCTCGAGAACTATGACACGAAGAATTATGAGCTCATCCTTGGGAACTATGTCATCAAAAACTATGACATCAAGAATTATGAGCTCAACCTTGGGAACTATGACCTCAACCTTGGGAACTATGACCTCAACCTCCATTATAATTTTGGCCTTAGGAATTGCAACCTCAAGAGTTATGACCCTAAGAACTATAACCTTGGGAATTGTAACATCAAAAACTATGACCATGGCCTTGAGAATTGTGACCTAAGAAAATCAAGAACTATGACCTCAGGAACTATGACCTTTCACTGTGAATTATCCTTAAGAACTATGACCTCAAGAAATATGACCTTAGCCTTTCAAACTATGTCCATATGAAATAGGACCTAAGGAACTATGACCTTGAGAACTCAAAATCTCCTCAAGAATTGAAATTTGACCTCGAGAACTATGACCTTGACATTGGGAATTATGACCTTATAAAGTAAATAACTATGACCTCAGGCATTATCAACTTAGGAACTATGACTTAGGAACTGTGACCACAACCTCCAAAACTATGAGCTTGGGAATTATGACTACCCTTTCTTGCGGCCTATTTTTTCTAGGAACTATGTATATACAGAAGCCTCATCCATTATCCTTGGCTTGAAAACATTACCTACTTTCACATATGGTTGTATATAGCCCCAAAATACTTAAGGAGTACCTTTGGACTCTTGGGAGAGATATATAGCATGATGGCCATATTCCTAAATTTGACGGTGTACTCTTGTGCACTCTTTCCTTGCCTCTACTTGAAGTAGTTCTATGAAATCCATTGGTCCTATACATACTTGATAAGGTATAATTGAGACTATTTTGAGAGTTTTAAAGTCCTATCACTTAGTTATTTGGGGATTAACCTCCAACCTAAGTGTATAAAATACATGTATATTCAACTGATAATTATAATATTCTAAAACATTTTACTTGAATCTACTCTACCAATTGTGGAAACCAATTTAGATCTTGAAATCACAAAACATGAAAGAGAAATAATTTCAATTGCACAACACACAAGTATTTCATGGGGAAAGCCTTAGCTAAAAACCCCGTTGTCTATATATTACATAAGCCAAAGAATATGACAATATTACAATGCTTTTCTCCAAGCTGAGATACCTCTGGACTATCTCTATCCATCTCAATGATTCCTAAACAAGCCTGGTTCAATACTTAACCAATTTCTGTCTTGCCCAAGTCCATATTTCCTTGTGCAGTTTTATTGGGTAATTAGGCCCTATTAATTCCCAATCCATATTGCACAATCCATTAAGGGCCTTCCTATGACTTCATGCACCACTTGTACGATTCAAATAATTATACAACCGATAGTACACTGCCCTTGAACTCCAATCTCAACTGGGTCTTTCTCAAAAATGACATGCATGAGTTATTTATGAATGAATTAAGAATTATCTGATTGATCATTGCATGTGAATTAAATATAATTTCCACACGTTTACCTTTCTCAAGTTCCTCCATCAGTTATAACTAGTTAAAATGACTTTAACTCAAATAAACTGATTTAATTAATTACAACTCAAAATGAACTCAACCAGTGCCCCTATAATGTAGGAGACACTCTAAATGTCTCTAGTTTGACCCTCAACTCGAATTAATTGAATCAACTAAGTCATCCTAACTTAGTTAACTTGAATCAACTAATTCATCCTAACTTATTTAACTCGAATCAACTAAGTCATCCTAACTTAGTTAACTAATACAAGCTATCATGTGATGTGGAATTACAATTTTATTCTAATTTAATTCAAGGGGAAATTAAATTAGAATCCTTTCTTGGTGCTATTTTCAACACTAAGTGTCTCTAATGGATTTCCCACTAGGTTAGGGGCATGGCCCTTTAACTTCAGCCTAGCAAATGATATTTTCTACTCCTCATCCATGTGGTGAATGCTAAAATATACTTCTAGTTGTTGCAACTAGTGATTTAATTTTATAGCATTAATATCACCTTGATACAACATGATGTCAAAATTCATTCCATCTTGAACATGTATTGTTAATGGTTATTGACACTCAAATTCGATTGGTCTTTTTCAAGTTATTTCCTTGAATTATTTTATAGTTCTTCATGTTCCTCTAATTTTCCCTCTGATCTAGCCTTTGAGTTGGAACCTCCATATTGTTTGATCCCATTTACTTATTTGTCGGAGTTACCTTAAGGAGGTTCATATTATAGATGATATTTGTGATATATGCTTCCAACCTCAATAATCTCCTTTGGTAGATTAGGGTTATTGTAAATAGATTCCTTGGACATGGCTAGGGTTCTACAATTTTTTGTTTAAATTTCTTCTTGGATCCATTGCAACTTCCCATGAGATTCCCTGCTGAAACTTGTTACGTTACCAATATGATCTTTAAATTGTCATAGATATTCCATTGGATAATTTGTCACAATAGATTTGATAAAAAGAAAAATTGAAATATATACAATGAGGGATAATTTCCTTAGATTCCATATTTATTAGTTAATTTTTTTCTGCTTATTCACGTACTAGGTAAAAATGTAAAAAATAAAGAACAATAAAATATAATCATGCACCAACCATAATGTGTTGGGTATGTGTTATATTCTTTCCACGACTAAGCACGCGTGGGGGGGTAAGAGGGGGGGCGATAGCCCCCCCTTTGCGCTGGGTGCAACGGGGGGGTCACAAGGGGGGCAGTAGCCCCCCCTGTCGGGGTTCGGGGCAGCACCCCGGCGAAAATTTTTGGTCCTTAATTTCCAGTGGGTAGTCCGCGTCCATGGTTTTGTGCATGGTTTTGCACATGGTATTGGGGCACGATGGTTTTCGGCCCCTGGTATTTTTGTAGATCCGGTCAAGGGAACTACGCTTATGTTCTAATCCAGGGTTTATGGATTGGGGTTTATGTATGCTTCGGCATGTATATATATGTGTTGTAACACTAAAAGGAATATAATGAAAAATCAAGCTGGTCGTCCCGATTTGGGATCCAGGGGAAAATCTCTGTGTTTATCTGTTTTATATTTTATGCTCTTGCTATTGTTTATTTTCTGTTATAAGAATCGTGTGTAGATATTTCTGTTCAGGGTTAAAACCTACATTTGGTATCGGAGCTGTTTCGGCTTCAAGGGGACGCCTTTGTTGTTGAGGGTTTTTTGCTCGGGCCTGTGGTAGACCCTGTTCAGTGGGAGATCTACGGGATCGATTCTTGCGGTGAAAGAAGATGGCGAGCGGTGGAAAGATAGAGATCGAGAAATTTAATGGTCAGAGTTTTGAGTTGTGGAAGCTCAAGATGGAGGATCTGCTGGTGGATAAAGATCAGTGGATCGCGGTAGATCCAGGTACTAAACCAACGGGAATGTCAGATGAAGACTGGAAGAAACTGGATCGGAAGGCTAAGAGCACAATATGGTTGTGTGTCTCAGATTCAGTATTGTTGAATGTATCTAGGGAAGCTACGGTGAAGAATTTGTGGGAAAAACTTGGGACTTTGTACCAATCTCAGTCTCTAGTGAATAATTTGTTCCTGCGGAAAAAGTTGTATAACCTGAGGATGAAGGATGGAGACTCGGTGACAGAGCATCTGAACGCCTTCAATACTGTGGTAAGTCAGCTTTTATCTGTTGATATTAAAATCTCAGATGAAGATAAGTTCATCAGTTTGTTGTGTTCCCTACCAGACTCGTGGGTGAGATCAGTTGTACAAAATGGCTCTGGCTTCACGAATTTATATGACATTATTATCAGCCTTATTTGTCGGAGGAGATAGAGAGGAGAAATATGGAGGTGGGAATGATCACCTTATACGTACGAGAGGTCCCGGAACGAAACAAGAATAAGAGTTTAATTGGTCAAATCTAGAGGAGATCTAAATCTCACCCAAAGTTTGTAAAGGTGTGCTGGAAATGCGGAAAGGAAGGACACTACAAAAAGGAATGCAGATATAAAGCTCCTGAGAAAGGAAAGGGATCTGATGAAGCTCCTTCTGCAGAGGCAAAAACCACCTCGGATGAAGGTGGGGATGTGTATTTAGCTTCTTCTTCAAATACACATGTAGATCATGAGTCATGGTTGATTGACTCAGGTGCATCCTTTCACTTCACTCCCCATAGGGAGTGGTTCTGCCAGTATGAGAAATATGATGGTGGTGATGTCTTCCTAGGGGATGATAGGAAGGCCAGAATCATCGGACGTGGAAAGGTCAAGCTGAAGCTGCAAGGTGGGAGGATTAGAACACTTCTTGGTGTTCTGCATATTCCTACATTGGCCAGAAATCTGATTTCTGTAAGCAAGATGGATGATGCAGGTGTAAAAACAGTGTTCGAGAAAGATGCCTGCAAGATGGTTCGGGGAGCACTGGTATTAATGCGGGGAGTTCGGACTGGAACTTTGTACAAGCTACAAGGTAGCACTATTATTGATGGGTGTAATAGTTCTGTGGTTCCTGAAAGTGGGACGGAAAGCCTAGCTGTCTCTGGAGAAAAGACCATGCTATGGCATCAAAGGCTTGGACATATTGGAGAGAAGGGCCTTCGGATACTGCATAGAGATGGTATGGTAGAAGGTATGTCTAATTGTTCTCCGGATTTCGATTTCTGTGAACATTGTGTATATGGGAAGCAGAATCGGGTGAGTTTTCCTTCTCGTGCTAAGAGGGCAAACAAGATATTAGAACTTGTGCACAGTGATGTGTTTGGGCCTGTGTCAGTTCCATCACTGGGAAAGTCTGTGTACTATGTTTCATTCATAGATGACTTCTCAAGGAATACATGGATATATTTATTGAGGAAGAAATCTGAAGTCTTTGACAAATTTAAAGAATTTAAGGCTCTAGTGGAAAACCAGACAGAGAAGAAGATAAAGGCGCTGAGGACAGATAATGGTGGGGAGTTCTGCAAGAATGAATTTGAAGAGTTCTGTAAGAAGTGTGGTATAGCACGACAGAAGACTACTCCATACACACCTCAGCAAAATGGAGTTGCAGAAAGAACGAATAGAACACTGATGGAAAAGGCAAGAAGCATGCTCAGTGGTACCGGGTTAGGACAAGAATTCTAGGCAGAGGCAGTGGAGACTGCATGTTACTTAGTTAATAGATCACCTTCATCAGCATTGGAGGATAAGACCCCACATGAGGTATGGACTGGTAAGAAACCCTCTCTTTCACATCTAAAGGTATTTGGATGTGATGCATATGTACATGTTCCAAAGGAGAAAAGGACCAAGTTGGATAATAAATCTGAAAGGTGCATCTTTATTGGGTATAAGGATGGTTTAAAAGGTTACAAGCTTTGGAACCCGAAAACAAGGAAGGTTGTGTACAACCGAGATGTGGTGTTTAGAGAGGTGAAAGATGTTGTTAAACATGAAATCATACCAAAGGAACCTGAGAAGATAGAGTTTGAGCTAAAGGAGGATGAATCAGACTCTACAACAGAAGAAGACTCGGAAGATGAAGAGCCACAAACTCCAGCTTTGAGAAGATCAGTTCGGGAAAGAAGGCAACCAGAAAGGTATAGTCCATCTGCTTTCTGTTCAGGTTTTGCCTTAACTATAACTGATGATGAACCCAGAACTGTCAGGGAGGCAGTAGATTTAGAGGATGGAAAACTATGGAAGGAGGCCATGGTTGATGAAATGGCATCCTTGCACAAAAACGATGCATGGGATCTGGTGGAGTTGCCGGCTGGAAGGAAGCCCATTGGGAGAAAATGGGTGTTTAAGAAGAAGATGAATGTAGAAGGCAAGGTGGATAAATACAAAGCTCGGTTGGTAGCAAAAGGTTATTCCCAGGTGCCAGGAATTGATTTTGGTGATAATTTTTCTCCTGTTGCCAAAGTTACTTCTATTAGATTACTTTTATCTGTTGCTGCTGCATTTGATTTTGAGATAGAACAGATGGATGTGAAGACAACATTTCTTCACGGGGATCTAGAAGAGAAGATCTACATGAAGCAACCTGAAGGTTTTATGGTGAAGGGTAAGAAAGAACTGGTATGCAGGTTGAAGAAGTCTCTGTATGGGTTAAAACAGTCACCAAGGATGTGGTATCAGAAATTTGATACCTATATACGGGGACTTGGCTTCACCAGAAGCAAGGAGGATCACTTTGTTTATTTTAAATTAATTGGTGACCGTGTTATTTATTTGGTCTTGTATGTGGATGATATGTTGTTGATTGGAAATAACAAAGAAATTATCCAAGATGTGAAGACCCAACTGTTCTCCAAATTCGACATGAAGGATCTTGGTGCTGCAAACTATATTTTGGGCATGGAAATTAAGAGAGATCGGGCAAAGAGGAAGCTCTGGTTAAACCAGAGGAAGTATTTCGAGACTATATTGCAGAGGTTCAATATGCAGGATAGTAAACCGGTGAATGTTCCTATTCCTGTAGGTGTAAAGTTGTTTGCTGAACAGTGTCCCAAGACACAAGAAGAAGAGGAGTATATGTCCCGTGTTCCATATGCAAGTGTAGTGGGTAGCATGATGTATGCAATGGTTTGTACTAGACCAGACATTGCACATGCAGTGGGAGTATTGAGCAGGTTTATGTCAAACCCAGGGAAGGAGCATTGGACAATAGTGAAGCGGGTTTTCAGATATTTACATGGCACTAGTGATTATGGCTTGTGCTACCAGGGAAGACTAGGATTGGAAAGAATGTTGGACATTAGTGGTTTTGTTGATGCAAATTGGGCTGGAGATCTGGACCAAAGAAGATCTACAAGTGGGTATGTGTTTAGCCTATTTGGAGGCACAGTCAGTTGGATGAGTAAAAGACAGTTTGTAGTGGCTCTTTCAACTACAGAGGCAGAATACATAGCAGCCACTCATGCAAGCAAGGAAGCAATTTGATTGTAGAGATTGTTTTCAAGTATGGGGTTGGTACAACAAGCTATAAGGGTAGACTGTGATAGCCAAAGTGCAATTTTCTTGGCTAAGAACCATGCTTATCATTCAAAGACAAAGCACATTGATGTTCAATATCACTTTGTTAGAGATATGGTTGAGGCTAAAAGGGTGTTGCTGGTAAAGGTGGACACTTTGAAGAATGTTGCAGATGCATTAACAAAGTCTGTGAGCACTCAGAAGTTCTCTTGGTGTAGAGAAACAATGGGTGTTGACGAATTGGGCCAATGAATAAGCTCTCTTGTGACTCCCTGTGGAAAGAAAACAACAAGTGGGAGAATGTTGGGTATGTGTTATATTCTTTCCACGACTATGCGTGCGCGGGGGGGGGGTAAGAGGAGAGGTGATAGCCCCCCCTTTACGTTGGGCGCAATGGGGGGGTCACAGGGGGGGCGGTAGCCCCCCCGTCAGGGTTTGGGGCAGTGCCCCAGCGAAAATTTTTGGTCCTTAATTTCCGGTGGGTAGTCTGCGTCCATGGTTTTATGCATGGTTTTGCACATGGTATTGGGGCACGATGGTTTTCGGCCCCTAGTATTTTTGTAGATCCGGTCAAGGGAACTACAGTTATGTTCTAATCCAGGGTTTATGGATTGGGGTTTATGTATGCTTCGGCATGTATATATATGTGTTGTAACACTAAAAGGAATATAGTGAAAAATCAAGCTGGTTGTCCCGATTTGGGATCCAAGGGAAAATCTCTGTGTTCATCTGTTTTATGTTTTATGCTCTTGCTATTGTTTATTTTCTGTTATAAGATTCGTGTGTAGACAATTTCTGTTCAGGGTTAAAACCTACATAATGAACAAAAGACATGCCCTAGGAAACCATTATGGGAGAAAACCCAACTGGAAGGTGGGGTTTCTCTAATCTCTTTTGCCTTTTGGAATGTAAATAAGGCAAGTAAAAAGGAAAAGACACTCTCCATGGAGTCACCTTAATAGGGTACTATGGAACACTAGCTTCCTCTTTTATACTCTCTCACTCCAACTCCCAATTTTTTTTCTCTATTTTGGAAAAAGATAAAATTGAAATGAATGGAACTCCTTTTCCTCCTCGTGGTCAAGTTATGACATAACCTAATAGCTAACTAGGGGTCAATTTTGACTCCTTCAACTCTCAACTAGAGTTACGAACTTAACCCTTCTAAAGTATTATTCCAATTTCCCATATGGCTAATCCTTTTGCATGACTAATGGGCATTGATGTAGCATCATGTCTGAGCTAGTATCCCTTTAGCTTATTTATTTTTATTTACCACCTTCTAGAGTCCCTATTTACCACCTTCTGAAGTCCTTGACTTGTTTCAATTTTTCATATGATAATAAGATATTCTTTCCTCTTGTATTTTATGAGTACATGTACTTGTTATTATGTGGCTTTAATTGTTGTTTTATCATTGTTATTCTGTTGGTTATATGTTGGTTATAAGCATGGATTTATGACAGATTCTATCTATGAATCTCATCATGTTTTTATTAGTAAATGAATGTAAGACCTAACAGTTGATTTTGGAGCTATCATGAGAGGGAATCATACCTTCTTGAAAAATATTAGAGAATTATGAAGTCCATATGCTCAAATGTGTTTTTATGACCTCTACCTTACATGTCCATGATTTTTTTGACAAAATTCCTGTCATGGTTAGGATGATTCAGGTCAATTCCTTGTTCATGTTTTGAATTAAAGGCCTTGTCTTCTTCATATTTATCATTTCTGAGGATTTCATCAAGTTCTAGATAGAGGCATGTGTCCTAGCCCTGAAAAACTGGATCATATTTTAGGGTCACTGGTACAAAACTGCCTAAAAATGATTGCAGTTGCATGGATGCCTTGTTATGAGAGCAACTGGAGGATATAGTCACATGAAGGGTTTTTCATGGGAGTGACTGGGGATCTAGTTTAGTTAAAATAAATTTAACTTAGGGGTTGGGCACTTGAGAGGTTGGTTAGCCCCTAGGATTCTTGTAGCTCCTGGGGAGGGTCAGTTTGGTTTTGGTTTGTCGATTGCACTTGCTTCACTATACTTGGGGAGTTGAATCATATCATAGTAACTCTTCATCACATATCTGTGGATCAATGAATTGGGTAAGTGTGGGAGTAGGTTGTTATGAAGTGGTATCATAGCATGGTTAACCCTTGGACTAGATGGGAAGAATGTGTTTGTCATGCATACATGTTGGTTGAATATGTGTTCATTATGCTTTTGTATGCGTTTTTTATGTATGCATGGCGATAGTCATTGTTACATTTGTGTTTTCATGTAGAAGTAGATGATGTTTTTGTTGGGATGTGTTTATCATAAGTGAATTTCATTTGCATATTCATTGGTTATGCATGTCAATTTCAATGTCTATATGTCGTTTTGCATGCATCATGTCTGGTAGGTGTTATAGTTGTGACATCGTGCATGGTAACTGGTATGATGATTGAGATGATGTCTATATAGTGCTATCATTATATTTATACATGTCTTGTGCTGATATGGTTGATATTGCAGACAAGATATCCTCCCCTAAAAAATACTAAGTTATGTTGGTTATGTTTATGTTTTGGTTTGGCTAACATGATATACTTGTAGGAAGAAGAAGATCAAAGATGACTAGAAAAATGGTGTACTATAGTTCACAATATTCTCCCTTTATATCAAAAGAGCAACATGGTGATGGGTACACTCCTGATATAACAGACACCTTAAGAATTTTGAAGACAAAAATAAGGATTTGCAAAGATGATAATGATAGAATCATTCAGTCACAAGAGAGACTTGTCAAGGCACACGAGAAGTAAGCAAAGGTTAATGAAATCATCCTTCATAGATTTTCAAACTTGAAGAGACAAGGACCACTTAGGATCAGTCATGGATAGGCGGATATGACTAATGGATCATTTGGTAGCAAGTCTCATGGTGGGAATAGATTAGACATAGATGACATGGTCATAGACGAAAAATTCTTGGATACAACTGATAGACGAGGAAGTGGACATGGGATTTATTATAGTTCTGATTTGGACATGTACCATGGTCATCATCGCTATCATCCTTACAAGAGGAGTGATAGGGGATATTTACCGGATGATTTCAAGAAATCAAATCCACCTACATTTGATGGAGAAATGAAGAAGTCACAAGATGCACAAGCGTGATTTCTAGGGATGAATAAGTTCTTTAGATTATATGATTACTTAGAGAACATGAAGGAAAAAATATCTATCTTAAAGTTAAAGAAAACATTTGGTGGGAAGATGTAAATAATGTCAGAAGTATTCATGAAGAGGAGTTAACTTGGAGTGAGTTTGAGAGAATTTTAGGAAGAATTATTTATCTGATAGATACTACGATGACAGGGCAAAAGAATTATATGAGTTGTAGATGGGATATATAACCAATGATTAATACACTAGCAGGTTCTTGGAGTTGTTGAGATATGTGCCTTATTTGAAGGAGGATAAAGCAGAGATTCAAAGATTCGTTAGTGAGTTTTCGGTAGCATTCAAGGAAAAGATTGAGTTTGATGATCCTAGATCATTGGAGAAAACCATCATAAAGTTGAAACATTGTTATGAGAAATCGAAGCACGGGTTTGAGACTAAGCAGGATTGGAAAAGGTAATGAGAAGAATAAAGAAAAATGGGATAAGAAGCGAACAAAACCTCAGGACACAGGTAACAAATAGAATGCAACATTGCATAATAATTTCAATGCATATGACAGAAGACAAGGATTTCAGTTTGAGGAGCATAAAAGGGTGATGGAAGGAAGCCTTTATAGTGTTGTAATTGTGGCAAAAATCATCGCAGTAGATATTTTCCATGACAACAGGGTGGCAGACCGTAAATCTACAATACTTAAGAGGAATAGGGGATGTTGGACAAAGTATTCCACATATTTATGCAGCATTAGATAAAAAGTAGGAGGATCAATAGGCATCTATTATTGATATGGACAGTAAGCTTTGTGATCAATTTGTTTCTATTTTGATTGACCCTAGATCTAATTATAGTTATGTTAAACCTAGACTGGTGGATAAGTGTGGTTTGAATAATAATTACATGAAAAATCTTGGTTAGTGTATTTGGACGCAGGTAAAAATCAAAGATTTCATCATTGGGTAACTTGTGCAGTTAAACTAAATGGTATGCCTACATCAACACATCTGAATGTACTTCCATTAGGTTCATACAATATATTGGTGAGTATGGACTGGTTGTATCTTCACAGGACCAAGGTGGATTTATATGACATGGATATTGAGTTCTTGGATGATAATGGATAACAGAGGATCTTGTAGGGTAAGAAGAAGGCAACATCAATTAGAATGGTGACAATTATCCAAGTAAACCACAGTCGCAAGAAAGGGTATGTGTTATTTGCAATACATATTTCCAGTGAGAAAGGCAAGGATACTGAGGATGAAATTTTTTTTAAGAGGTACCTAGTTCTACAAAAATTTTAGGATGTATTTCCCGTAGAGGTTCCAGAGTTACCACATCACAAGAAAGTGGACTTTTCTATTGAGCTGGTACCTAGGGCAACAACGACATCAAAGGAACCATACAGGATGAGCACACCAGAGTTAGTTAAATTAAAGTTGCAGTTGAATGAAATGCTTGGCAAGGGACACATTAGGCCAAGTTTGTCACCTTGGGGTGCACCAGTGTTATTTGTAAAGAAAAGTGATGGTATTCTTAGACTTTTAATTGATTACAAGTACTTGAACTAGGTAACGATCATGAATAGATATATGTTGCCAATGATCGATGATTTTTTTGACCAGTTTAAGGGATCAATGGTGTTCTCAAAGATTTATTTGATATCAGGATACCATCAGGTATGCATTAAATAAGAGGACATCTACAGGTCTAATTTCCGGGCGAGGTATGGGCATTATGAGTTTGTGGTAGTTCCTTTTGGTTTGACTAATTCTCTAGCTACTGTTATGTGCTTGATGAATAGTGTGTTGTGTCCTTATCTGGAAATTTATTTTATTTTATTCATTAATGATATATTGATATATTCTAATAATGAGGAAGAGCATGTTAAACACTTAGAAGTAGTGTTAATATTGCTAAGAGAGCATCAGTTGTATTCCAAGCTTAGTAAATGTAGTTTCTGTCAGACAAAGGTACATTACTTGGGGCATGTTGTCTCCAAGGAAGGCATAACGGTGGTGTTGTGTAGGAAAATACCCTCTGCAGATAAAGGCGATCCCTCTAGCCCTATGTTGGGTCTAGCAATAAGGGAACATGTTGGTTTCTAAATTCCTAGTTCATAAACAAAATACATATTGGAATAGATGTCCTACCTCAATCCAATGCTCTTTACGTAGTACGTTGCAATGATCCCTTGATCTTTGTCCTTCGATCCTTGCACTCCATTGGTAGCGATATCTACACACCTGCATAAATATCAATACAACACTGAAAACATATGAGCATACATATTCATTTACGACTATCTAACTAGTCAAGGAGAGTCAGAAACTTTGAATGTTAACATAGACAAAGATGGAACTAGAAATCAGTCATGTCATATTAATGTATAAAAGGGAGTTTACAACCTGCACCTTGACACTATAGACCTCCTTTGACAGGTTCAGTCAGGCACATCTCCAAAGCATTCATTCGTTGATTTGGCTCAAAGAGGCGAAAGGCTAAAACTCTCTCTCACAACTATGAACTATTCTCTACTATCTTATGCACACCAGCTCTTGGTCTATTCTAGCTAGCATAATAAATGGGATGAAGAGGAATTTATAGGAGTGGAGGAAGAGCTTTGAGATCCACTTATGGTGGAGGAAAGGTCTATCCCTTTGGGAAGTTTCATTTTTGTAGGAACTAGAAGGCCAAAGGGAGAAACCTGGCCACATCCAGTCGAACAAATATCCATGATTCCGCCCACAAATCTATTAGATATTATAAGCTTCATTTCCATATTAAAAAACCTTCTAAAGTTAGTTTGACATGGGGGTTCTTCAGAGACATAGTGACCATGGTGCGAGGCCTAGTGCAAATCTGGCCATGGGTGCGAGGACATTACCACACCACAACGCCGACCCAAAATTACATGTT
Organism: Pinus albicaulis; assembly: GCA_034641835.2. Classification (NCBI taxonomy): domain Eukaryota; kingdom Viridiplantae; phylum Streptophyta; class Pinopsida; order Pinales; family Pinaceae; genus Pinus; species Pinus albicaulis. The sequence continues at coordinate 1,612,066,418 of CM076570.1, read as the reverse complement.
TTAAGGGTATACTTCAAGAATGGTCCATAGAGATTTTTTTCCTTACATGTTAAGGGATGTAATGAAATTCATTATGATGTATGACAGTAAACAAGGGTCACTATGATGGTCCTCTAGTATTTGGAACAGGGAATGTAGGGACGGTGAAAAAATTCTGTGTAACAGATGCCCCCTAAAGCATGAAGTCCGAAAGAGAGGGAGGGGTGAAATGCTTTACGAAAATTGACTAAACCAAAACGTTGCCATCAAAGGACTTGCAAGATCAAGTATGACTGGTATCTTTGATACATGAGTACGAGTTATGGACGTAGCCATCCATAATAGAGAACAGGTAATAAGATCCATGGTATGGATACAACCATCCATTGAGAAGAACCATAAAATGGACTCGGGAATGGTCATAACCATTCAATCATGAGAGTCGTCAATACAGTCATGACACACCAAATCGTCCCGCAACCTGGATTTCATCAGACAAAACTCAGGGTCTTGTGCTTCGTCTTGACCCGAACAAGTACAAATTCAGGCATGTGAATGAATGAGTTGAAGTCGAACATGCAAGAAAGTCGCCTGATTACCAGCCGATAATGGAAGTTGTTAACAGGCGCGAGAGAAACCATCAATAATGACGATGGTTCTCAAGGTATTGCTAGTACAATCCATAGAATGTGAAAAATGAACTGGAGTCGAACATCCGCGAAATCACTCGATCGAAGGCCAATGATGAGAACTTGTTGTAGAATGCGAAGAACTTGTCATTGAGGCATGTAGGCTCTAAGGTACCAGAAGGGAGTCTCTGGATCAGCTTCCTGGATAATGAGTTGAATTCGACAAGAAGTGATCGGTTGAAGGAGGGCCATAATGTTTCCCACATCATCGACATGAGACAGAGGAAAAATATTATAGTGAATCAAGACTGAACAAAGGATCAGGGGTTGAAAACTATAGAAGGGACTTCTCTTGAACACATTGGCGACATGACTCTAGAATCTGGTAGTATTTGACATCACAGGATCTAAGGTCATGGTGACGAGGAAAAGAGTAGGTGAGAGGTAAAAATGAATAACCCAAACCCATGGAGGAAAAATGAAGAATGTGGGATGTTCCCAACCCGACACAAACTGCAGACAAGTGGCATGTTCAAGAGCGACATACTGTCGACGCAACTGACAACTAGTTCCATTTTCCCCCACCATTTCTGGCGAGTACCACAATAATTTTTGGAAACAAGCTTGAAGGGGATAGGATATGCTTTTCATGAAAGTTTTTCCTTCGGACAAATCTATCCTAGTACATTTTACGAGCCATAAGAAGGAGGAACTTGGTAACATCATGGCGAAAACTTTCAATTTCATTTAGATTTAACAAGTATGACAAAGGGAAAACTCGATATATTTTCATGTTTAGAGAGTTTGAAAAGAGGCAGGAAAGAAAAATCCAGAAGGTCCCTTTTCATAGGTTGTCTCTCAGATCCAAAAAGGTAGAAAACAATATTTGAGAGAACCTTTTAGCACATTCGACTAAGGTATTCCTTTCTCGTAAATAAATTGTCCCAGCTTGAAAAAGGGTTAAACTTATACTGGGAAGATGACATTTCTTATCTTTTAGCAAGTTGAAAACCACAAGAGCTTGACAATATTTTCATGTTTTGAGAGTCAAAAAAGAGCTGAAAGTTGACTCCTCCTGGAGAAACGAGTGGCATTAAGGGTAGAAACTGGTTCCGATGATGGTGGAACTACTCAAAACATAGAAAGTTCAAGAGGTTGGCTAATAATACCACTCATTGCAAATATTCCTTAGGAATGGGTAAGATAATCAAGTGAAGGCATATAATTGGCCAAGAAAATGGTGACGATGGAGTGAGAAAACCAAGGTTCATCTGGCAAAAGAGGCAGACAAAAAAGGGTAATCACAAGAGGTGAAATCCGAATGGTTTCATTTGCACACAAGCTTGAAATCGGGAAACTATACTTGAAGTTGGTTTCATTATTACACAAGCTTGAAATTTTTTAGAAACCTATGCTTGAAACCGGTTTCATTTTTTACACAAGCTTGAAACGGAAACAAACTATGCCTGAAATAAGTTTTCATGCCCCCAACATGATGACCCAAATCGAGGTACATGCCCCCCAACTTCATGGCATTGACTTGAGCAGACTACTAGTGTGTTAGTGTGTTTTGTGCACACATGTACGAAATCACACCAACTTAAGGGGTGTGGCTTATCCACTTAATTTATTGGTCACGGGCAGAAAAATAAGTGGAGTCAAGAAAGTTAGTGGAACAAGATAGAATCATAAACATACTAGATAGAGAAATAGCATGCATATATAAAATAAAACTAAACTAAAACTAAAAAAATAAACAAAAGCTCTGAATAGAGTCAAACAACTGCAATAATCCAAACGATGGCTCTTCGGCCCCTCTTATTGAGTGCAGGTAGGAAATGAGGATGAAACTTTAACCCTCTTGCCAAAGGGCCCTTAGAACATGGGTTGTAAGTCCTGTTGCAAGGATATTTTTACTTCCAAGCTTACCTCGGTGCAAAGTCTCCCTCTCTCTATTGTGGTGGAATGAACTAGTTGGATGGCCAACAATTGAGTCCCCTATATCTTCAGCTTTGGATCACACACTACTGGTATTTATTGGGCAATTATGGCCAGCATATCAATGTGCTCTCAATATCTTCATCTCATGGTGGCCTTATATAGGAGAATTCAAATCCTCCTTCCCTCTCTTGGTACATTGTGGACAGTGACCCAAGAGAGGGGGATGATTCCTTTGTGTGCCACAAATATTCCATTGTGTGTTCCCTTGATGTCTAAGGAGGCTTTGGTGGTTGTCCTTAAGTGCCTTCAAGTGAGGAATCATTTTCCTGGAGTGTGCTTTTTGTGGTCCCGGAAAGTGACTTCGCCACTCCCAGGATTGCGCACATTTTGGGTCAAAAGGAGCGCAAATGTGCTCTTCACAAAGGATTATGTGCGCAAAAGCATTTATGACTTGCTTAGATTTGATTTTTCCTCAGAACTTAGAGATTTTTAAATAATGTCATCTTCTGCTTGTATGATTTTCCAGTGTTAACATTTTCCCCCTAATGTATGAGGTCTAGGAAGAACTGTATAGCCTAAATACATTATAGTTTATTTACTGTTTATTGTGCATAGAGAGAGAGAAACCTGCGTGAAGCTTGGAATTAGAAACACCCTGCACCAGTTCGAAGAATGACCATGTCCTATGGGACCCCTATAAGAAAATATAATACAATATATATAAAAATTTTCTATGAGGTAGGCATGTCCCATGCTCGTGATGTTGTGGCTAGCTAAACAAATCTATTTTACATATACATGTTCTGTGTTGTGTCACTAATATGGTAGTGATCTGGTGGTTGCTGACAACCACTATTGACACCCTCAGGGGCGGTTTTTATTTCAAAATAGGTGGAATGTGGTGCCCATATGTGTAAACTTGGTATGACATATAGATGCGCATTGTACGCATAGGCGTTGGCTGGGACCTTCCCGTGTAAGCATTGCTAAAAGAGATGCTTGTGAAGGCACGGGTCTTCAACGAATTTGATCAAAGTGCAATGATTGCGAGGTATGATACCATCTTGACATGAAATATTGTGTTGTAGTCGAATGTAAGGAGGATCGATGACATCTGTGGGAAATGATGTCTCCCATAAGGCCACCCTAGGGGTCGCTGACATGAGGGGTTAGGGACCTGGATGTGATGGGTTTAACATAGGCATTTTGGCGAGGGGTGACTTAAAATTGATGATAGGTATTCAGTGGCCTAAGGCCGGAGTGTACTAAGAATCTTGGTGGTAGCCATAGTTATTTCTGATGGGGAAATCCCTGGAGTCAGTAGGAATTCCAGGGTGGGTATAAACTAGCTATGAATGTCATGGTGGCTTGTGCGTGGGGGTGTGATACTCTAACCGAGGGTGTTCAGGGACTAATGCCATGGTAGAAAATATGAATGAGAGGGTGGGGAATGTAGTGCACCATTTTCATTCTTTGTACACTTACCAAAAGAATAAAATAATGGGGTTTGGTTTGCACAAAATACAGAGACGGGTGCCCAAAAACATGACAGGGTTCGCTCACTGATTTTGTGATGAAGGTGTTTTGCTAAGGGAGGGGGCCCCATTGGTTGGTCTCATGTGTGGGCTTGATGAAGTAGATGAAAAAGTATCACAGATGGGATTATGCTAGTGGAGGTATGGTGGGCCAAATGCAAGGCACAGTAGTGCGCTTTTGATCTACTTTGTACAACCTGATCATTCGGGGAAGGGGTTTTATTTTGTATGGTAAAACTTGACCTTATGCATGGTGGCTGGATGGTTATGCGGTACTTCCCAGACTAAATTGGTATGGCCATGGCGTCACTTTTGCTGTAATATATGGTCTACTATCGGTGATGAGTGCCACGGCGGGGGTGGGGGGGGGGGTGGCTCTGTTGACCAACGAGGATATTTATCACGTGTAGAGTGAGGTGATTATAAACACGGTCGGATATGTGGAACCTATGGTTGATTTATGATGGAGAAATGATGTCAGGTTATGCAAATTTTTCTGGCACTCTATCATGTTTGGGGTAGAATGAAACCTACTCTGGAACTTTAAGTGGATGGAGTTGTGAATGGTTTGCGAGCTTTTCTTGCAAAAAAAACTACCTCAAGTGAAAGAATCTTATTTATCAAATATTATTTGAAAGTCATGAGCTTTACAAAAGAAGATGAGAGAGGCCATACCTATTGGCACTAAAAATTTATTTTTTCGGGAGTGCGAATGTGTGGCATCGCCTATGTTCATCATGGAGTGTTGATCATGGTGCAGCTTACGATTTAGAGAACGAACCTTCTGATCTCTCGTTATGGTTCTCTCAATTTTTTGAAAAGGGCGATATATAGGTGAATATGGCCTTAATTAAATTCATTTGTACTTGTTGAGTTCTTGAGAGGTCAGTGGCTTCTGCGTAGAAATTCTTTCTGTTGTGGTCAACCTATGCACCAGGGATTAGCGATATCATGCCCAGGCAACCTCCATGATGTCCTGCACTTAAATTTTTTTAGTCTGACAGTGCCGAGCTCCGAACAAACTTGGTTTGTGTGGATTCTGAGTGATTTTTTCTCTAGATTGCACAGGCAATGAGGGAAAAATCGAGCCCTCTATGCGCATTTTCTGGGGATAAGTGCACTTGAAGAGCTCTATTCCCATTATTTGGCATGCCTTAAGCACACCTGTGGAAAATACAGGCACGCCCTTTGCATGCCTGTCTGAGCGATAGGTGCGCAAAAGGCTGAGGCAATTTTTTTTTGAGTTTTGCATATTTTTGATGTTTTTCTGTTGCTGATGGGTTCCTGTTTTGATGATAGGTTTTTGTGGAGGAAGCGGGATTGAATCGAGCAACATATTGCATTTGATTTTGATGCTGGGGTGTGCCATTAGCTGGCACAATGTGGGCTCCTGAAGCTTGCGGAGAACGAGCTTCTTCGATCGCAGGACCGATTGCTTCGTTACTTGATCCAGCATTGGTGCAACATGTTTGTGTTGCGTGGGACTAACCTTTCCATCCGTTCTAAGACAGATGTCTATTTTGTGACCAGGTTACTGTCTCATGGTGAGGCGATGAGGTATCCACTCCCTTCCGGGAGGGTGGATTTGGAGAGGTTCTAGAGATGTCATTATGGTGGGGTACCTCTTATGGAGGGGTGCATTAGCATTGCATCAGTGATATATCTAGCAGCGCGATGTGCTCTGGCGGTGATTGTGTGACTCGTAGATTCATCCACTCCGCATCGGGCATATGGCCCGTAGGTTGGAGTCTTGCGCCAGCTAAGGGCCGGACACTTCTATGATTTTTTCTGTTTTTTCTATGATAGGATGGTGACGCAACTCAACAAGGTCCGCAATGCATCGAATTTTTTTGGTGTATGCCAGCATTTTGTGCAGCATTATGTACAAGAGGGTAGCTCTCTTGAGACCAGTGGTAGCAGTGCCTCCTGGGGGTCCACGGGAGCGTCGTATGAGGAGGTTGGCTCCGGTGATGCTGTGAGGTGGGTGGGGCATGGTGGGATGTTACTGGAATGCCACGGCAAAGGCCTGGTTCGAGGTTAACCCCTAGATGCTCTTGCAATTCCCATATGTGAGGATGGACTTCCGTGGGGATCAAGAGATGGGTCTCCCTCCTGGTTATGCTTAAGGGCCAACAAGTACGTTTTTTTATGTTTTCTGCATTTATTTGAGTATATATGTGCTTATGTGTTTTGATGGTGACACTAACATATTTTTGGTTACTCCTACAGATGTTAGCAAGGTAGGTCGCCCTATGGCTCGATTGGTCAACCACAACCCTCTTTAGAGACCTCGGGGTGGTCTTGGAGGGCAGGGAGGATATGTTGTTGGGGGACCTCGCAGTGGTGTTGGCCCTTCCAGAGAAGGAAGCATCTCGGCTTCTGCTAAGGCTACAGCCGAGCGAGCTCGTGTTGATGAAGAGGCAGCACGTGCCAATGCAACAGAGGCTCACTATGCAAAAATGGCTGCTCAGGTTGCAGATCTAGAGGATGCCTGGGGTCGAGTCGACCGCTTGACCCAGGGAATGCCTTCTAAAGGTTTTATGGATGATCTTAAGGAGTTCTGGCTGGAGACAATTATGGCTTGGGAGTGGGACTATCGACCTATTTTACATCGGGTGGTAGTCTTAGTTGTGACGGGGGCTCCAATGGTGGTACCGGGAGCAGTTGTGGATCCAAGTGCCCCTCCTGAGGGGGCACCTCGCTAGAGTATACTTGTACACGGGGAAAGCACCCATTATGAGGATGCTTCCCCTATTTTTGACGAATTTTTGTGTATCTTTGGGTTGGTTGATGGGTCGGTGACACTATTTTTTACTTAGAGACATACATCATGGTATATATATATATATATATATATATATATATATATATATATATATATATATATATATATATATATATATATATATATATATATGAGATATTTTTTGCAAAATTTTTACATGTTTTTGTTTGTGTCAATTAAGCTCTTTTTATGGATGATGTTATACTGATGGATATATATGCTTTTGGTTTTTTATGTATGATAGTTTATCCAAGATGCATTCCAGTTTAGAATATTGTTAGCTATGTGATTAGTTTTTTGGTTTTGACTCCTTGGTATGTGTGTAAATGTAATATAGTCAAATTTTCTGCTTAATCTTTTTGCATGCAAATATTTTCTAAATAGATGTGTATCTCTTGTCTTAAATTTTTGGTTCAATTGTGACACTACTAACTGGGAATCGAGGTAGACATGCATATGGTGTATGCCCTGATGGAGGGTGTTGCACATAAGTCCGATGATGGCATCATATTCTGCCTAATGTTTTGTTGCTTAACCGTTGCACACACCGTTTGTGCAGAGTGACGATTGGTTAGGGTGGTAGATGACCCAGGCAGTTGTAGCTAAAATTTGAGACCATCTTGATCCTCCATCAACAAATATGAAATAATGTTTAGGTTGGTGACCCATGGCAGCACTTTGAGCATGTTTGATAAGGCTTTTGGTCAAAAAAATTCAGTGGTTGGGTTTGTGTATGTGCACTCTAGGTAAAGGCCATCTTGGCCCTTATGGGTAAAATTTCTTGAGGTAAAGGCCGTAGACGGGGTTGTTCAGGCATGTCCCATCCGGTTCTGTTAAGATGGATGCCCCCTTCATAGGAAATGTTTGATGATTTAGGGTCCTTTCCACAAGGTTTCGAAATTACCTAACCCTAGGGCTTCTTTTGCGACATCATAGCAGAGGACTAGTTCTCCCTCGGTGAATGAGCAAGGGTTGATGAGGTGGTCGAATGATGATTTTACCCTTATCTTATGGGCCTCATTGTGTTGCAGTGACTGTTTTCAGTTTTCTTCAACAAGCTCTAGTTGTACTAGGCTTTGTTCTAGAGGCTGGGTATCATCGAGGGGTTTGATAGTGGCATGCAAATTTGGGATCTCGCAGAATAAATGCACAAGCGCAAGGTACCCTGACCTTTTGTGACAGGAGTAAGGTGGAAATCCTAGGATGTGGTGGCGGCTACAATCCTATTTCCGATATACGATGATAAAAATCGTATATGGTGAACCATGTTGTCGATGTTCAGTGGGGGAAGAATCTCTGTGATGGGAGGTTGTGTAAGCGCAAGGTTGGGTTCCCCGCTAGGATGGTCAATTTCTTGTGGGTGGAAATTTTTCCTGCTGTAGAGGTGCCTGAATGTTTCCATTAGCAGGCATACCTTTGGTGCATAATTTGGCCAGTGCATATAGTGCGTGGTATCATTGTGCCAATGGAGTAGATTGTATGGGAATTGACACTACTCGTTGTCTCTGATGTGGATGCTTTGAAAGGATATATTGTAGAAGAGGAGGTCTTCTGCTTCCATTTCTGAATTGTTGGCTTGGGTGTGTTTAACTCTTTGGTGGAGTGTAGACTCAACACTGCTCTTGCCACTCTTAGATTGGGGAGATGCACACATTTAATCGTATGGTGAAAGTGTGAAAAAATCTGGCAACATGTACGCGTGATCGTCTCTTGGTTAGAGAGAATTTTCTAAGGGAGATAAGATAATATGCAAAAAAAATTTGCAAGGGGCTTCAATTCTCTGCACTGATTGACCCGATGGTCGTTCAAGTTTCATAGTCCACATTTTATCCTAGGTTTGCCTGGGTCACACTTGGTTGGTATACTATTGTCCTAGCTTTCCCATCACGCTCGTATGGGTGTGGGGTCACTGACCCAAAGGTGGTGTACCTTTTATACCACTCACGGAGGTCGTCTTGTTTCTTGTATGAATCATATCAATGGTGGGAGAAATTCGTGAGATATAAGTACAGTGTTGTTCATAGTGATTTCCTTGACATATTAGGAAAAATAACCTAGATATGGGGGTCCCATCGTGCTCAGTTTGTGGTCTGGCAGGGTACCAACGTCATAACTCTGCTAAATCAAGGCAAGTGGTGACCACATGATTAGGAATTTTGCATAATGCACATGTTGGTATTCTTTGTAGAGAGCGGTTGGGGGTAACTAGGGGTTCCCTGCTTGGTCGCTTTTCAGCTGACAAGAATAGGTTGGCTCTACTCGTCACATCCTCTTGGATTGTGGAGCAATCTGTGGATTTTGCGTCCATGTCATGTTCTTATGAGAGGTGGACTATGGCTGAGCGTAAACTAGTGAGGGCTAGCTAGAATCGAGGGATATAGTGACAATTCTCCAGCAGGTGATTGTCGGCGCACAAAGGACATGTGAATTGTGTCGCTCGAAATCCAATGTAGTAAACTCGTTCTATAGGATATCATCTATGGATGAGTTCTAGGGCTATGCATTCTTCGAGGAAGTTACCACGTTCATCGCACAATGTGCAGTGTATACTAGGAGGGGGCATGACTGGGGGTCTTTCTAGTGTCCTTCGTTCTTCTTGTAGGTACAAGATGGTACGAGGTTCATTTCCCAATGCCTAGGTGGAGGGATCCTCTTGATAGGATCGCTTGACGATGTGTAAGGCATCCCTATATCACTGGATCTCTGGGAAATGATGGGTGTAGTGCCCATAGTTGCTGCAGATAGCGCATGCGTTATTGGTATGCAATGCTTTGCCTTTACCTTTGGTGGCAGGTTCCTTTTTATAGGAACACGGCTTCGCAATGTCTATCTCAAAGCCAAGGAGTGGTTTTAATTCATCTATATATGGGCAGATGTGGGTAGGATGTCCTATTACGTTGAATATGGTGCAAATTGGTGAGTCCCATTGTACGGCGGGAGTCTCCTTCTTCTTTCCTCTCTTCTCAGTTTTCTTAGTCGTAATCTTAGGTTCTGCAATGGGGATTTCCTTTGCAAGGATGGTTGCGACCATCTTCTGAATGGCTGGGGCTAGTTCAAGATTGATGGGGATTAACCCTGTCGAGGTGATGTGCACGTCTCCCATTGGAGTGGGTGGGAATAGGTACCAAACTGGTATTGCAAATGATAAGTTTGGTAAGAAAACCATGGCCATGACATGTTGTGACACAAAACCAGATGGGGGGAAGAGGAAAGGGGTTTGGGAAGCGGCGTAGGCTAGAGAGGTTGTCGTGGCCGATGAATCAGTGTCATTACTGCTTATGTTTGTGTCATGACTAGCTTTGGTGCTTGATGTGGACATCATGCACACCGGAGCCCCTATGACCTTAGGTGATGACTCAGGGATAATGGGAGGATCCCCTAAGAATGATCCTAGAACGGATGATTGTTTGAACTGGCCAAGGCCATATTCTTGGTACCGTGAAAGCACATCTGAGGATGTATCTACATAGGGTAGAATTACATCAGTGTTTTTTATGGGTCGCTTCTCGCTATGCGTCAATTGGTCTACAGTAATGATGTGGTCCTCATGGGGGAACATCATAATGTGGAAGATGGAGGAAGCTATGGCTGACATGGCGTACAGATAACTCCGACCAAGGAGTATGTTATAATCCAAGTGAGCATCCAAAACTTCAATGTCTATGTGGGCCGTCTTTCCGGCTAAGCAGATCGGGATGTTTTGGTAGAGGCCGACAGGGGTCGAAGGACGACCATCGTATGCTCTAAGAATGATGACTGAAGGTTTTAGTTCGGGAGACCCTAACTTCTACCAAACATTTTTTGACATGAGGCACGTGGATGCACCCTTGTCAAGGACACATCAGTGAATAGTGATATTCTAGACAGACACTAGTATCTGGAAGGTGACCATGGAAGGAATCCTGGGGGTGGCTTTGTCTAAGTCAAAATCCATTAGGTGTGTATTGGTGGGTTCGATAAAGCCTAACGCCAAAAGTAAGGCTTTTCATTGTTTTGGGCATGACTGCAATACTTCCAAAGTTGACATAACAACAGGAGATTATGCTAAATCGTCCATGATACTATAATTATGGGTTGCTTTGGAGTATTTTCCTCCTCTCCTAATGGGTGCCTTCACCATCTTTGGCAATGATTCGATAGGCATCTTTCAAATGGTCAAAGGTGCAGTCGGTGCATTATTACTTGCCCATGACACATTGGTGTCTGATGGGGTGTCGTAATTACGATTTCGTGTTTGGAAAAACATTTCTTCGCCAGTCATGTAGATTTCGTGGCTTCTTTTCCCAGAGTCGTCTGGATTTTTTTGTTGAGTGCTTACCATCCCTTGATGGGGGAAAGGTTCCTGCATCACAACTGTTTGCTGGGAAGATCCTCCTTGTCCTCGGTTACTCTATAGCTTCTTCAGCTCAGGGAGATTAGGACAGTGGTAAGTATAATGTTCATACTCACCACATATCGAACAAGAATGGTTTTTTCAAAGAGGTGGCCTTCTGCGATGACGTTGGGCATTGCCTGGCTCCTGGCTCTGATTTCGGTTGGAGTTGCCCCCATCTTGGGATCGCGATGGGCATTGCTGGTTGTTGGCCCCTTGTCCAGGATTCCCTTTGGGCTTGTTTTTTCCTTTTTTCTTCACCACATTAGGAGGGTAGTTCTCCTGGTTATATTGGTGTGGTTGGTTTTGGGAAGGCTGCACAAAGTTCACCTGTGCATTGGTCTACATAAGCAAGTATTGTGCTGGGGACTGAGCATAATGCGGTCCCTGGTTTGCACCTGGCCGTTGGAGAGGAGCTCTTATGTTAGTGTTTATTTCCACGTACTAGGTCCCTTGAGATGGAGGATAGGGTCCTCCATGGTGATATGCTTGTGCCCTATTGGTCAAATTTTGCTGAGGCATATGATGACTTTGAAAACCGAGTTGAGGTATGTTCTGGGTAGGACTATATGTGTAACCAGGGTTTTGACTACTACTGCCTAGAAAACTTTGGGTCAATTACCCAACTATTCCGTCTGCAGAGTTCGACGCGCCTGGAAATTCTTGATAATTTTGCAAGCGTGGGCCATTTGGCAGGATATTGTAAATATATCCTGACTGCATATAAATAAGCTCAAGCTATTGGGCTTTACTGATGGCATCCTCTTCAGATGTGGGCTTTTGTTGCACCACATCCTTTGAAATATCTGTAGTGATATTTTTCAGGAAAAAATCTAAGAGAAATCAATTGTCTAGTTTAGCTTTACATATAACTACAACATCGCCCCCATTCATGGAGATGGTCCAAGATATGGATGGCGGGGGTTTGTCTAAAATGTGTCAGTAATTCCATTCCAAAATCATGGTGAATGGGTAACTGAAAATATGTTAGGAACGTGGTAGCCAGGGTTCTAAAGGTTCCATGTGAAGCAGAGGGTTGCTTCACATACCACTTCGCGGCTACGCCTGTTAGAGTGGGTTGAAATAGTCTCAATCAAATAGTCGTCACTGATACTGTTCGATGAGCACCACATGTGGAAGGTCATGACATGATTACCTGGGTCTTTCGCTTGCTTTCCTTCGAATTTTGGAATATCCGAAGGGAGATTCATGGGCATGGGAGGCCATGCAGGGTTGTGTGTGATGGGGTCATTCATTATTTTGGTTAAATCGGGTAGATTCAAAGAATCTAAGAAAGGTTACTGGGAGATTGAAGCCATTGCAACTTGTGAAAACAAAAATTTCTGGTTAGGAAGAGGGTTAGTCTGTGATGTACCCTGCTGTGTAATCGACTCGCTTCCTGATTGGGTCACACTCCTCTGCCCCCTAGGGGTCATGGGAGGAGTGGTGTGTGGTGTGGTATTGGGAGACTGACCAGGGTTCCTAACTAAGGATACCCCAATAAAGGATGAACCAATAATGGTGGCAACATTCTCTCTTTGATGCCTAAATGGCGAAAGACCTGGAACCCCTCCCGATAATGGGGGGAGGTCCAAAAGACTCCTAGATCGACGAGGTCATGTTGGGTCCGTTCTGGTGTCGAATAGGTCTAGTTTTGAAAAAAATTGAGAGGATAGAGTCTATGATCAAAGCAAAATTTTAGTCACATTCATAAAAAAAAGCAAAAATAAAATAAATTTTCCCTTTAAATTAATTCTATGTGATCAAGCAATCAAAAAAGTGGCTTTTGTTTGTTTGCATATGATACTTAAATCCTAGAATACCTATTCATCCTCACACACTCAAATGTAACTTGGCCTTGAGAAGATATCTTGCGAGTGCTGGCACAACGTCCCATAAGAGCTGGCGATGCCCCCAATCAGCCGAAGAAAATCCACCAAGGTAAGGGAAGAGGGTCTAACGCTTGCCTTCACCGTCACCTATAGGGAAAGGATGCCCTAGATTTGGTCACTAAGTACCAATGTCCCACGTGAGTGTTTGAATCTTGGGCTTCTTGGTAAGTCAACTAACATTACCGAGTATCATCCAAGTCAGATAGCACTAACTGATACCTACCCACACTATGCCTAAGCTTAACACCCTCTGAAACAGGTCTCTGTCGCGCTCGAGTTTTCTTTTTTAGGGGATGATAGGTGGATTTAAAGCTCCCTAAACAATCAACTTCTATGTTTCAAGATGGAGAATTATCAAGGTGGCTTATTGGATGCCTACCCCCTTGATCCTAACTTAAACTATAAATTCTTTTGTGGCCCCCTGTGGGGAGAATTTAGTGAGTTTGGTTAAGTTAGTTTTAGGTGTCTTTGCTTTGCTTAGTGGGTGGATGTGTGTGAGAAAAAAGTGGACAAGCACATAGTTTGAACGTGTGGATATGCGATGATCCTTTTTAGAATCCCCTATTAAACTATGTTGTATTGTTCCTTGCTCAAAAGAAAAACATGTGCGGATATGGGCCACTTTCTATTTTTCCTAGTTAATCTATGTGATCAACTAAAGGGATATGGAGAGTTGTGAATAGAGAGTGTTCATATGCTTGACTAGGATCACCGGAGGGTGCAAAGGGAGTCGAGATTACTTGCTCTTCTATCGAAAAATTCAATCCTAGTCCTGAAATCCTAGTGAAAAAATTGAACTAAACTAATAACTTTTACACTAGAAAAAAGAAACTAGCTAAGCATGCGTGGACTTGGGCCACTTACTTTAGCTAGTTATCTAGGTGTGTTGGTACCTAAATGTAAAAAACATAAAAAAAATTTGGAATGTAAGTTATTTTCCCCCCTACTTAAACTATGTGTGAACTTTGAAAAAATCAACTTGAAATAAAACTGACACTAAGCCAACAAAAAGTAGCTAAGAGTTAGCTTTAGCAAGATGCGAAGTACCTCAACCAGTGTTGGCAGATGTATTATGGGCTGCCAAGCACTTTACAAGTAGGAAAAGGTAGAAATGTGGGAGAAATTTATCTTTCTGTCTTTTGCACGCAAAATTCTGAAACAGGCGCGATGTCTACACGAGGGTTAGCTCTGAATGAGTGCCTTGGGTGCGTCTATGGGAGGGAAAAGCACACAAATTCCTGCAAAAGTAATTTTTGGAGTTGTTCTGCTTCAGTCTGTCACTTAGGATGAACTAGGGATTGCAAGAGAAAAAGGAGGAAATTTAGCCCCACTCCACATCACAAACAGGGGTCTTTGCAAAAAGGCACAACCACATAAACTTGGTAATAAATGTTAGTGGAGTTTCCAATCTTGTGTTAGTGTGTTTGTTGCACCCATGTAAAAAATCAAACCAACTTAAGGGGTGTGGCTTACCCACTTAATTTATTGGTCACAGGCAGAAAAAGAAGTGGAGTTAAGTAAGTTAGTGGAACAAGCTAGAATCATAAACATACTAGATAGACAAATAGCATGCATATATAAAATAAAACTAAACTGAAAATAAAAAAAATAAACAAAAGCTCTAAATAGAGTGAAACAACTACAATAATCCAAATGGTGGCTCTTCAACCCCTCTTATTGAGCGCTGGTAGGAAATGAGGATGAAAATTTAACCCTCTTGCCAAAGGGCCCTTAGAAAATGGGTTCTAAGTCCCGATGCAAGGATTTTTTTACTTCCAAGATTGCCTTGGTGCAAAGGCTCCCTCTCTCTACTGTGGTGGACTAAACTTGTTGGATGGCCAACAATTGAGTCCCCTCTATCTTCAGCTCCGGATCACACACTGATGGTATTGATTGGGCAATTTTGGCCAGCATAACAATGTGCTCTCAATTTCTTCATCTCATGGTGGCCTTATATAGGAGAATTCAAATCCTCCTTCCCTCTCTTGGTACATTGCGGATGGTGACCCAAGAGAGTGGGATGATTCCTTTGTGTGCCACAAATATTCCATTATGTCACTAGCACATTTGCCCCAAATTCTGATGGCCAAAATGTTGTTATTACGACACATAGGCGGCCCAAGAGCGACGCTTTTCGGTGTGCCAAAAATCCGTTTCTCCTCAAGTCAAACCTCTAGCACTTGACTTAAATGTCGGTATAGCGATGATATTTCCGATGTTTTATATTTTTATCGCACTTCCGATGTTTAATCAATTGTCACACTTCTGACGGTCACAAGCACCGCTAGTCTGACGCCTCCACACGTCGCTAGTCCGACGCCATCAAACGCCGCTAGAACGACAGTATGAAAAGGTCGGAAAACTAATGATTCTAAGCTATTGGAAGAGTGATGAAACAAAAAATAAAAATAAAAATAAAAATCGGAAGACCGATGGTCCTTAGCTGTCAGAAGAGCGACGAAACAAAAAAAAAATTAAAAAAATAGACATCAGAAGATCAATAGTTCTAAGCTGTCGGAAGAGTGACGAAAAAAAAATAAAAAATAAAAATAAACGTCGCTAGAGCAATGAATCTAAGTTGTCGAAAGAGTGATGAAACAAAAAAAAATTATATAAAAAAATAAATGTCACTAGAGCGACGGTGCTAAGATGTTGGAATACCGACGACACAAATGATTTTAAAAAAAAATTAACGTCGGAGTACCGACGGAAACAAACCATTTTATAAAAAAAAAAACGTCGGATAAGATATCAAAAATAATCCAGGCTTTTTATATATAAGAGAAGTACATGAACCCTCCAAATGATCAAGGTTTCATCTTTGAACTGACAAGAATTGGGAAAACCAGAAAGAATAAACAGTTTTAGAGTACTAATAAAGAAGGAGAAAACATTTACTGTGCTTTCTGAAAGCTATAGTTTGTGGGCCAAATTTGAAAGGAGAAAATGTTCAGGTGTCTTATCAGCATAAGGATAATTCTTAGAGACATTCATCGCAATTCATGTAAAAGAGTGTCAAGTTCTTGATTCTTGAACAGGTCCTTGAACTACTTTGAATTTTCACTCATGTGAAAGTTGAATTCTCAAAAGGAAATATCAGTCCACTAGTGAAAATGGGAAGCCCTAGCCAGAGGGATGGATACCTATGCAAATTTGGCATGAAAACATATTTGCAGGTAGATCAATATTGGAATCATAATATATTCATGCATATAGTTATCATAAGAAGAAGTATTTAAATGACACTCTTCCAGTTCGAGGAAGTTGTGACATTTTGGAAAAATTATTGATGATAGTATCCTTTATAAGTTCTAATGATGGGACTTGTTCTCAATCAAAGTTGTGAACAATTCATGACCATTGATGTGTGATGCAATTTGTATCTCTATGTCGATCTATTGAGGTAGTATGGTGCCACTTTTAGATCTAACTCTTGTTTCTCACCTCAAGTTTGATCTACCTACAAGGGCACCCTACTCAGCGATAACATAAGGATCCAGGATTTATGCATGCATGAATAAGATCAGTCCTTATACTTATTTTTCAACCCAAGGTCAAGTGTTGGAACTTGGGATATGATGTCACTTGTAACATACCCCCATGTGTTATTGTGATTTTTTTTGTTCCTGTTTATGTTTGGGTGATCCACTATTCCTTGAATGGCTTAGTTTTTACCATTCTTATGTTATTTTTCCAACACCCTTTTGCTGAGGTTGGGCCTAGCATCATTTTTCTATTAGATGTGTTCTATAGGTTTGAAACATGTCGGTTGCATTTACAAGACTGGAAGGTTATGCTTGAAATTCCTCCAAGGGAGTCAGCACAAGAGGATTGTAAAGAGCGAAATGAAACCTACAACTATCATTTCATATTTCTACCTCTAAAGAAGTCCTATTTTTTGCTGCAAAGGGAGGCCTCTATACGTTGATATACCTGCATTCATTTAATACATGGTGCATGTGGGAAGGGTCATCAAGTGTATACCCAATTATAAACCATTAAATAGGGTTATTACTCTTGTAGTACATCCAAGAGAGGTATTATAATAGAACAAATCCAATAACATGACAATATTAATCTCATATCTGAATGTACACATAATTGACATTCCTATTATGATCTACCATCCATGAAGTTTTGTTACACAACATTTTTTCACTGTCCCTACAATCCTCATCCTGCAGATTAGAGGCTGATTTCTGTGACCAAAATAAACTGACATGCCTTGCAAAGACCATCATTTCATCCCTTGTAATGAGGACAACATTCCTTTTGTTGACAATTTCCTAAACAAACCATCAGAAACATGTGTTTTTTTCTTGGCGCTTGTAGCTTGTTGCACCCTCGTGCCAATGGGGAAGATTAACACTGGACCCCATGCCAACTGGTGCTCTGTCTTAGTTAGCTACCTGCGCCAATCTATTTATGGAAAGTTTTTTAAAAATAGAGGAAAATTTTCCATCATAACAACTTCGTGGGCGAGTCATAGGGAGTGGTTCGACTGAATAACCATGGCCTTCCTCCTTTGGCATCTTGTTTCCACCTTTTGGGGAAAACTCACAAGGGATAAGCCCTCCCTTCCACTATTTTAGGGATCCCACCCTCCTCATCTCCCTCTATAAATATAGCTATCTTCCATTGATGATCTAGCTGAACTGAAGATATTATAGTAGAAACGTTGAAGATATTCTTATACACTTTGCTGGAAAAGATAGAACGGAAGAGACCCTTATTGAGAGAGCTTAGGCTTGTGTCTTAATCCCGTCCAAATTCCCTGACATTCATCGAGACACGCTTTGAATTAACCCCACTGAAGGAGGCTGCAGCGTCAAGGTTCCGGTTGTAACTCTTTCTTCTATTAATACATATGCATGACTATTCTCTGGTTCTCATCTTGTGTTAATGTGTTTTATTTTATGCAATATGCTTAACCCTCCTTGACTGGTTAGTAGTTATGAATGAGATCGTTGTTTTGTATGCTTCTTTTGTTTGTTGATCTTCGTGCAAGTATCCAAGCATCGCTGCGGAAGGATCATGACTCGTCGAGACAGGAATCAAGAGGCTACCACCACAACAGTCACGACAACAGCATTGGACTCCAGGTAGGTTGATATACCTCATTCGTTTCATTCATTAATTAGGAACCTACACTCTAGCTTGTCCCTTTGTTACTAGACCCACTCTAGGGCTAGAGGGATCATCTCTATTTGCATAGAGGATTTACCTTCATAAAAAATTGGTGACTCCGCTAGGGAGCAGTGTGAGTTTGTCGTATTGCCCTCTTCAAGTCGACTTCAGTCGTTTGCTTTCTTTTCTGTCTTTTCTGACTTACTCGATTGGTTAGAGTCCTCTTGTTCGGTTCTAGAGTGTCAATATTGGCCTCTGCTCACTGGTTCTCCCATTCTCCCATAGATATCTGGCTTGGCACGCTTTTTGTTTGAACAGTCGTGCCAATTGGCACTTGTTGATTTTGTTGCAATAGTGCCAACCCCTCTTTGGCATGGATTACTACCTTACAGCTGCGTCGAACCCTGTAGGGTTTGGTTTGACCTCCCTGTTGAGTTTTTGGTTAGTTGTGCTTGACTCTGTCTTGTTTTTTGTTTGCAATTGGTCTTTGTGGAGTTGTTTTGACTGCTTTGGGATTGCTCTTCTCAGCTATTTGTCTATTCTACTATCGGTGCAATTCATAGCCCTAGGGTTCTGGGTGTCTTTCACTCACTGAGCCTTCTAATTGAAGGTTGAATCTTTTGTTTTTGTCAGTTCGATTCCTTGATCAGTTTCCTGAGTCTTTCTTGATCCTTTGAGTTTTGGTTTGTTGAAAAATTACTTGTGTTTTTTTTTACTCTCCATCTCTTCGTCTTTGATCATAGATCACATTGCTTGTTTGGATCATTTAGAAGGCTTCCACTTTGTTTGAAAGAGTGTGTCATTGGTTTGAGTGCTTTCTTGTGTTTGTATTTCTTTGATTGAATCATTCAGTTTATCCCTCTATATTCGCGATACTCATAACTAGTGTTTGATTTGATTTTTGATGTAATTAGTGCATTGTGTGCTTTATTTCATTGGAAAATAAAAAAATGCATCCTTTCGTTTGCATTGGAAATGGAAAAATATTTCTCATAACTAGCGCTTGCATCTGGGAAAGAGTTTTCATTTCTCTTTTTTGATTGTATTAGATGCATTAGTGGACTTTCTTTGCATGATTTCATTGTTTTATATCATTTGAAATATCTCTATCCTTTTCTTAATTAGCATTCATTGAATGGAAATGGTGTTCGTTTACATGTAGCCTTCATTTAGGAAATTCGAGATCAAAATTCGGTAAGGCCTAGATCAAAATTCGGTAAGGCCTTGAAACTGAAATATTAATTCAAGATCAACTATAAAATCAATTGAATTAACCTAAGGAAACGTTGGAACCTAACACAAAAATTTTAGTGGTTTAGGCTAGAGACGTGTTCCGATGTCTTTAAACCTAGTAGTTGTTGTTTTCCTTCTGGCTTTAGACAGTTCTAGTATGGACTTGTGCTCCCCATACTGTTGATTATATAAAGGGAGACCCCTATAGGTTCAAATCCTTTATGCATAGGAAGCTGATTCTGTCGTCATGTAATCGTGGTACACCGAACATAGCATTCGGGGAGACTACCTGCATGTACTTTAAGTCCTTGGTTCACGGAAAATTGGTACACCCTCTTTCTTAGATTACCTGAGTAGTCATTTTGATCTTTTCGTGACCCTTTAAAAAGAGAAGAGATCATCGAGCACTTTTCATTTCACGCTCGTTTCAACCTGAAAGTGATAGAGTCACCTTTTTCCTATTTCTCGACTCTTAAAATATGAAACGACAAAGTTTTGTTTCAGTATCTTAAAATATTAAATGCCCATGAAATATTCCTGGTTAAAGTTATTTTCCTTAGCATTTTTTTTACGGTTGTTTCCAAATGGAAACTTTTCCGAAGTTTACCAACCAAGGAATCCCCTCTGAAGGGCATCCTGGTCCTTTTCTTGCTTTTGGGAATGTTGGTGCTCCTTATATGACAACATTGTCCCTACTTGGGTTAACTGTTGGGTTGCCTGTTTGGTTATTCTCAATCTTCGTGGTCTCAAGTGTTCCACCCCTTGTACAACCATCCCCTCCACCTGGACAGCATCATGTTGATTCTAAGGTGGACCTCTCCCCTTCTCCACATGTTTCTTCATCCTCCTCTTCTACTTCACCTGGCGAAAGTCTGAATTCTAGTAACCACAGACTAAGAAGAAGAAGAAGAAGTCGGATAAGAGATAGGCTAGTTTTGCGGCTATTGCACCTCAAACACCCCCCATTGATAAACCATCCAACCTTCCACGGAATGTCAAATTCCCTTACATGTTGTGAAAAGGAGACCACCTTCTTCGAGAATGCCCTAGCATTCCCAAGGTACTTGAAGCATAGTTTGACGGTCGTCCTTCGTTGCCTTTGGCTTTTGGAAGTCATGTTGGTGTCACATCTTCGACTAGCCTTGATAGGAATCATAATAAATAGGGTAAGATTACCAATCCCTGTAATTTGTGTGAAGGGCATCATCCTATTCACCTTTTTTCCATAGATGGATAAAGCCAAGACAATCTTGGACAACCCTAATGTTTCTACACCCGGCCTTTCGGTTGGTTACCAGAATATTTCTTCGAGTCCAAAGCTAGTTGGTTCAACGATCGGTCAAGAGTTGTCCTTGGTCGATCCTACTCCCTTGGAAATTCAAACTCAAGTATCCATTCCCAACCAACCATTGGTCAAGGAATCAGTCGTCCTGATCCCGTCTATGGTTTATTAGGTATTTTTCTTCGAGAGTGGACCCCATCCCCCTCATGTTCTTCTTGTTTCTTTAGATTCCTTGGACTTGGAAAAATATTCTCCTGTCCATGTGGTTCAAGATGTTTCTCCTCCTACTCCCATTATGGAGGTCCCGGAGGATGCTCCTCCTGCTCCCATGATGGAGGTCCCAGAGGATGCTCCTCTTGCTCCCATAACACCAGGGGATGACCATCTCATTTTTATGGTAACCCCTCCAAGTACTTTGGTCACTTCTTTCGATTGGAGTTGATTTGTGGGATACCACCTTCCTTCTTATGTGGCTTTTGAGATCATAGTACATGCCTTCGATAAGGTCATGCATAGCACAATTATAGATGAAGGCATGTCTGTTAGTACTTTGTCTTCAACTACTTGGCAATATTTGGGTTCTCCACCGCTTGTCCCTATTACACATAATCTGTTGGAATTTAATAGAAGAACCAGTAAACCGTTAGGGATCCTTCTGAAGTTTCCTATCACTTTGGGAGGGAAAACTATCTATATAGACATGATGATTTTTCCAGGCCCCTTGGACTTAAATTTACTCTTGGGGCACAACTATGCTTATGCCAAGGGTGCACTTGTCTCTTCCCTCTTTTGTGTGATATGCGTTCCACACAAAGGTCAGATCGTGACCATTGATCAACTTTCATTCTTTGGTCCCGATGTGGCAGTTGGCCCACTATTGTCACTTCCGGATCTTTATCCGTCGATTGTATATTCCCCGCCATGGGTTAATTATGTGGCTACCTTCCCTATGTCCACATTTAGTGATGGCGTTGTTGTGCATTGGGTGCTGGGGGCATTGGGTCCTGATTTCCAAGAAGTTGTTCTCCCATCGGATCTGAACCTCTTGGAAGCTATGACCTCTTATTCGTTATGGTAAAGGTCATTATGAGCAGAGTTCCTTTTCTTGTGTCAAGGTCATTAAAAAATGAAACAAGGTGTTACAAGGATGGTTCGTCTTCTATGTCGACCTTGTTAAAAAATGAATTAGGTCATGAGGATAGTTCTTTTAATGTGTCAACCTCGTCAAAAAAATGCAACACATTTTTGTTTAATTCGATTCTTTGATTCGATATCGTAAGATCCCAGTTGAGTCTTTCTCTGATCTCGTAAGTTGAAAATTCACTCCATCCACTTTTCATTCATTGCAGCTGGACTAAAGCTTGGGGGGAATGTACCTCGAATTGAGTCACCATGTTGGGGGTATGCCCATTTCTCAAGCATATTTTACCTTTTTTTAAGCTTGCATAAAAATGAAACCAATTTCAAGCATAGTTTACTTTTGTTTTCGAGCTTGCGTAAAAATGAAATCTTTTGGCTTGGTGTGCTTTGTGAACGTTTTCCTTTCTTTTGGGTCGTTACTTATTATGCAGATTATTTAACTGATACAGTGGCTAACATTGTATTAGATAGACATTTGTGTAATATGTAAAATCATTATCACATGAAAGACTGATATTAAACAGGAAGATAGATGTGTGTGTGTGTGTGTGTATATATATATATATATATATATATATATATCGAATGTTTGCATCAGTGTGCACCATAAGTTTCAAAAAAATATGTGTATTTCTATTACATCCTGAGACATCATGTATCTAAAAAATATGTAGAAATAAAGCTTAGGTGTCTAATCGGCATGATCATCATGATAGCATGTCACTGCCTGGACAAGCCACCTCAGCAAGAAGTGAACTCGGTTTGAAACCCCTACAGTGTGTCTCTGATACGCACGAGGAACATCGTCAAATCATGCATAGTCTGGAACCCCACTAGTGATTCCCTCCATGTTGTGCATGATATCCTCCCCATCCTGAGGGGTAATATCAAAATCACGAGGTATTCGCCTCGCTATCGAAGACATCCTTGCAGGTCTCTCTGGGCCTACATCTACAAATTCATGGATAGAATTTCAGAACATACATACAAAAAAAAATCATAATACTCATGAAAATTAAAAATGAGTCTTACCAAGTGCTTCATCCCAATCCTCTCCTTCTGGGAGTGGGAGGTCTGGATCACCAGTGAAATCTGTGCCACAGTAGGGCCAGTCCTCCATGACAATCAATTGTCGGTGGAGCCAATCAAAGAACTCTAGTCTCCAAGACATCTGCTGACCGCCCCTGACCTTGGCATCAGAGCTACCCATCGGGCCATCTATGGTTCCAGTGCTGGTGGTGTCAGGGCTATCACCTCCTTACGCTGAAATATTGGTAGTCATTCCAGGAAGAATGATACCATGATAGACCCATAACCAAATTGCTTCAATTTGGTCTCCTTGCACTTTATCAGTTGACGTTTCATATTGATTGTCACTGCCTTTGCCCAGTTGTATATGGTCAGTGTCAAGCAGTCTATAGCAAGAAGTAGCTGTGTTTTTGTTGCTTCATGTGGTGCTTGTGATATCACATCTCATGTGATCGTGTGTAGCACTACCTTCAGTGCTAGATCCGAGATAGTCTGGATGTCCACCTTCCTGCTTTTTTATCCTTTCCATGCCCCTGGACACACCCTGTCAATTACCATGCCCATTGATCTAGATTTATGCAGGAATGCAACAGAATACAAAAATAACCATAAACATAGAGATGCAATGGAAATAATGATTCATTTCATTAATATCAAATAACATAAATATGCTTACAGACATAATGGAAATAAAATAGCTAGGGTGCTGGTAGCGAATCTCTGAGAAGAGATGTGGTAGCTATAGACCTCTGAATTGTGTTACAATGAGGCTCAAGGGCTTATTTATTATTGAGAAACAATGGAGAACTCTAAATGTCCAAAAACCTAACCCTAGGAGATGAAGCACGAAAACTATGTGCCCCATTTGGGTAGATTGGTGTGTCAACTTCTCGGGGATGTAAATTTGGCATACGATCTCTGTTTGACGTGCTCAATATCGCATTAGCTTTGTCACTCTCATTTTTCCAAAAAAATGTCGTTTTGGGCCTCAAAATGGCTCTGGAAGTTCAGGACCCGAAAAACTGCTAAAAATAGTAAGTTGTGCTGCAAATTAAAAACTGAAAGAGCTGATGGTGGGGGTTCAAATGGAATAGGTGGGTGGTCACTGATATCCACCTGGATCATTCCTCCCTCCTTAGGAAGTAATGGTCCCAATTGCATTGAGATCCTCCATGAGATGAGGTAAATTCTGTTGAACTGGGTATTAGATTTGTCGAAGATGTCATGGACCTGCGGGCAGACATGTTATATGCATTTAGTAATTTTTTTTTCTTTATCAGCCTTAGACAGTACATGTGTGGATTCTGTATGTGGAGTTGCAGGAGGTATGACAACATCAGGCGGCAGTGCATTGGGGGTTAGATCAATGGAGTGCTTGTCTTGACAGTGTAGAGGAACCTCTGTGAGTGAGGAGAAAATGTCCTCGTATTCCTCCATGACTTTTTCCATATGTTGCAGCCGTGTAGGGGAGCACTATTTCAAGGTTGTGGCCATAATATTCTTCTTTCCCAAGTGACTTGTAAGAAAAATAAATTTCGTGGTTTGGGAAACAATCTTACAGCATTGTTTTGTAGTAGTCAAAGAGATGACAGGAGGTAGTACTACCTCCGGTATGCTATACAAGTTATTTCCCAACGTAATAACAACAGCATGAGGCCTAGAATCATACACATCATGTCACCTCCATAAGTATGGTTGGCCCAATAATACATCAGCTACATCAAGAGGAGCAACATCACACAATACCTCATCTGTGTATGGCTTGATACTGTACAGAAGGCGGCACTGCTGGCGGATGCAGAGATTTCTCCCTGGGTGGAGCCACCCAATGGTATATCGTTGTAGGTGTGCTATGGTCGGTAGGCCGAGCCACTTCACAACCTCTGCTGAAATGAGGTTCTTTTGGATTCTTCTATCGACAAGAAATTGCAGCAGAAAACCCTTCACCCACATCTGCGAATGGAAGAGGCACTCCCCCTCCTCTAGATCCTATGGATCCTCCCTCTGGATCTTGGTGGTGGCAATAATGGCACTGGGATCCAAATCAATGATCTACTTCCCTTTGTCATTGCCTTTGTCTGGTTCTGACTCAGGATCAGAAAATGCATCTGATTCAGGTGCCTTTAGTTTGGCCACCAACGACTGTTTGGCCCAACACTCGTTTGTGTTGTGAGTGGGGCTATTATGGAATTCACACCACTTCCTTGTGTCCTTATTTTGATTTCTGGTGTTGTTATGAGTCACACTTCTTTGGCCTTTCCCCTTATTCTTCAGTTCAGGGCACCTTTCAGATTCGCAGATCCAAAGTCTCGCTTCTTCTGCTTAAATTTCTGCTTGATCTTGGCGGCATAGCGATATGCCGTGCCAAGCGATGTAATTTCGAGGAACTCCATTTCCTCCTAAATGTGTTTTTGTAGATAGCCATGGTACTTGAGCACCAAATTTCTCTCTGAATCTTTAATACCTAACTTTGTGCATAGGGTATGAAACAGATTCGTTAGTTCATGCACATCTTGATCCCTTTGCTGCCGCAGCGTGGTCCATTGGATGTATCTTTCCTCATAGCTCCCCATGGGGTAATATTGTTCCTTGATGCTGTCTCGGAACGAATTCCAAGTGGGTGTGGTTGAGAAAAGAGAGGGTTCCCCTTCATCCTCTTTCTCACAGTAGGTTTCCCACCAGTCTTTGACATGGGGGGCGACTTTGAGGAGTGCAAAAATAATCTTTTCTCAGTCAGAGAAATCATGGACCAAAAAATAACCTTCCATTAAATTCAACCATCTATCTAGGGTGTCTGCATCTATTTGGCCTTCAAATACAGGAATGTCAAAGTTCACTTATACCTTGAAGGGAGTGGCGCCTCCAGAGTGGTTGTTGGATGCAGATGCACCATAGGTGGGCAGTCGTTGAAGGATCTGAGAAAATTTATCCATCATCGTGTTCCTTTGTTTCTCGAGGGCCTCCTCGAGAAATATTTTGATAGGATATCTTGCTCCCTAGTCTTTCTTTTCTTTCGCCATGGGAGGTCGTCGGGGTTTGCGACGTTGATCTTGCACCGGTTCAACAAGATCGAGCTCTAACTCCTTTTACCTTGGATGCATTAGGGACATGCAAATAAAAATAGAGAAATATCATACCACTTTGATACCACTGATCTAGATTTATGCAGGAACATAAAAAAATATAGATATAACCATAAACACAGAGATGCAGCAGAAATAATGCTTGATTTTATTAATAAAAGAATGACTGAAAGAGGCTTACAAACATAATGGAAACAAGCTAGGGCACTGGTAGCATATCTCTGAGAAGATATGTGGCATACGCAGGCCTCTGAACTATGTTACATTGAGGCTTGAGGGCCTATTTATTATTTAGAAACAATGGAGAACTCTAAACGTCCAAAAACCTAACCCTAGGAGATGAAGTGCCAAAAATATGGGCCCCGTTTGGGTAAATTGGTGTTTCAACTTCCCAGGGACGTAACTTTGTCATACAATCTCCGTTTGACGTGCTCAATAGATCATTAGAAAGATATATCCGAGGATTACAACTTTTGGTGCAAAAAATATTAGCCTCACCATTCTTAGTTTTCCAAAAAAATGTCGTTTAGGGCCTCAAAACAGCTCCAGAAGTTTAGGACCCGAAAAACTGCTAAAAATAGTAAGTTGTGCAACAACTTAAAAAATGAAAGAACTGATGGTGGGCGTTCAAATTTAATAGGTGGGTGGAAAATGATATCCACCTAGATCACCCATGCTCTCCATGGTGGGTTGTGTGCCGGTCAATATTGGTGCTACCCCCCTCCGCGACAGTCTCGTTATGAAATAGACATCTGAAACATCAACCTCAAACTCCTGATATCGAAGAATGAATTTTTCCTGATCCTCATCCCAGATACTAATCAAGTATTGCAGCAGCTTCAGTTGAGCTCTGAGACATGGTGTCATGAAGAAATTTTTTAGTCCACAGTCTCTGAGAGCTTCCATGCATCTCTCATTTCCCATGGCAAGCACATCCTCTTCACTATGTTACCATTCCTTCCACTCGATCACCATTTTTCCACTCTACACCTACAAACACGTTCATATGGAATTTATTAGTCGAATTTAAAGCTATGATTTGTGAAATTTAGGCCCATAAAACTTGCATTATGAGTTTAAAAAATGTTGTGCGATTAGCGCGACTATTTGGGAAATAGTCGCGCCAATGGGCGCACCCTTGTTCATAAAATCGGGCGGTTGGTGCAAGTACGTGCCTGAAACCCACTTCGACTGTCGTGCCCTAGTTTTCCAATTTCCCCTTCATAAATTAAAACTGGAGGTTGCAGGTAATGAAAGAAGACTTAAAATGTGGGGAAGGATGTCAGCTCTTAGCTAGAACTGACGGATTTGATATTGGTCTGTCGGATTGCCTGTTATCGTCACCACAAAATCATAGTATAAAATGGGTAACTATTGCTCCACAAGAGGTAAAAGTGAAAAGTGAATGTTTTTTTGCTATTTTTAGCATTTTATAACTTTTCAAAACCCTAATTATGTTTTAAGGCACATTTTTTGATTATTTCATTAAGTTATTTCGAGAAATTTGTTTTACGTTCATCTCTTGTGCAACCACAAGTTTTTAATGAGATAGCGATGAAGTAACGAGTTGTATTTTATACTTTTTCAGACTCAGTAAAAACACAAAAAATTCACTACTGGAGTCATCTTTCAGCTCTTTTTTGACTCTCTAAAACTGAAAATATTTCTGATACTCTTGTCGTTTTGAACTCGTTAAATTCCTGCGAAACGATATCTACCCAGTATACCTTTACCCCTTTTTCGGGCTGGGATAGATTATTTACGAAAAATGAATACCTTAGGCTATCGTGACTAAGAGATTATTTCAGATATTGTTTTCTACCTTTTCGGATCTAAGAGACTATTTACGAAAAGGGACATGCTAGAGTTTCATTTTCTGCTTCTTTTCAAACTCTCTAAACATGAAAAGACATCGCGTTCTCCCTTTGTCAGACTTGTTAAACCCTGATGACATCGGAAATCGTCACCCAGACGTTACTTGAGTTCCTCCTTCCTAGGGCTCGTAAAATGTACTAGGTTGGATTTGTCCAAAGGAAAAACTTACATTGCAAGCATATGCTATCCCCTTCAAGCTTGTTTTAAAAAATAATTGGGGTACTCACCAGAAATGGTGGGGGAAAATGGAACCAGTTTTTAGTTGTGTTGGAAGTATGTCACTCTTGAACATGACAGTTGTCTACATTCGTGTCAGGGTGGGGACATCTTATTTCATCATTTTTTTCCTCCATGGGTTTGGGTAATCTATTTTGACCTCAAATCCCTTGATGTCAAATACTTCCAAATTCATAGTCGCGTCACTGATATGTTCAAGAGAAGTTTTTCCTCTGCAGGTTTCAACCTCCCTTTGATTCTCTATTGTTCCTGATTCATTATCATCATATTTCTCTGTCTCGTGTCAATGATGTGGGAAATATTATGGCACACCTTCGACCAGGTCACTTCCTATTGACTTCAACTCATTATCCAGGAAGTTAGTCTAGAGACTCCCTTCTGGTACCTTGGAGCCTGCATGCCTCAATGGCAGGTTCTTTACATTCAATGATGGTTCCACATCATTGGCCTTCGATCGAGTGACTCTTTGAGTGTTCAATGCCAGATCATTGTTCACATTTCGTGGATTGTACCTGTTATTCCTTGAGAGCCATTGTCATTATTGGTGGTTTCTCTCATGCCTGTTAAAAACTTTCATCATTGGCTGGTAATCGGGTGATTTTCTTGCATGTTCGACTTCAGCTCACATATTTGCATGCTTGAATTTGTACTTGTTCAGGTCAAGATGGAGCGTAAGACCCTGGGTTTTGTCTAATAAGATCCAGGCTGCGGGATACTGTACTTTATCATGACTTATTGCATGACTCTTTTGATTGGAAGGATGTGACCATACCTGAGTCTAGATCCTTACTGCGAGATGGATGCGCCCATACCTCGGATCTCAGTTTTTATGTGCTATATTATGGATGGCTACACCCATACCACATATTCATGTATCAGATATATCAATTGTATTTGTAATTGCAAGTCTACTAACGACGGTGTTTGGTTCAAACACGTTCTCGTAAAGCATTTCACCCCTTCATCTCTCTCAGACCTCATGCTTTAGGGGGATATGTTACATATTATTTTATCATTGTCCCTACAATCCCCATCCTGCACATTGGAGGCTAAATTTTGTGACCAAAATAAAGTTTCATGCCTTGCAAATACCATCATTACATCCCTTTCCATGAGGAAAACATTCCTTCTGTTGAGAATTTCCTAAACAGACCATCAGAAACATGTGTCTTTTCCTTGGTGCTGGTAGCTTGGTGTGCCCTTGCACCAATGGGGAAGATTAACACTGGACCCCGTGCCAGCTGGCGCTTTGTCTCATTTAGTTGCCTGCGCCAATATGTTTCTGGAAATTTTTTTAAAAATAGAGGAGAAGTTTCCATCATAACAACTTCGTGAGAGAGTCATAGGGAGTGGTTCGATTGAATAACCATGACCTTCCTCCTTTTTCCTCTTGTTTCCACCTTTTGGGGAAACCTCCCAAGGGATAAGCCCTCCCTTCCACTATTGTAGGGATCCCGACCTCCTCCTCTCCCTCTATAAATATAGTTATCTTCCATTGATGAGCTAGGTAAACTAAACATATTATAGCAGAAACGCTGAAGAGATTCTTATGCACTTTGTTGGAAAAGATAGAACAGAAGAGACCCTTATTGAAAGAGCTTAGGCTTGTGTCTTCATCCCATCTGAATTCCCTGACATTCATCGAGACGCGCTTTTTCTGAAACCTGCTGAAGGAGGTTGCGACGTCAAGGCTCTGGTTGTAACTCTTTCTTCTATTAATACATATGCATGACTATTGTCTGGTTCCCATCTTGCGTTAATGTGTTTTATTTGATGCAATATGCTTAACCTTCCTTGACTAGTTAGTAGTTATGAATGAGATGTTTGTTTCATATGCTGATCTTGTTTTTTGATCTTCGTTGAGGTATCTATGCATCGCTACAAAAGGATCGTGACTTGCCGAGATAGGAATCGAGAGGCTACCACCACAACGGCCACAACAATAGCGTTGGACTCTAGGTAGGTTGATCTACCTCATCTGTTTCATTCATTAATTAGAAACCTACACTCTATATTTTCCCTTTGTTACTAGATCCACTCTAGGGCTAGAGGGATCATCTCTGTCTGTAGAGAGGATTTACCTTCATAACAAGCTTTCCTTGTGAATAAACATCAAAAGCACCATGGAAATGCCAAGTCACAAAGGAATTAATATTTCCAAGAATCTCACCATATCAAGAATGGAATGTCTTTGTACTAGTGCTTAGCATGGTTACACACTCAAGTGATGGCAATATCTCATATAAATACCAACTATATATGAAAATCACACAAATTATACCAATTAGTCTTATGTCACCACTACATTGTAAAATACTCCACGACTCAACTATCTTTTGCAAAATTTTAAAGGAAAAATGCACAACTAATTTCAGTTGGTTAACACAAACACCAAAGTTGGATAAGTCCACTAGTTTGTTGGTCAATGGGAAATAAGTTGGTGATGGTAATAGTGTTGAGCCACTAGATGTGAAGTTTAGCAATGGCCATTTCCTTGTTACTGTAGCAAGATATACTTCCTAGTAATTAAAACATGGCTCCATTTCCTTGCTACTATAGCAATACACGCTGCCCAATAATTAAAACACAACCCCATTTCTTTGTTGTTGTAGCAAGGAAAACTACCCAGTCATTAAAACGCGACTCCATTTGCTTTATGTTGTAGTAAGACAAACTTCCAAAGAATAAAACATGACTAAAAATATTTGATAATATCACCTTGTACCCTTTACTAAGGTAAATAACAATATCAGGTATATCCATAAAGGATACCTCTAGAAATAATATGTGTCTATTATTTATAATATTATGTCCATTAAAAAATGCACATTGTTTAATGTTAAATTTAGACTAATACTTGACAGCATGCCTAAATTTGATGTTATTATATTGATGGCGAAGGTTGTTGTGTCTACCTATAGTTTCCCTCTTATGGGTCAAGGCCTACTACTGTTGTCTTGTCACCAAAAAACCTCAGAGATACGTCACTGAAAATCTCAAAGAAAATGCCCAAAAATCTCTGTTTGTAGACTGAGCTGAGGTTGCTATTTATAGTGGTTAGGCTTCCATAAATAAGCTGACATGACTTCTTGAATGGATGTGTCCTATTTATGTAAGCCGACATGTCAAATATATATTCAATGAGGCCAAATTTCAGGATGACCGTGTCTTGTCTTTTGGAGGTCTTCTTTCAAGTGTAACATGAGTCTATTAACATGAAAATGACTCTTATAAATCCTAATGACATCAAGAAGAAGTTTATCTACATAGTAAATCTTGCTCATGAAACCCATGAAGCAAGTATAACAAAATACATTTTATTATCTTTGTCTTCTTCTTTACATAAATACATAATTACATATTCAACATGAAGACCAACCTCGTTACACTTTTCAATGGAGAAGACCTCGAACGAGTGAAAAAACATTGTTGGAGGGTCAGATTAGTAACTTACCTGTGGACTTGACCTTCCTTTAGAACCTAAAAGAGCTCAAACCTTGAGAACTGTTGCCTTAGCCTAGGTTTGAGAACAATTGCCTTAGCCCAGACTTGTAGTTTGCAGTGAAGAACAATAATATATTCATTGGTATGTGGAACACCCACATGGAAGATAGAATTTCATTTTTATTTGGTTCATGATGTTGTGGCACTAAAGTAGAATGATGTGGCACACCTATGTGGTAGATGGTGTATCATCATGACATGGCTCATTGGTGATGTGGTGATGACATGGTGAAAACATTGCACTAATGTGGCACTGACATGGAGAGGAAGTGGAAGGTGATGTGGAGTTGGGTATTAACCTATTGTTATACTAGGATGTCGAGAAATTGATTCCGAGAAATTTGGAATCCAGTATTTGGCCTATCTCCCAATACTAATAAAACCTAAAATTTTTCAGTTATATTAATTGTAGCTACAAATCCTTAGCATATTAACATGAACTAATTATATCCCATTTTACACTTAGAAATTAAGGTTATAAATATGGTCTTGTGCTTTAAGCGTTTTTTTCATAACAGCTACCTAACACTTTAGTCTCTTACTTCACGCTTATATTTGGGTGAATATTTTCCTTGTTGCATTGAGTGCTAGTATGAGGAACACTGGAAGGCTATAAAATAGATAATTGATGTTCTTGAAAGTGCCTCTAATGGTTTTTATTACATGTAGATAAGTCCCACGATTTATGCACATCTAGAGTGATATCATTTATGCACAATATTATTTATATTAATTGTAGCTCGCTTTAGCTCTATTCCTGATGTAGCGTTAATTAATGGTGGCCTATGATGACTTTTTCTGTGTCAGCTCATTGTATAAGCTTGGTAGAAATTATTACTATTAAAATCATTCATTTTTATATGACTTATCTAATAACTACACAACTGCCATTTTTCTAATACATATGTATATAGTCAAGAAGTGATGCTCATTAGACTTCTCTCATAGACAGTAAAAGAAACCTAAGACAGTATGAAATACTTGTAGCTTCCTAATTATGTAGCCATTGTGTGATATTGTTATGCATTAAATTATTAGAAGCATTTATACAAATTGATAATAAATGAAAATAGGCTATCCTAGTTGGGCATGATGTCAAGGTGTTACCATGGTGTATTAGTCTAAATTTAACCTTGCTTAGAAAAATGAGAAAAAAAGAGCACGTGGCAATGTGTTTTTTTGGAAAAATGTGGAAGAATTACGTGAAAAACTTGACATAATTATATTTTATGCATTTTACACATTGAGAATTGTTCATGAGAAGGAAATATGCAGGCATTGTTGGCTCAATAATTCCCATGTGCGCTTATATTTTGAAAAATTCCTTTGAGATTCATCTTTGACAGCTCAACGTTGTGTTTGTGTGTGAGCCAACACACATAGAAACACATGTTGGAATCACGATTTCCGTTAGACCAAAACCCACAGGCATTAGTCTCTGCTACAATCGCTAGAGTTAGGATCCACGAGAGGCGGTTAGTCCATGTCAGGAAACACACTGGGAGCGTTGAACCCCATGTCCAACAATCTCCCCCCCAACGCGAGCCGGGTGAGTTTCGAACTCGAGACCTGTTCCTCTGATACCACTTGTTGGAATCATGATTGCCGTTAGACCAAAACCCGCAGGCTCTCCGCTACAATCGCCGGAGTTAGGATCCACGAGAGGCGGTTAGTCCATGTCATGAAACACATGGGGAGTGTTGAAACCCATGTTCAACAACACAGACATAAACGTAATTATTATAAATATTGATGTAATTCAAATAGAAAATATGCAACGCTATGGACCTATAACCAATACTAACTTTTTAACGTTATAAACTGTATCCTAACTCGAAAAAAATAATAATGATTTTGTTTCGTGTAGTGAATTCTTGGCATTAAAATGAATCCGTAGAGCATCTTTAGATACCTTGCGTAGAATAAATAGTTAGTGATGATAGATTGATGTTTGTAGGAAAAATCCAGGCCAATTTTCCATCATAAATCCATCCTTATTTTTGGGGTTTGTCCCCTAACCTTCATTGTCAGTCCCCCTAGTTGGGGGTGACAAGTGTCCTATCCATCATTCTATTGGTTGGTGGCTTATCTCCTTCTAGGATGATGAGCATGAGTAGATAATATAAGATGCAATATATAATTTTATTAGTGTCTAAGTGACCACAAAACTAGGTCAACCTAGATAAAATTGAGATTTTGATCTTCAAGAAAATTATCATCATCTGAATGAGGAGGAGGTTATCTATAGATCTCATTGTGTTCACTTAGTACGATAAACCTTGTGTTGGGTGAACCTTGAACCTTGCAATACTGGGCTGAGTGGGGAGATTTGAATCCTAGGTGGAAATCATTTAACGTACATGGAGTAACCCCTAGAAAAAACTCAAGGAATCAATGTAATTTTTTAGGTCTAGGTCAAACTTTCTAACCTGCACCTAGACCTACAAATGAAGGTTGGAAACTTGACACATATTATAACACCACCATACCAATTAAATTTGCTGCAATTTTAAGAATTTTTAAATAAACTTGTATTTAATATTTCTTTCTTTTTTTCCACATGAGATATAATATTTCAACTCCAAATAATTGGCATGTTTTTTGGAACTAAATGACCCAAGGGATTTTATGACCTAACATACTAGACTTCCAGAAAATGGTGGTAGGGAGAAATTGGCTACAAATAATCTAGGTCCACTCCTAGTCTAATATAGCAGATATACAATTACCAGAATAGGGACGCTAATTCTACTACAAAAGGGGTCATTGGGTTGGGGAACAGACATATATTAAATTTATGTTGTTGGCCAAGAGGAAGGCATTCCAAAATAAATGAGGAGGTGAAGAATGGATATTTTGACTCAATATTGGGCTTCTAGATTGTTTCAACCTGATACAACTAATGCTTCTTCTTATAGGGAAATTTCCAGGCTCCATTGAGTTGGATATACAAAACACGTTTTAGGCTTAGCCAACAATATCCATTCACTAGCTGTCACTTCCTAAACACTTTGGTGTAGTTCCCTCTCCAATCCCACAAGTTTCCACTAAGTTTCAGTGCCTTGCAGACCAATCTTGAGCAATATATTTTCTAGAATAAGACTATTTATGTGCTCTATAATTGACTTTTCAGTAAACATTAAATTAAACGCCTTCAATTCAGACCATCTTTTTCCAGACTTAGGTTTTCAAATAAATAATATCAATGAATGTGGTGTTATCTTTCTTAGCTAAGTGTGTGGCTGAGAATTAGGCAGTAGGTCACTTTCTCGAAAGTAGTGACCTACTTATGTTAATAACACATTTGGTGTACTTGTCACTAAGGATTTTTAATTTTAAACATGAACCTATCTAGGAAGATGCAAAAAAAGAAGGTAAAAGAACACCTCTGAATTTAAACTTGTATGAAATATTTATTTATAAGTTGAGTTTTAAATCATATGAAAAGCTACAGTTATGTGCTTTGTCACGAGGCTTGTTGAATGTCCGTAAAATTATGATTTCTCCCCAATTATTAACCCTCTTCTATGCATGTGATAAAAAACATTGACTCTCACAATCATACAGGTCAAAAACCTCTTGCTAAAACTCTTATGAAGTATCTATTTTGTTTCCAAATTTATGAAAATGTTGAAAACCCCACATTCCTTGGAAAAAAACATTTTCAACAACTATTATAATTTGTTAGGTGGCTTTATTTCATTCACAATATATTGTTTGTTCAGATTATTTGGCACCATTTTTAAGCAATATATCCACAGTGTGGTCATTTTTGGCATCTAAATAAGTGTTAAGATATTTTAAACGTTATGTTAGCTGAAACTTTGTTGTGAAATTTGAAACAATTTGGCATGACTAGTTGAACTTTTTTGTTTCACCCATCTATTCTGCTCCACAAGGGAAGGAATGAGGGAAGAAATTAGGAATAATATGATAAGCAGGTATATAGGAAGAATGAGAAATATCTCCCCTCAGATAAATTTTATGTGCAGAAAGAGAGAGGGGAGCCTTATGCCAACAGAATTATCAATCAGCAGAAATTCTGAATTTAAAAAAACCCTGAAGCTGATTTTACTATCCTCACTTCAAATATCCATTTAAGATTTTTGGTGGCCCTAATAGAGTTACAAAATTATTTCCAGATAGCTCAAATTATTGAATGTCTTGAAGTGCGAGCCCCAAAGATAATTCTTACATATTCAGTGACATGTTTCCATTGTTCTTCTTTATGAACAAATATCCTTGGATGAAATGGTAGCATTATAACTAGAAGTCAAATAAATATAATTCTCTTGAGTAGCCTTTTGATGCACATACCATAAGGTATTTAGAAAAGAGATACATCTTCATTATGTCTGATAATGTGAGCACACTGTATTTGGACTTTGGAGAAACGATCTTGACTTTTTTTTTTCCACAGAAAAAAACGAACTTTCTATTATAAATAGATAGTTTCAGAACATATGCATAGCATTTCTAACATAGAGCCATTCCCTTTTACAAGAGGGAGTGGAATCATAGCTGCTTAAACACCTGTGCAGATGTTAGCATCTCTAAACCCAAAAAGTATCCATAGAAAAACAACAGTGCATCTCTTTTAGCTCATCATCACCCGGTAAAAGGGATGAGAGCAGAAAGAGAGTAAGCACAAAAACCATAGCTGCACTATCATCATAAAGGAGCTGGCAGTAGAAACTATCCCAGCCCCATATAAATGAACATCTAGAGAACAAAAAGGGAGCCCAGAACCTCCTTATATAAGGAAAACAGTTCTGGACTCAATATAGTAGCAGGTTTCGAGTTTTATAAGTCCAAAATAAAACAAAACAGAATAAACAGCATAATTACACAAAAGATGGTTGTTCACGAACATGAACAGTCCCAATCACCACTTTAGCTACTGCCCAGGTCCTCAGAGCAAGTTGAGCACCTTCTTTAGATAAAATATATGCTTGTTGGTTTCTTTCCCTGTAAATATGAACAACAGAAATCTCTGAGAAAAAGGATTTAAGACGACGAACCTCCTTAAGCAATGGTAGTAAAATAAAATTCCTGCACTGCTGAGTCCCATTGAACCAGTTTACTACATTTCTAGAGTCACCAAAAATCTGAATCTGTCTCATATGAATAGAAGTAAGCCAACAGAGAAGTAAATGGAGTGCTTTAAGTTCGGCATAATTATTAGTCCCTTGCCCAAGGCCGACAGAAGCTCGGAGTGAGTTTTCAGCGGAGAGATAAAAAACGATCTTGACTTATGTTCCAATATTTTTCAATAAATGTCATTTAGACATGAAAATTCCCAATAATCCTCCCTTATGTTTTAAACAACATAAGTAAAAGGGACATAAATTATGGAAGGACTTATAACTGGGTCTAATGATTCTAGTGATACCATGTAATTCAGGGTATTCAAAATCACTTGTATAAGAATATAAAGCCTTGGAACATGATTCCATTCCCAAAAAATTGACACACAAATCCAATGCTCGAGAGCATAAATCTCAACAGCTTCTTTGATACATAATATCCCCTTGTTTTTATATCTTTCCACTTTTAGGAAAGTGGTTTCTTTGCACTCTGCAATACAACATCGCTCACCCCATCAATTATTTTAGAGAGTTTGAATGCCAGACTTGGACTAATAAATCCTTAAAGTACTACATCTCCTTGATGAAGGAAAGGTGACTGAAAGTTTTTTATCAAGTGGTACAATTATTAGTATGAATCTTAATCGCAAGTGTACGAAAAAGGCTCACTTTAGTCGTGCATAACAAACATCCCTAACAGAAAATATGGTTGCCAATATATTTAGATCTGCAATTAGGTGACCAAGATAAATGCTACAAAATATAGATCTATGCATTAAAATACATTAAGCAGTGAATAAAAATAAGAGTTGCTCCATGCATCCAATAGATAAGACAAGAATATGTTTAAAGAATTTTGTATTAATGGAACCTGGGAGGAGAACATAGAAGGATGTTACCAGTCCTCCTCAATGGGATGGGTTCTTGTAAGTCCTTAGCACTTCAGATCTAAAATCCCTCTCTCTTGATGGTGTAGAAAACCCAGACAAAAAATGGAACTCAAAGGGAGTTCACAAGAAAAATGGTAGCAAAATATGACAATGATGGTGGATAAAAATCAGACCCAAAGTATAGATCCAGAGTGATCTTTAGGCAACAAAAGGTAGTGAATGAATGGAAAAACCCTTCTATTTATAACAAAATATTGAGTTAGTCTAGATATTGGTGCATAATTAAAATATTATTAACCAAATCAAGATCCAACTTTTATGGAATATTTTATTATATTTGTTGGAGGGAAAAAAAATTGACTTGGGTCAAATCCCTTTATTTGTAAATAATAAATAAATGAATGATCTATTTATTATTTTAAGGATGTGGTTGAGTAATAATCAAATAAATAATGATTTATTTAATTATTTATGAATGATTTAGTCAAATTTAACAAGGAATATTATTTAAATAAGGTTTAAATAATTATTCCTAGAAAATAATAAGATAAATAATGATTTGTCTAATTAATTTTCCTATTTTGGGTTAAATATGACCAGGAATATTAATTAAACTGTTGTTTAACTAATTATTCCTTGAGGAAAATAAAACAAATGTAGATTTATTTAATATTTCATCATGGGGTTTCCTGTTTATACCATAAACAACTTAATAAAGGTGGTTTGTGCGAAATGTGCGAAAATTGTGAATGATTTCACGACAATTTATATTGCCGTGAAATGTGTTTTAGTAGGGGCTCCGCAAAAATTTTCGGCCGACGGAAAGTTATACCATAGTTCGGCCGAACTTTTTATTAAAAGTTCAGCCGAACTATTAATTCGTTAGATTTAACGAGTCGTCGACGGAAAACATAGTTCGGTCAAACTTAGATTAAAAGTTCGGCCGAACTAATGCATCACCAATTATGCAAAAACCAAGCTCTGAATACGGTTCTGCAACTTTGGACTAATTAAATTCCATGAAAGGTTGTTAATTAACTGCCGGAACCAAGACAAACATTTTCAAAATTGAATCTACTTTCAAGAAATATAACTTTTATGGAATTTCATAAACGTTTACTAATTTTAATTATTTTTCTAATAAAATAGGTGCAAACAATTTTTGAGGGTCATTGTGATTCAGTGAAATCAAAATTTTGTATCTCCCAAAATACATTGTAAAAAAAATTGAAAAAATCTTGGGGCATTACATTGGTTCGTCGTCTCTAATGGGTAGCTTTTATATTTTTAGTTTATAACTTATATGTTAATAAATTTCTTGCGACGCGAAACATATCCAAAATACGCAGTTTTTCGTATTGGACCAGTTCAAAAAATTCTACTAATTATGATATGCATCCATTGGCTTTGTAAATATGAAGAAACCAAAGTAGACTCTGTCTAGATTGTTGTAACACATTTTGTTTTCTCAAAAACACAAATTTTCAATGAATACAACATTGCGTCATAACATGACTTCTTATGAATCCTTTGATTGTTAAGAAACACACACTCAAAGAAACGTTAAGTTGACATATCAAATCTACATAAAAACATTTCAAAAAATAAGTAATAGAAATCTAACAAAATTTCTCACAACTTTTATTTTTATCGCAAAATGAAATTTTACACAGAAAAATTGTTATAGTTTGCAGAAAGTTGAAGAACCGAAAAAAATGAAATTTTTTTCTCAAAAAAGGGCAGAAAGTGTAACCCAACTTCATATTTACACCATTTTTCATAGTGAAAGCGATTTTAATTAGGATAAAATTGGTCTTACATGGTGTACTTAGGTCCATCTAATAGTAACAAGTTATATGACCAAAAAATGGTGTAACAGATTCCCCCCCAGTGTGCTAGCAATAGGAGCTAATCGTATGATCGAAGTACATTGTAAGAAATCAATCACTAGACACCGAAGGGGAAGTCAGAGAGACGGAAATATAAGGTAGACTGAAGCGCTAAAGGACTAGACTCGGAGGAGGCGAGACTTACAAGTGCAAAAAGTCTCCTTTATGAGTGAGTACCTGTGCTATAGGCAGTGGGGGAGGCATACCTATGCCCGCTGAGACAAAGTACAAAGAATAATGCGTCTAGTAAACAAGGGACTAAAATATATAGTACATGTTGGCATAAACATGAGCCATATAAAAATATGATAATGAATCCCACATACATACTGTGTCTAGGATAAGATCCAGGACTTATATAATAATATCTGAGTACATGAGATACAAATACAACCCAAATGCCCCTGTAAATAGGAAGGGGCTCTAAAAATTTGAATGATACATGCAAACAAAAAGGCGCTGCAAGCAGTTGATGCCGACATCATCAAATCTATGGAGCTGCATCAAAGGCTATAATGAAGAGGTCATCTAGGCATGTGGGGGGCTACCTGTAGGGCCACCCCCTCATGAGGGTTGAAACAACTCACACACACTTGGGAATCACTGGTATCATCTGTTGAATCACTAAACCATTAAATATACGGATCTCGATCGTGCTGAAAGGAGCTGGAGTTGAGAAACAATCAAATTAAAGGGCAATAAGGAGTCCCTTTGCCTGATCTGAGGCACCGAACAAGAGTGGAATCTGGAAGCAAGGTACACCGCCCTCTAGACCTGTCTTCTGGAATGAATGATTTGATGTTGACAGAAGGAGGTCTACCATAGGTGAGGCAATAAGGAATCCTCAACTAAGGCATGAGAGAAAATAGTAGAGTGACTGATAGACTTACAATAGGGATGATGAAATGGGGGGTACTAAGTAGCGAACGGACGACTTCCCTTGTTAGAGCATAAAGGGCATGGATGACTTGGCAGTGACTGACATAATATCATGAGGGACAGGGGACAGTAGGAATGAAGGCCATAATGTGTGACACGAGAGAGGAATCAAGAAATAAAGGATGGAGGACTATAGTAGGATACAAAGGGACTCAGGATAGACTCCATGAATTTGATGATGACTCAAATTGGATGTTGTAAACAAGGGCGACTTGATGATGTTGCCACACAGTAAAGGTCCAATGGGGACCATAAAAATTTGAGTACAAGATGGTTACTCACGATGAAAATCGATACGAGCATGGACAAGAATAGAGGCAAAGTGGTGCCCCAAGTACAAGTGTTACAAGTGAATAAATTCGATTTTGAGGAGTGGTGAAGTGATGCTTCGTGGAAAAAATGTGTCCTGGTGAAGTATCAAATCACGAAACACTAATAGATACCCATTTGAGGACTCAATGAGAGATTTCCAATGGTACAGATGGTTTTTCAAACTAAGCTATGGTTTGGCTGCAACAGGTGAAATAATAATCAAGGGTTTCTCTTTTAATAAGGCATTTTCCCTCCAAATTCATTCATTTGCATGTGGAGCTATGGTGAATGTAGAGAGGAGAGAAGGCCCTAAATCTTGCGGTAATCGTAGTAGACAAACTGACCATTGGAATCAAGATTCGTCAGTTGCAGGTAAGAGGCCTAACCCTACTCTTTCATTTCAGTGGATTGAAAGTTCAGTGTAGGTCCCTAGAGCTCAGAAACAGACCCCTGTTCCTCTTCATGGCCAGGTCACACTTTTTGGGACAAAAACTGTGACCTGGGTAGCAGGTTTTGGGTGGAAAATTGTGACCTATCCCAGGAATTGGCCTGAAAAGTGAAACCTGACAGGGAGGGGTTTTTCTATGTTGTTTTTTGGCTGAGAATTGGGTTTTTGTGTTTGGATACAGTCTTTCCTATTTGTACACTGACAAATATGATGGTTTTTTGTAGATATGGCAGAATTACAGATCAAATGGAGAGAGAGAGACCTGGGCACATTATGGTCAGAGATCCGGGAGGATCAGGGTGTCCACAGTGCATTAGCCAAGCTTGGGGTTCTGAAGGTTATGGAGAACCATTTGATGAGGGATAAAGAGCCCTTATTGGCCCAGATTGTTAGATATTGGGATCCAGACCATGAGGTCTTTATAGTGCAGGGGCATCAGATCGAGTTGACGGTCCAGGATATATATTTCTTGACTATTATCCCACCACTTGGGATGGTCGGGAATACTCAGC
The DNA here is from genome assembly GCA_034641835.2 of Pinus albicaulis. Lineage (NCBI taxonomy): Eukaryota > Viridiplantae > Streptophyta > Pinopsida > Pinales > Pinaceae > Pinus > Pinus albicaulis. The sequence goes on along the minus strand of CM076570.1, from coordinate 1,612,024,698 downwards.
CAGTGTTACCGCGAGGGTGGAACATCATGGAGTTTGTAGAGTGCCATTGTCGACCAGGTCTCCATGTCAAAGGGACATGGATGCCCATCAGGGATCTAGAGAGGTTAGAGATCTGTGTTGTGGCTACAACGGTGTTGCGGATCCTGGGAAACTAGGCACTCCACCACATCACTAGAGGGAAGATGATGCTTTTTGAGAGTATGTTGATTGGGACCTACTATGGGTGGGCCTAGATGATGCTGTCGTCATTGAAATGATAGTTTTTGTTATGCAAGCAGTAAGTGAACCATGACTGTACATATGGTACAATGATGTGCTCGCTCTTCTTTGAGAAGATCCCGACACTTCAACCTCGCATACAGCTTCAGGATGGGGACCCGAGGGAGCCTAGGATGTGCCAATGGGGGCGACTATGACCAGCAATTGAAAAAAAAATGCGCACATGACTTTGAGAGTCATGATGATATTACCGAAGAACGCCTTTATCATACAATTTTTGCTTCCCACTTTGCTGCTCTTTATAATAGATGGGAATGAAAATAGAAAACATCTCCCGGATAAGCTTCTCAGCCAGGTGGTCTTCAGCCTCAATTACTTGTCTTTTGCCTTCGGCTTGAGCTAAGCAAGCTTTAGCTCCCTGAAAAGTTTTGGAATAAGCAACGGGAATTCGCAAATATTCCAAATGCAAAGGAGGAGGTGGGGCGGTCGGACGGGTGTTCCAACTTGAGTTATTTGCTCATTGGGATTAGATGCCATTGTACATAGACAACTACCCCTATAGTGGGATGAGTTATCGTGGGGACCCGGACTTGCCACTACCGCCTGGTTGAGTATGGGGGCCCGATGGTAAGTGACAAATTGCTAATATTTTATGTGCATTGTAAAGTTTCAGAATATTGTATATGGTACTGATTCTTTCACTTTTGGTATGCAGATACATCACCGGTAAAACCGGCCAGGTATATGGGACGACCTACAATATCAGGAGCTGCAGGACCTAGTGGATTGAGGGCACCACAAAATGAGGATGCAACAGCCCTTCTGGAGGACATTCATTGTAGATGTGAGAGGTTTCTAACTGGTGTTTCAGAGCGCGGCTGGCAAGACTTAGAGGACCAGTACATAGAGCCATGTATTGGTCTACCCTCAGAGTGGTGAGGGGTCATGCAGCGCATGGCGATGTCCAGACAGGGGATGCATGATCTACGAGCTACAAGAGCAGATCCATTGGCTCGGGATCCTCCAGATAGTGATTAGTGTGTAGGGGTAGGTCTTGCCTCCAGTTTCTGAGTTTTTGTAACATGCTATGGGCATGTCATATGTATCAGAGTTGATGGACTCTAAAACATGTTATACGACACATATTATGGGTATGCATCGTTTTGATGGTTTTATGTTATATTATTATCTTGTGTTAAATGCATGTCCTAAATTCCAATCAAGAATATTGTTTGCAGTGGTATCTACATAATGATTTTTTGTTGTAGGTACATGACTGAATATAATGATTTCAAATTCACGCATCAAAATATTCACTCGTAAATATCTTCTAAAAGGGATAAGATTATGCACGTGATAGACACCATTCAATTGCATGACAAGAAGTAGGGAATATAAATGAACATGAAGGTGGAGGATGCAATGGGAAAGGGCATCGGCTAATAACCTCGCACTGAATCATAGTTGGCTTGATTATTGGTGGCAGTACCAATGCATACACCATTTGAGAGAACGAGCGAATGTAAGGGGGTAAAAATGGCCCAACCTGTCGAGGCTAGATTCTAAGAATAGCGACTTGCACCATCGGCATAACCGATATAAGGTGTGGACAGGAGGTCCATCTGAAAGGTGCCACAAGACAACAAATTGGAGGATGATGAACAATGTTGATAGCCTGAGTGCAAAGTATAAACCAAACAAACACTGTGAGACGGAGTGATCTGGGTAGGATGTCTATTACTCACATGCTGAAGGTTAGGTGGAGTGTGGGAGCTACCAGAGGTGTAGCTTGTGCTCAGGCCGCGAAATTCACCATAGACACGAATGGTTCCATCCTTCCTATGGGTGGGAAATATGAAGTCAGGGGTGGGCAAGGCTTCCATGATGTCATCATCACAATAGAAGATGGAGTGACTGGAGGAAGGGAGACCACATGACGTGGTGAAGCTACTTGACTCATCATCATGAGAAGAAAGGTTCACATGCGCATCATCATGGGGGATGATGGAAGAATAAGAAGATAAGGGATCCACCGATGTTGAGCCTAGGGTGATCGCTGAAGGGAGGTAGAGCAAAAAAACAGGGGAAGATTTAGAGGGAGCTTCCACCGAGGGTCTCATGGATGAGGACAAGTAGAGGATGGTGGCTGTAGGCTCCTTCATCTCGACATCAGGAGGGGGAATGTCAATGGGAGTGGGTATATCCTCAAGTTGGCCTGCAACATACTGTGCAAGTATGGGAGAGGCAGATTGGTTCTGTTCAACCTCGTACTCTCGAACTACCTCGAAAGAGGCATGGTAATACGTCAGGAGGGGAAAATGGTGAGAATAGTGGCCATGGAGATCACATAAAGAAAAATTTTGGTTGGTGTGAATATTCCTAGGGTTCTTGGCTATAGTCGAGGAAGAAACAGAGGCTTCAGGGACCGTAGAGTCAGGGAATGCAACATTAACCATGGGCTTCATACGGGGCAACATTAGGGGAGTTTTGAGGTCTAAAATGAGCCTCCTAAGAAAAATGTACAACCAAAATAAACTTTATAAGAACCAATAGGATTCAAGATGATGATGTTAACCATGGGGGGTGATTCACCATTTTTTTAATAAAAGGGTAAAAAGATTAAAAAATAATAAAATAATAAAACTACTTTTTCAACTCATATTTTCAACTTGCCTCCCAATTTTTTTACTCAAATTTTGAGCAGAAGCACTTTTTGGATGCAAAATTTAATTCCTCATCCAAGGAGTACCCATGTTGCATACTTCTAAAGGACCCTACTAGGTGAAAAATGAGAAATACATGAAAAAATGTGATTGCAATCACGTTTTCATGTATTTCTCATTTTTTGTGTAGTAGGGTCCATCAAAAGTATGAAACTTGGGTAATCCTTGGATGAGGAATTAAATTTTGCATCTAACAAGTACTCCTGCTTGAAATTTGAGTAAAAACTTTGGGAGATAAGTTGAAAATATGAGTTGAAAAAGTATTTTTTTCTTTTTTCCCTCTAAAATTTGATGATTTCATAAAATCCTATTTGATTTTTTCCACTATTATTTTATAATTTCCTTAGGAGGCCCATTTTAAACCTCAAAATTCCCCTAATGACTCGAGACAGGTATGGGTGGCATGACCAATGACATCACACAAAGCATAAGGCTTTGGAGGTAGAGGAGGAGCAGGGTCAATCGGGGTAGCCTTGTCTTTTGATGCCCACTTGCGAGTTTTTCCCTTCTTACCCGAAGTGGTTGCAACAAGAGAGGGTTCCTATTGAGGTGGTTGAGGAACTGTAGCAGTGGGAGAAGTCATGGGGACTAGTTGAACTGGGGTCAAAGAAAGATAAGGTTTGGGTTGACCAGGCTGGGTAGTGCCTAGGGGATCAAGGTACCAGACGGGAATCCCTAGGGTCAGGTTAGGAAGAGATAGGGTGGACATGACAGGTACCGAATACACTCTAGGAGGGGGAGCTAGGAATGGTATCTAACCAGAGGGGTAATGGCTAGGCGGGGCAGATCCAAGATGGTTAAGGCCTGGAGGAATCGTTCCAGGAGGGTAGAGAGGCTCATGGATACCAGTTGTAGGTGAAGGGCTAGTAGGTGTTGGTCTAGAAGGTTGAATCGAAGGGCTAAGAGTAGGTTGCGGATGGCGAGGCTGCTGAATAGCAGAAGCAGGATGTTTGAGGGAAGCCTGAGACGATTGCATCATGCAAACATTCGATGAGTTGGGATCAGAGACAGGAGGAGGAAGGCTAGGAAATGTACCAAGAAAAGAGGATTATTTGTAAACTCTGGGTGAGACGCTGGTTAATGGATCGACGGTTTGCTTATTGGCCACCGAAGAGATGATGGACTCAAGGGAGGTCTGAGACTTCGGTTCGTAATATGTCAACTAGTCAATGGTGACTATCTTTCCATTATGAGGGAAGGACATATTGTGGTGAACTACAGATGGGACAATAGACCTCGCATAGGTGTAGCTACGACCCAATAGAATGTTGTAATCTATGGGGGCATCAATGACTTCTACGTCAATGCAAATAGTCTTACCCGCAAGAGTAATAGGACAATTGCAGAATAGGCCAATGGGCTGGGAGGCGTGGCTATCCCATGCTCAAAGAGTGATCATGGAAGGAGCCAACTTAGGTGATCCGAGTTGCTTCCAAATCGAAGCAAACATCACATAGGTGGATGCCCCCTCGTCAATGATACACCGGGAAACATTGGCGTTCCAGATCTTGATTGGGATTTGGAAGGCAACAGAAGCAGGAAGAGGAGGATGTTCTAACCGATCAACATCGAAGACGATCAAGCGATCATCTGAAGGATCTACACTGCCCATGGTAGATAGTAGAGCTTTTCGTTTTGAAGGGCACGACTAGAGGAGTTCCAACGTTGAGATGGCAGCACGAGATTGTGCCAAATCATCTACTATACTATACGAATGGGTAGCTTTTCCAGAAGCAGCATTTCAGCATAGTGGTCCCTTAGGGATCTTGGTATGAACCTCTGCCTTATGATAACCTGAAGAAGGTGCTTCAGGGACAGACGTAGCGGGAGGCTTGTCGTACTAACGAGACCGAGTCTGAAGGTTGAGGTCAACGGTTATAGGTTGGTCATATTTCATCATGAGAATCTGCTAATCGGAGGTACCAGATGGAGGATGTTGAGTGGCCACCTGACCTTCAGGTGGTTGGGTAGCCACAAATCCTTGTTGAGGTAAAGGATTAGTAAACACAGTCAGTTGACTAGGCACAGCATTGGGAGGTACAGAAGGGGAGGCTTGCTGTCCTCGCAAGGCTGCTTGAGACTCCCACATATGCTTCATCTATGGTAAAAGAGGACAATCGTGTGTGTAATGACCATAAACACCACAAAAATAACAAGGCTTGTTCATGCGAACAGGCCTGTCCTACTTGGGCTGAGTGCCTTGTTGCTGGTTAGCAGTATTAGGAGCATTATTTTGCGGATTAGGTCCAGGATTACTAGAGGTAGATTGATTTTGAGTGCCTTTCCCTACTATGCATACACTTGACCCTGAGGGGATGGTGGTTGTTGTTGCAGGGTTTGAGAAGGAAAGGGAGACGAAGGTGCTAATGCTGGAGGAGCTGGAGCACCAGGCTGTGGATATGGATAATAAAGAGGTTGGATAACATTGTGGTAAATAGTAGGTTGGGAAAAATGAGGAGGCATGACGTATCCTGGATACATGCTACCGGGAGGGGGAAAAGTGCAGGAGGTGTTGGCCCCCTCCTAAGGAAAACCATAGCCCATGGGAGGTTGAGCGTATGGATGAGAGAGAGATCCAATGATACCGTCGATGGCATGATATTCCCCCTGTGCATTGGTACCACCAGGTCTAGAAAGATCAAGTATAATGGTATAAACATAACCTGACTGAGCGTAGATCAAGTCATATTTTAACGCAATTTGGAGAGCGGCTTCTTCGGTTTGAGGGAAATGTGATGCGACATCCTTGCTGATAGAAGGCAATAGAGATCTAAGTAACCAGTCCATTTAGACACGGTCTTCGAAGGTAGGGGCTCAACATAAGCTCTTTCTTCTCCACCATTCATAGACATGATCGGATAGGCGGGTCACAGACAATTGACGGAAAGAAGTCAAAAGTTCGGTACCAGTGTTGTAATGAAGGGGAATATGGAAATAAGACAAAAAAGCTCAAGCAAGAGTCACAAAGGTGGTATGAGAGGATGAGGCCTGATCAACATACCACTTAGAAGCTTCACCAATAAGCATACATTGGAACAACCGAAGATGGACAGAGTCATCGGTAATGGAGTTAGACGAACACCACATGTGGAAAGATCGAACATGATTTGTAGGATCTTCCCTAGCAAGACCTTCAAACTTGGGGATGTCAGAAAGGAGCTTGGTCAGCATAGTAGGCCAACTAGCATCATGATGTATAGGGTCATTGATCAACTAGTTAAAATCAGGAAGACTGAGGTCTGCCATATAGGGGAGCAAGGGAGGAACTGGGGTAGTTTCTTTTGTGGTCCCACTAGTAGTATTCTCAGCATTAGGGTCGGGGCTACCACTAGTATCAGGTCATGAACCTGACATGGTGAAGGTGACAGGGGGAGAACCGGGGTCGGAACTAGAAGGGGAACCCAATGAACTAGAAGAGGAGATGGAGTGTAGACTCGGTGGAGGACTAACTCGAATCCTACGCGGAGGAGTAAGTATTCCTACCGGAAACTGAGGATGAAGGCCAAGAAGTCTCTGAGATAAATGCCTTGGAGGCACAATGGTGAAGGCACAAACATGTAACAAAGGGAAGAAAGACCAAAAAGGGTGAGGAGGTGTAGGATCAACTGATTACAATGTCGAAACAAGGGTAGAGAGGTGCAGGATCAATTGATTTCAATGTTTTAAATTCTTTGCTTGGCGGTGTTAACCAAGCTCTTTTTCACTTAGGGTGTGTGTGATAAATGTGTAAATTTTAATTTTTAAACCCAGATATTTGTAGAGAAAATAAAAAGTGTGTTGTGTAACTGTAATAAACCTACATATAACAGTATATGAAACTGAAATAACAGAAAATAAATAGCTAATAATGCATTAATCTAAACCCAAGGAGGTGGGCCTCTCAACACCTAGTCTGTAGGTGGGAAAAAATCAAGATTGTCAAAACACACCAAAATAGCCAATAGATCTAAGGTCGGGAGAGACAAGGATCTAAAGGTTAGATCTACTGGAAATAGGTGCAGAAAAACAGCAAAAAATCAGAGGAAAAATTTATGTAAATGTGGTGGCAAAAGGCTATTTCCTAGAGGGAAGAAAAGGGGACCCTAGAGGAAAACCCAAACAAAACTGAAAAAGAGTTGTTGTGGATGGATAAATAGCCAATCTAAAGTGGATCTGAAGTTAAGGTATTAGATTTGAAAAAATGGTTTAACACTCTGAAATTTCAGACAACCTGCAGCAGCGAAAACTCTTCCACAAAAGGTGGAGGGTACTGAAGCCCTAGAGGGCTAGGTTCCCACTTATATGAGTAAAACAAAACAATTATAAGTCCAAAACTGACAGAGACAAAGGTCAGAAAAACCTGAAAAGAGGCCCAAACAAACCTAGAAAACTTTCAGAAAAACTCCCGCAAAAAATCCAGGTCGCAGTTTCTGACTTGTTTTCTACTGAGGTCGCAGGTTCTGGCCTGTTTTCTGCACCCTGGAGGATCAGGTCGCAGGTTTTGGCCCAAAAAGTGTGACCTACACTTCCAACACTCTTGGGAGTAGGTTTTAGAAGAATGTGTCGTCTCAGCTACAGCTGATGCTGATCACCTACGCAATAGGTCCGAAAACACATGGAAGTTAGAATTTTTAATTTTTTAGGGTTTTATAGGTTAAAAAAAACATCAAGAAAATCAAAACAAGAAGTTGAAGAGAAATACCAGGGTTTGAAGTAGCTGGATATGCAGGGATCTAAAAAACGACAGAGGTCGTAATCGTAAACCCATGTGGAGTCGTCAATTGTTAGTATGAATCTTAATCGCAAGTGTACGAAAAAGGCTCACTTTATTCGTGCATAACAAACAGCCCTAAAAGAAAATATGGTTGCCAATATCTTTAAATCTGCAATTAGGTGACCAAGATAAATGCTGCAAAATCTAGATCTATGCATTAAAATACATTAAGCAGTAAATAAAAACAAGAGTTGTTCCATGCATCCAATAGACAAGACAATAATATGTTTAAAGAATTTTGTATTAATGGCACCTAGGAGGATAACATAGAAGGATGTTACCAACCCTCCTCAATGGGATGGGTTCTTGTAAGTCCTTAGCACCTCAGATCTAAAATCCCTCTCTCTTGATGGTGTAGAAAACCCAGACAAAAATGAAACACAAGGGAGGTCACAAGAAAAATGGTATCAAAATATGACAATGATGGTGGATCAAAGTCAAACCCAAAGTATAGATCCAGAGTGATATTTAGGCAACAAAAAGTAGTGAATGAACGGAAAAACCCTTCTATTTATAACAAAATATGGATTTATTCTAGATATTGGTGCATAATTAAAATATTATTAACCAAATCAAGATCCAACTTTTATGGAATATTTTATTATATTTATTGGAGGGAAAAATAATTTGACTTGGGTCAAATCCCTTTATTTGTAAATAATAAATAAATAAATGATTTATTTATTATTTTAAGGATGTGGTTGATTAATAATCAAATAAATAATGATTTATTTAATTATTTATGAATGATTTAGTCAAATTTAACAAGGAATATTATTTAAATAAGGTTTAAATAATTATTCCTAGAAAATAATAAGACAAATAATGATTTATCTAATTAATTTTCTTGTTTTGCATTAAATATGACCAGGAATATTAATTAAACTATTGTTTAACTAATTATTCCTTGAGAAAAATCAAACAAATGTAAATATATTTAATATTTCCTCATGAGGTTTCATGTTTAGACCATAAACAACTTAATAAAGGTGGTTTACTAAGTTATTTTTCATAGTGAAAGAAATTTTACTTAGGGTAAAATTGGTCTTACATGGTGTACTTAGGTCCATCTAATAATAACAGGTTAGATGACCAAAAAATGGTGTAACAACAATAATCTGGGTGTTATTCATGAACAAGTGTTTTTACTATATCAATTACATCAGTGAGATGATCAGTTTTACAATTGCTTCAGCTAGTGTATGAGCTCAAAATTCCACCACTTGGCCCTGGAAACAGGTGGCTTGCATGGAAGTGTCGCAATCATACCGGTTATGCAAGAATATCCATTTATTCTAAATTGTTGTTGTTTTTTGCCAGACATTATAATGCATAAACTCACAAAGCCACATATGGAGAAATAGGATATAGAAACTCATGTGGGCTCAACATACTCTTCCATCTTGGTAAAATTGAAATAAACATTCCTCAGAATCTATTATACTAGTGTTAACATTTTCCCCTACTCTCAATAATGGATGATTCTTGTTGAGTTAGCTCTGGGAAAATTACTCCCTAGATACTCCCCTGGTGGAATTCCCCACTTGCCCTACTTAGGAGTCTTGGCCTCAAACTTGGGACTCGAGAGTCCATCCCAAAGACAACAAACAAAAATATTGACACATGTTTTGATTGAGTCAGACTTATTTTAGAGGGACCTTTTGGAGGGAAATGAAGTGTTTGAGGTTAGAAGTCTTGATAAATACATTTATCCCTCATTCTTTCTTTAGTGTTCCACTATCTAAAATAGAATCACCAAATATTCCTGCATTACAATTGTTGCTTCAATCAATCTTGTTGTTTTGGTTGATATGTTGGTGTACTATTATATGATTTCTATTTTTGTTGTTCTCATTATGTTGAATGCCGATATGTTTCTACTATTATGTTGAATGCTACTAGTATTACACCAAACTCTATCCTATAAATTGTGATGCCTAAAGAATAACACATTGGACTGATTTTCGATATGATTTGTACTAGATATGATATACATAGAATCACATGATTGGTTGGATTTAACACATTCTACTAGCCTTGGAAGTGGCTTTGTAACCAGTGACTATAATATATTTATATAGACCCATATTCCCACTAAAGTGACTACCACGAAGAATATTCCTTCAAAATTAGTGGACTTATACATTCGTTATGGTTAAGGAACAACCCAGGATTTAGTTGCTTGTATAGGGAATTCCTATAAGGTGGAAGGAATAATGCATCCCATAGCTCAGACCTCTAATTGATAGGCATTCCTGGTGTGTTTCCATACTTAATGGATTTATATTACTAAAATATGGGTATACATGGCTAAGTGGTACATGTCTTGGTCCTTAATAAAATGAATTTAAGATCCATATCTAACCCCTCACTGCAGAGATAAAGATATACACATATACTGGTGTGGTTATTCACATATATAAAATGTAGTTGACATGTTCCTTAGAAATTTTTATATAATGTTGAGTTAAATAATGTTTGAATTACATACACAACTAGATTTAGGTCTAGAATAAATTGCATTTCAAAGTTCGCTACTGCTTGCAGAAGTAATAAACTAACTATCCACATAGAAAAGACATGAGGTAAAAACACCAGCACCTTAGCTTTGTTAATGGAATTGCTACCATTAAAGGTGGTTCCCATGTTGATTTAGTAGCAAACCAGATAACAACCCGTGTGATGAACATTTTAAATAAGAAGAACAAGACAGTTGTGATGAAAGCACACACGATAAAGAATAATTTATGGATCTTTTTCAATTCTTTGATTGACAATCCTGCATTTGAATCCCAAACCAAGGAGACACTGAAAACTCGTCAGAACAGCTTTGGTTCAAAGTGTGAACTCTCTCAAGAGTTTTTTAAGAAAGTTGATAAATGTGGAGTTGTTGAGAACATATTATCATGGGCAAACTTCAACTTCATACACTCTTTCTAGACATCTCTACTCAATATTTCTTCATTTCTTGTTGAATTCATTACTCCTATTTCAAGGCAACCCATAAAAATGGACAAGTATTGTCTTTCTATACCATGCCTGAGTATGAATCATGGAAAGAATATCTGGGTGGATCAGCATTAGGATGGACCATAAAGTACTATAAAGGTCTCGGTATAAGTACTTCTAAAGAGGGGAAAGAATATTTTAAAAATTTGGACAAACATAAAAAATACTTCATGTTGATAAATGAGGAAGATGGAGATGGAATTGAATTGGCCTTCAACAAGAAGAAAATAGAGGCTGGAAAGAACTGGCTAATACATTTTAAGCCGGGAACATATTTGGACCAGACTGACACGCTTATCAAGTACATCGACTTTGTAAACAAGGAACTGATCCTATTTTCCATGGTTGATTTGCAAAGATCCATCCCATCCATGGTTGATGGTTTGAAAAAAAGGCAAAGGAAAATATTATTTTTCGCTTTCAAGAAAAATTTTGTTATGAAAGAAAAGGTTGCTCAATTCTCGGGTTATGTCTCAGAGAATTCTTCTTACCATCACAGTGAGCAGAGTCTTGCTAGCACAATTATTGGAATGGCACAAGATTTTGTTGGAAGTAACAAAATTAACCTCCTTGTTCCACTTGGGCAATTTAGTACCAGACCCTAGGGTGGAAAAGATCATGCAAGTGCTTGATATGTTGGCGTATTATTATATGATTTCTATTTTTATTGTTCTCATTATGTCGAATTTTGATATGTTTCTACTATTATGTTGAATGTTACTATTATTACACCAAACTCTATCCTATAAACTGTGATGCCCAAATAATAACACGTTGGGCTGATTTTCGATATGATTTGTACTAGATATGATATACATAGAGTCACATGATTGGTTGGATTTAACACATTCTACTGGCCTTGGAAGTTGCTTTGTAACCAGTGATTATAATATATTTATATAGACCCATATTCCCACTAAAGTTACTACCACGAAGAGCATTCCTTCAAAATTAGTGGACTTCTACATTCGTTATGGTTAAGGAACAACCTAGGATTTAGTTGCTTGTATAGGGAATTCCTGTAAGGTGGAAGGAATAATGCATCCCATAGCTTGGACCTCTAATTGATAGGAATTCTTGGTGCATGTCCATACTTAATGGATCTATATTACTAAAATATGGGTATACATGGCTAAATGGTACATGCCTTAAAAATATCTCTTGGTCCCTAATAAACTGAATGTAAGATCCATATCTAACCCCTCGCTACAGAGATAAAGATATACACATATACTGGTGTGGTTATTCACATATCTAAAATGTATTTGACATGTTCCTTAGAAATGTTTATATAATTTTGAGTGAAATAATGTGTGAATTACATATACAACTAGATTTAGGTCTAGAATAAAGTGCATTTCATTTGTCATAGTGTACACGTGTCATCCTGAAATAGAGGATTTCTATGTAAAGTTGAGAGCATTGTCTTCACTAAGGATAGTGGTGGGATACAAGCCATGTACAAACTTGTTCCTGCATGAAGAACATGCTCTTGGCCACCACATTGAAATTTTGGCCATTGCTTTTGGATGTGTCTCTAGGCATCCAGAATCATACTCTAATTATTGACATAACTCTAACAAGTTGATATCTAACATGGTAATCATGATATTTTAGTCAGGGACGGTGGCCATTTTCAACATTTAAGGAACTTTGTTTTGTGGTGATTGTTGGTGAACTATCATATAAACAAGATACGGGTTTTATTAGCCTTTTGTTGTCTAGAAGGTAGGTGAAAAGGATATATTTCAATTCTTGGATATGAGAAAGAAGTTAATCAACACGGAAAATTAGTTAAGTATTGGAGTTCCTAGTATTTTTACTTTCTCGACTTAAGTTTTGATGTATTGATTGATGTTTAGTGACTTTTTTAATCCTTAAATCAACATATATATTTATCACCCTTTGTTGATTATATCTCGTCTAAATTTCACCAACATTTTCAACTGATCACATCTCAAACCCTAAGTAGTTCTTAATATCTTCTTTGATCTGTTAATATCCATCAAACCTTGAATCTGCAAGACAAATATAGAAAAAAGGGTCAGGTTTTGATCCAAATCGTGACCATGTGCAACAAATGGTAACAAAATATTAATGGTACAAATTTCAAATAAATCCTCAAGAGTACCACATCATTCTAACTCCAGACAATGATAGGGGACATCCCCAAGATTCATTTGGTTTTATAAGTTTACTACTGCTTGCAGAAGAAATAAACTAACTATCCACATAGAAAATACATAAGGTACAAAGACCAGTACTTCAGTTTTGTTAATGGAATAGCTACCATTAAAGGTGGTTCCCACATTGATTTAGTAGTAAACCAGATAACAACCCATGTGATGAGCATTGTAAATAAGATGTTAGGTCCCTATATTACTAGTGTAGTCCCTTATTATGTTAGTGTAGACCCCCTTATTGTTATTTTTGTACCCTTGTAACCCCCATATTGTTATTATTGTGCCCTTACATTATTATTGTTAGGTCGGATAGGATTACATTGTGGCCCCATGGACTCCTATATATAGAAAGGAGGTTTTTCCATTTGTATCATCCAAGAATTGTTCATTCATGTAATGTATTGGAGGTTTCCGCCTTGAAGTGGCTTATTTCTAAGGCGTTGATATCTCTTTTCTTCTATTTTTGGAGCTGATTTTACAACATTTGGTATCATAGCTTTGGATTATAGGGTTTCGCTGCTCCAAACAGGTCATCGTGGAATTTTCACTATAAATTTTTTCCTACGAAGGTTCAGAAGCTGAAATTTTTATAGTGTGAAGCTAAAAGCCCGAGGAACATCGTCACAAAATTTCAGAGCTTGGTTCGCAATATTTTCGGAGATATGATCTGTGGAAGCTAGGGCTTTTTGCAAGTTCCTGAATTTAACCTAAAGAGGTCATCGCAGAATTTGTGCTATAACTTTTTTTCTACGAAGGTTAAAAAGCTAAAATGTTTAGAGTACGAAGCCAAAATCCTAAGGAACATCTTTGAAAAATTTCAGATCTTGGTTCACAATAATTTTGGAGATATTATCTGTGGAAGTTAGGTCTTTTTCAGGCTCCCGAATTTCATCTCAAAGAGGTGATTGTGGGAAAAGCTTCATAACTCTCTCTCTAAGCATCAGATTGGAATTCTGTAAAAAGTGATTGAAATTACACGGACTGTAGTTTCTTTTCTATCAATTTCAGAGCTAAAGGAGCAAACAGTGACACGTGGCAAGTCATAAAAGTTCGCTCTACTAAACTAGTCCATAATTAGGTCATTGTGGGAGATTGGACATAACTTTGTCTTCAAGAATCCAAATCAGGTCAGACCTGTGACATTTGAAAGAAGCTTCAGAGGGATACTACAAGGCCAGATTCTAGATATTAAGGATCCAAAATCATAGAGATAGTTCAGTTTCAATATCAATCTCCTCAAAAGAAAGAAAAAGGTGTGTATTTGTTTTTTCGAATTGCATAAGTCTTGTGTGAAAAATCAGTTTGAAGTGATTCCAAGGGAATATTGAAGCATATATATTAGTATTGGGTTCTACAATTCCACCTAAAAATAATTCCATACCCATTAAGCCCTCAGAAATCTATACTATGACGCCTGAAGAGGAAGAATTGCAGTATGAGATATCAAAATTACGGTACCAAGTGCAACAAATTTCAATCTTACGAAGAACAACTGAAGATGACATAGATGGTTTAAAAGTATAAATGGACGCTAACTTGGATGGTTTGAATGATCAAATAAAATCTAATATGGATGGTAAAGTAGTGGAATATCACATCGAGCATCAACAACAAGTTCTCCAACTCTCAAAGGGCAACCTAAATTTGGTGCAAAATCAAATGAAACAACCGGAAGATCAAAATCACATCAAAAGAAGTTCTAAAGCAGTCATAGAAATAATAACTCAACAAGTACAATCAATTTTAGATCATCTCAGCAAGTGGAAGAACTTTCATGTAGAAGATTCCACATGAGAGGATGAAAAATTTATACAGAAGCATCAAGAAATAATCAAGCGTTGAGGACAACACTTGTTTGAAGGATAGGGGCATGTTAGGTCCTTATATTACTAGTGTAGTCCCTTATTATGTTAGTGTAGACCCCTTTATTGTTATTGTTATACCCCTGTAACCCCCATATTATTATTATTGTGCCCTTACATTATTATTGTTAGGTCGGCTAGGATTACATTGTGGCCCCATGGACTCCTATATATAGAAAGGAGGTTTTGTCATTTGTATCATCCAAGAATTGTTCATTCATGCAATGTATTGGAGGTTTCCCCCTCGAAGTGGCTTATTTATAAGGCATTGACATCTCTTTTCTTCTATTTTTGGAGTTGGTTTCACAACATAAGAAGAACAAGACAATTATGGTGAAAGCACACATGATAAAGAATCATTTATGGATCTTTGTAAATTCTTTGATTGACAATCCTGCATTTGAATCCCAAACCAAGGAGACACTAAAAACTCGTCAAAACAAATTTGGTTCAAAGTGTGAAATCTCTAAAGAGTTTTTGAAGAAATTTGATAAATGTGGAATGGTTGAGAACATATTATCGTGGACAGACTTCAAATTCATACACTCTTTCTGGACGTCCTCCTCAAGATTCCTTCATTTCTTGTTGAATTCATTACTCCTATTTTCAAGGCAACCGATAAAAATGGATGGCTATTGCCTTTTATACCATGCCTGAGTATGAATCATGGAGATAATATCTAGGTGGATCAGCATCAGGATCGACCATAAAGTGCTATAAAGGTCTCAGTATAAGTACTTCTAAAGAGAGGAAATACTTTTTTAAAATTTTGGACAAACATAAAAAAGACTTCATGTGGATAAATGAAAATGATGGAGATGCAATTGAATTGGTCTTCAGCAAGAAGAAAATAGAGGCCGGAAAGAACTAGCTAAGACATTTTGAGCTGGGAACATATTTGAACCAGACTAACACGCTTATCAAGTACATCGACTTTGAAAACAAGGAACTGATCCTATTTTCCATGGTTGATGGTTTGAAATCATGGCAAAGGAAAATATTATTTTTCTCTTTCAAGAGAAATTTGGTTATGCAAGCAAAGGTTTCTCAATTCTTAGGTTATGTCTCAGAGAATTCTTCTTACCATCACATTGAGCAGAGTCTTGCTAGCAAAATTATTGGAATGGCACAATATTTTTTTGGAAGTAACAACATCAACCTCCTTTCTCCACTTGGGAAATTTCGTACCAGAGCCCAAGGTGGAAAATATCATGCAAGCACTCGATATGTTTTTACATGCATGTCACCAATAACACGCTTCTTGCTCCCAAAATATGATGATGTACTCTTGGACTACTTGAATGAAAATGGCCAAAAAATTGAGCCTGTGCCAATTATTCCAATGGTCCTTGTAACTGGAATGTGAGGGAATTGGAACTGGTTGGAGTTCCTTTGTACCTAACTACAACCCAAGGGAATGTGATAAGATGGATACAACACAATGGTGGTTATATCACCATAACTAGAACAAGTAAGTATAAAAATAGTATAAAAACAAAAAATGTTTCAATGTTTAAAAGCATGTTCAAACTTAAAATCAAATAGAGGAAAAAACATATACAAAAAACTAGACAATAATCATGAACAAGCTTCATCTTGAATTATGAACTGTAAAGGAACTTACAAAATGTAACACTACAAACCTGGTCAAGTGCACAAGAAAAAATATCCTGGACATGACCCAGGTTGACAAGTTGTATTGCTCATGATGCAAGAGGATTTGTACCTGCGCTGCCAAGTCATTCAAAATTCATAATTATCTATACAATAAATACAAGTTATTGATGTAGTATTTTTTACTCTAAGATGCATTCTTATGATAATGTTAGAACATATGTTGACAATGTCAAAACATAGCTGAATAAGCTCTTCTTCGTTTCAAGAAAAATTTATTGGAGTCGCCTAAACTTGGAACAAGCCTCCCACGATCTGAAAGAGTAGCAACTAAGTCAAAAGTGACTTTTTTGTTGCTACGTTGGATCGAGGGAGGTTTGCTCCAAGATTAAATCACTCCAATAAATTATTCTCTACTAAACGGGGCCAACACGTGAAAGTGGAAGCTCTTATGGCCCCTCCCCTCCCCTCACATCACTCTCAATTCCCCAATAACCAATATATATTTCATTTTTTACTTTCATGAGCAGAAAAAAAAAAATATTCAATAACTAATAAAAAACAATGCAACAAAAAGTACGCAAGAAAACGTTGAAATTACTTGGCATCAAAATAGTATGATAAATGAGTTTTTATATAATGCAAAAGAGGTTCCAAGTATAGTAACATTTGTCTTATAATAAAAAAAATATTTTACATTATCAAATTTTCTTTTTCTTATTCCTACTTCTAAAGCTCCTAACTACATCATCAACATCATTGTCCTCTACTTATGTTTCGTGTCGTTCCCGCATAGCTGACCTAGTCGTGTAATCATGATGTCTGGTCTCATGCAGTGATGGGGTATTGCCTATAAAAACAAATAATTTTAAATTTTAATTATCAGTTTTTAAATATCATTGAACTATTTCAGTAATATTAATAAAATAAATTTCACTGAGATTATTTACCTAGTGCACCAGTTGCCACCGTTGGAACTGTTGCCCTGTGTTCCTCTCTGGTGGTAGGATGATCAAGTACAAAATTCTCTGTCATTTAAACAAAAAACGTTATAGGGACACAACCCTCAAGGTATAATTAGAAAAAATTACAAGTAGAAATTAATTACTGTCATGGCCCTCACTGATAGTAGCATTGCTAGCCTAGTCCCCACTGGAATGATCAGGTTACACGTGAGGACCATGTACTTCTGGCAATATTTCACTCTAAATGCACTGCTCTACAACTGGGTTATTTGGCTAGTTGAAATTTTTTCTCCCTTGATTTAAACAAAGTTGTTATACATTAAATTTATGGATGAAAACAAACATATTGAAAGGTTAATGTTTTACCTTATTAGGCATTCTGGATCTTGGGACCTGTCCCAAGCTTCTACGACGTTCAACTATGACTTGATAGCCGAAACAGAAAGTGATCTCTCTGTCTCCCTCTGCGGTTTCCATTCCAAATTCATCACCCTACATTACATATGATTGTGTATTTTTAATGTTATTTTATGGGATTACAAAAATCTTGGAAGGCGATACAATTAATTATAAGTTTTTTAGCTACTTTTAATTCTTGCGGCTAATTTCAAGTAGCCGCCCTGGCCTAGCTTGTGATGGCCTTTTTTTCAATCCTAGCTTTGGTTGCCTTCGAGGTGTCAGGCAACCTATCATCAAAATCTTGAATTCAGTTATGTAGCACACTTTTATTTTAGACATAGAGAAAATTAAAGCTATTGAATTAAAGTTGTAATTTACCTTACGGGTCCAGTTAGCATTTTTCCTTCTTTCTTGGCCTTTTTCTCTTCTCCGTCATCGATGAGTGCTCTCCACTCCCTCTCTGGAACTGTGAGAGGACGCTCGTATCTAGAGTTGATTTGAAAGTGCATCCTATAGGTGTCCTGGGTATATTTCAGATATTTTCCAATTGCCCAGACAATCGATGTTCTATCAAATGTGCCCACCCCAAAAAGGCCTTCTAGATAATCTAGAAGTCCTTTTTTCAGGTTGGAATTCTGGGAATTCCACCTTATGCGTATGGTTGGGCCAAAAATTACCAACGCCTTGCTCTCCAAGGCCATATAGAAATAATTGTTTCCTATATAGAAAAAATATATTATCATTAATTTAAACATAATAATCATGATAAAATATGTTTTAGATACAGTACATGAAACGGTTAAAATATTAAAAATTACCTAGGAGTTGTAATTTCTTTATAGGAACACCTTCGTTGTTCACCAAAAACGTGCCTGGAATGGTCCCCAGTGAGGTGACACGTGTCACTCTAGCAAATTCAATAATAAAGTTGGCCATACCAGCCTCATCATTGCCAACACATTCAGCGGTTAGCTGTGTGTCTTCTTGGGCAGGGTGCGTTTCTTGGCTGCTACCTAAAGGTGTAGGTGTACGAGAGGGTTCCTTAGGAATCTCTTGCCTTTGTGTCCCACTACCACCAACACCGGGGACATCAGATCCTAGAAAATGCTACATAAAAAATATTTTGTTTGTTAGTTTAGTTAATGTAAAAATTAAAAATCAACATATCACAATTGATATCATGTAGAACAATAAAAATATCCTTTTTATTTTTTGTTATTACCTTATATGTTTCTAGCTGGGTCATAACTTGTCTTATCCTTTTTCCTAATTCAGGTGTTTGAGGCACAACGTCTACCAAACAGTCAAGTTCCTTGGTTGCTTTTAGTGCCTTTTTTCACAGTAACACCAATGGACATGGGGATGAAGACAACTCTTCCTCGTTGAGGGAATCATCAAGCGCACCATGGCCAGGCGTCTACATATTTGAGAAAAATTAAAATTATTTCAATTATGTAAAGGACTAAAATACTTGAAGATAGAGCAAGGCTGACACTTTACATGTTTTTAGGCTGGCCCCTTTCTGTGATCATCCTGCCCCATTATAAAATAATAAGAAGCATGAAATATATTAAAAAAAAATTGTTAAAGATAAAGAAACTAATATGAAACTGAAATTGTTATTTTTTTACTTGTCCTGGGGTTGTTCCTGTACTGCCACGATCAGTCTGCCACATTGAAATAAAATTAGAAATGTGAAAACTTGAAAACAATATCTAACTTGAAAACACAAAAAGAAAACTGAAATAATTTCTAAATTTACCTTTCTAATACATTAAATTTTTTCATTAAAGAGTACAAATTTACCATCAACTGACATTTGAGTTTAAAGAGAGTAAACAGTAAATCAGAAATATTAAGGTAGTGTCTTCTTTAAGTTTTCATATCAACATACAACACAAGAAGTTAGAGGTGCATTTATAAGGAATGGGTGTGAGCCAAACATTGTGACTTACAATTCTATGATCATTGGTGTTTGTTTTGTTGGTAGAGTAGAAGAGGCCTTGGAGTGGTTGAGTATAATTAAAAGTAAGGGTTGTAAGCCAAATATTTATACTTACACCTTGCTAGTAGACAATTTCTGCAAATTAGGTAGATTAGATGAAGCTAAAGAGATTTTCAGTGAAGCTTTAATGAGTGGAATAAAGCTAATTGTATTGACCTATAATGCATTGGTCAATGGATATTGAAAGGGAGGGAAATTGGATGAATATTTCCTTCTCCTCGAAGAAATGAATGAGAATGACTGCATGCCTGACATAATTACATACAGTACCATAATTTATGGGCTAATAAAAGAGAACAAGATCTTAGAGGCTTTGAAGTTGCATGATCACATGGCAGAAAAGGGCTATGAACTATATATGAAGACGATGCTTTCTTATCTACGGTACCTTTTCCA
The DNA here is from genome assembly GCA_034641835.2 of Pinus albicaulis. Classification (NCBI taxonomy): domain Eukaryota; kingdom Viridiplantae; phylum Streptophyta; class Pinopsida; order Pinales; family Pinaceae; genus Pinus; species Pinus albicaulis. The sequence continues at coordinate 1,612,004,570 of CM076570.1, read as the reverse complement.
AATCCTTATAATGAGTGGTCGCATTACTTGTGGGATGATTAACTTTCCTAATCAGTAGTTGGCTAAAGTTGATCTTGGGTTGTGCGTTCTTAAAACTTTGGTTACACTTGGTCCTCCAAAATTTGATTACATCATAATATATCACTTTTCTATATGATTAAAATCCATTGGGCCCTTGACTAGTGAGCACCAATTGTAGTTAGCATGCATACACAATCATATGCACATAATTTTATTTTATTTTTAAATCTAGGGCCATAGTTAAGGTTTCTAAAGAGTTATTTTGATATTATGTTGAATTTGAATTTTGAAAATATAAAGATAACAAAAAAGTTGCAAGTACAAAATGGGTACATGATTTACAAGAAATCTATTGAAAACTAGCGAACCATTAGAATAATTGGCATATAAGTGCCAAGTACTCTGCTACCTAATTAATCATGAATTTATATGAAGCACCTTAAATATGGAGTCCTTTTCCCTAGTAAAGACATCATCATTGTGAGATCTAAGACTTTTGTGATCCATAATGTAGATGAATGTCTTCCAGATTAATCAAATCATAATGATGTGATTAATCTGAAATACTTCATCATTTTCACCCTAATCATATGTATTTATAAAACTTTATTAATTTTTGAGTACTATATGTTGTGATCACTTGAAACATGAATGGTTAGTTTGTATGTAGTATAAACTTATTGATTATTAATATCATCGAGGAATTTCTAGGATAAAGTTCCTGTATTCTAATCTAAAAGTAGTCAGTGGATTCATCTAACAAATTGTCTATGCAGATGTTAAGCTACAAGCCAATGAGATAGAGTATGAATCCTACAGAGTGAATATATCTTCAAACATAATGGATGTTTTTGTAAAATGTAGATCCTCACTGGAACAACTATGAAAGGAAATGTTGTAGTAGATGATAAGTTGGATCCTGCAGTTATACAGATACTTTTTACTCATTAGGGGTTTCAGCTTCTAAGATCATTAGAATGGGAGACCAATACTTGTATAATATTTGAAAGACACAGTCATGGTATAAAAAAATTTGGTCCAAGCAACAAAAGTGATAAAGCTATTAAAGATCTAGTACATAACTTGATGTTGCTTCATGAAAAAAAAAAATCATCAAATATCTCTTAGAGGGGAAGGGGTGCCATATGGGTTGATGAAGGAATTTGTCAAACAATTTAGTGTGGAGCTAGCTAGATTTAAAGTATGCTTTCCAAAGGTATAATTTATTCTTGATACATGATGTCATGTTTTTTCTATTCATGGAAGTAGAGAGTCAAAAATTAAAGCTGACAATGTCGTCGCTAAAACTGCAAATAGTATTAAGCGGATTCGTGATCATATTTTAAAAGAAGTTGATGAAAGTGAGAATGCTTGTCCCATATTCTTCTGTGATATTAAAGATTAATATAGACTCGAAGGATGTGGGCATGCCTTCTACAGATCATGCCTAGTTGAGCAGTGTAACTCAGCCATGCGTTATCATGAGGGGTTTCCTCTTGTTTGTGCTTGTGAATATTGAAACCATTTGTTCTTAGTTGTTGATCTAAAATCCTTGGTATCCAGTGAGGAATTGTATGACTTATTTAGAGCTTCTCTTGGGGCATTTGTGGCTTCGAGCAAAGGTACCTATAGATTCTGCACCACCCCAGATTGCCCATCAATATATGAGGTGTCAACTTCTAGTAGACTCTTTGTTTGTGGTAGTTGTTCAGTGGAGTTGTGTACAACCTGTCATCTAGAGTATCATCTATACATGTCATGTGAATAATATAGAGAATTCAAGAAAGATCTCGATGCCTCTCTCAAAGAGTGGTGCAAATGAAAAGAGGATGTTAAAAGGTGTCGTGGTTGTGGGTTCACAATTGAAAAAGTTGAAGGTTGCAATTACATCAGTTGTAAGTGTGGTAAACATATTTGATGGGTATGTGTATATTCCTTTAACAGAAGTGACAGTTTTTATAGCCATTTGCGTGTTGTACATGGTGATTATGCAGATGGTGGTTTCTAATTGCAAACTCTCTTACTTTTTCTTCATTCCATGTTGAGTTGATTATTTTTATGTTTGTTACAAGTTGTGATAGATATTTCAGTGCATGCATTTTGTTCCTCCACACAAGCTAAGGTTAGGTTAGTTGTGGTAGGTTAAACTAAGGTGAAGTGACATCAAAGGATAAGAAACTTCTAGTGCCAGAAGGGAGAAGGGGGTTCTTAAAACATATGGAATTCTATTGATAAATATCAACCTTGATTGATATGGGTTGTTGAGTAAGATGGGGAAAATTAGACATTATAAGTACATTATAAAGTAGAACTTTCTTAATTACAAGGGGTAAACTCATTATGATTCAAGAGCACACAATAATTATTCAATCAAACAACCTTTGCCATAAAACTTATGTCCCCAAATTTGTGTTGCTTTGAATCTCAGATGATTTTCTTGATTTGGAAGACAACCCGCGAAACATTTCCCAACTTTTGATGATTTTCTTGATTTGGAAGACAACATGTGAAACATTTCCCATCTTTTTGGAATAGCTTGCAGGCCCAAAAGATAAACATTAAAGGAAGCATAAATAGAAAATAAGGGGTATGCCATGGGAATCCTGTCAATAGTTACCTGATAGAGCAATATACCTATCAATATTATGTCACGCTTAAAGTGGCAAGGAAAAACATGAAATTCAAAAGTATAATAGAATCTTCTAAGGTTTCTTGAGACGATGGTCATATATCCTCTAAATTTTCCCTTACATGCATCATTAAATTATGAATATGGTGCTCAGCATGACAGTTTGGTAATTAATCATTATTTGTTCCATAGTTTCCATAACCTTGGGTATTGCTTGGGAGTACTTGTGTGCAATGTTTTAAAACTTGGACCAAGTTGACTCGGACTACCATATCAACTTGGCCAATGGAATGGTTCAGAGGGCTAGTACCTACTCGACCGAGTCGGACTATTTTGGTACCAAACCACAAGGCATGACTTGGATGGTTTGGTAACAAATCCGCCAAACTCTGTTGTATCCGTACCTTATTGGCCAAATTATTTTTTGATGGAATTTGGGAATATTATGTTATGCATAGGTCATTCTTTCACCTGTATTTTTGTTGATATTTTAGAGCAGATTTTCCTGGACAGAAATTTTTCCTTATCCCAGCCTCTTCACAGCCCCTCCAATGACTTTTTCTTGTTTCTGCCAACATGTTGTAAATATGCCCAGAAAACCTAAGGCTTGAGAAGATATATTTAGTGTTCCTATGGCATGTTTATTCTAAGGGATTTTGGCAGTTTCCTCCTCCACTGTGTTGCTAGTACAAGCATGTAAATTACATGCCACAAATTCTATTACTGGTTGGAGGTATTCTTTCTTGTTATCTTGGGTTTCAAGCTGTGCTTCAACTTGTTTGACACATTTTTCTAGCATAAGTTTGGTTATTGTTAATCCTGCTAATTTAGGGTATGTATAGATTTGTGAGTTTATCTAGGATCAAAAATTCTGTGTGCAAGCAACGATTTGTCACATGTGCGGTTTTTTGAATGTTCCCACAACAAATTAGTATTTCTTCTCACTATCATTTTAGTGGAGTATCTCTAGGTTTATATTCTGTAGATACTTGAAGGCCCAAGGGTAAATTTTTCAGGGAGGGTATTACCTTTTGTCATTCAAAACTTATATTTTCCTAATCCTTTTTAAGGGCCCTTCCCACTCTAGAGGCCATGTAGAGATTCACTGATTATATATATATATATCAATAGAATTTTCATATTTTGTCTCTAATGGTTTGGAATCATGGTTTTGAATCTTAAAATTTCAAAATATAGTTTTTCATTAAAATTTAAATATGATCTATATTTTTTTAGCAAACCAAGCAATTGAAATCAGATCATTCTAAGTCATTCCAAGTCCTAGTTGACCCTTGACCGATTCCGAGGCCAAGTCCAAGTTTTAAAAAATTGCTCAGGAGTGTGGCGGCTTGGCGAGTACTTGGGACAAAACTCACATTGACCAAGCATTGGGTAGTCAATACTTGTTGCACTTGTGAGTGTTGGCAAGTTCTCCCATGCGTAGTGGAGTATGGTAAGTCTGAATGAATGGCAGTTTTTGATGTTGTTGGTGGTTTTGGGGATAAGAAGGAGTTTTTCACCTTTTATTTTCCTTTGAAATCCCTTGAATTGAACACAAAGTCATTTGTGAGAATTTTTTGAAGGCCATTTGCAAGAATATTTCGGGTTTTTAAGGATAATTTCAAGTGATTTAACAGGATAATTGTAATCTTTTGGCCTTAAGGTGATTTTCAACTGGCAAAAGATTCAGTCAACTAATAGTTCTTATTTTCTTAAATTTCTTTAGCTTAGAATATTTTCTTGAAGTTCTTGGGTGTCTTGGGAGTGCCATGGAACTATCTAGAACCAACATTGAACCATTTGAAGGCATTTAGAACAGGAAAAATAGAGGCTGCATCCCATGGCTGTGCTGCATAGTAGCTATCAGTGAGGTAATTAGGCTTGTATTAACACATAGATCCACATTCAAAACCTCTTGAGTGGGTGTAGATGAGGCTAGGTGCAACTCCTGGTTGGTTTTGATGGAATAGGGATGCCCTTCATAGCGTGGCCACTTAGCTCAAAAACAACTATAAGTTACTATAATCAGACGGTCCAAAAAAATTTGGGACTGCATTTTGATACATAATATTTCAGATTTATTTTTTCCCTCAAATTCCCATCTTTGAATTTCTAGGTCAGTTTGGTTAAGGCTTGAAATTTGCTTCAAAACCATTATAAAAAACTTAGACACCATTGGCAATTTGGGATAAATTTAGAGGGTTCTTAGGTAAGATGTGAATGATACAATGATAATTACTCTGGGGGTATAAACCAACTTGTATACTACGTGGCTACACTTTTTGACAACAATCTAGTTGTTTTTCCCAATAAGACATCTAAAATCTTGAAATAGAGATGCAAAAAAAAAAGAAGGAAAGAGACATGCAACAAATATTGGGAGAGCCATTGGAAATTGAGGTGAGGGAAGTTCCTTAAGGGTTTTAACATTTTGGAGATGATGCAAACATCTCAAGTAATAGAAAAACTAGTCTATGGTTTTACCCGTCCACCAGTTTGTGCACAAAGCACCTTAGATTCATGTTGGAAGGAAAAAGATTAGCAAAAAGGAAGAGAGAATTGTAGGTAGATGGTGGTATTTGTCTAATTTTCCTTAATGCATCTTAAGGGAAACATATTATATCATCCTATTATGCAATTTATATTTTTGGTCTAACTTTTAAAGACTCTTAACTATGAGCATTGAGAAGCTTAGCAATCCCTTTGGCAAGCTAAAAACATTGATACTATCTATGTCACATGGTCCACTGAAATTCAAACTTGAGGTTTAAAATTCAACAAACCTAAAGAAAATTCTTATTTTTGATTATGTTCTTCAAACCTCATGATCGAACCTCAAGTTGAATTCAAGTTGAATTTGAACTTGAAGGAAAAATTGGGTTTTTTTTATCAGTTTTCTCATTTTTTATAAATAATAAAGTAAATTTTTTCTAACCCTAGATCCCTTGACTTAGAATCCTTTTTGCACTTTTTTTCTCACTCTTCACTCAACCAACTTGTCTCCATTGCCCATGTCACTAACCCTCTTTCCATTGCTGCTGACCCTTGATCCTGCAAACCTTATTCGACCATGTGATTGCTTTATGCCAATTCTAGTCTTAATTCTCTTCTCTGTGGAATTCGACCCTCCATTACCATTTCCAGATGGACCATATGCCTACCAAGTTGATGGTTCACTACCCACAAAGACTTATTTTGTTTGCGATTTTCCACCCTTGTTGTGCCCAACCTCCAGGGAATTTGATATGGCTAACAACTCAAGCTATGGCCTATAGTCTGTGCCACACCCACAACTCAAGCTATAGGCTGTAGCATGTGCCATGGCCCATGGGGTTTGTATCTAGTACCAGTCACCACTATAGTCGAACTCTATAGATAATGAAAAATGTATACAGATGAGCCTCATCACAAACTTCATCTGAACCTCATAAAAAAAATTTGAATTCAAACTGAACCTAATTGTTGTTGAACCCAACCTCATATTTGAACTATTTGACTTAGGATACCACAGAGAGGTTGATAACATTAAGGGGATCTTGGATAGAAACTGAAGGGATCAACACCCTAAATCTATTATTAGAGGTATCAAGCCAGAGCTCAATTTTGAGTAAGGATAAACAATTAAATACGAGAGGGAAGTGTAATCGGACATATTCTTAAATGTAAACAAAATCATTTCTACACAATGTAAAATGCTAGATCAAAAGAAGAAATAGGTCCTATTGTAAGTCTAAACATAGCCCAAAAAATAACCAGTCTGTGTAAAATCAAATAAAGATCATTACCATTTTGTGGTTTGACAAATTCCCCCCTGAACCAACGTATGTGAAAATTTCTAAATGCTTCTCCCTTCAGTACTGCTGCTCCCAATTCTGGCCTCTATTACTCTGCTACCTTCACAGGATATGCTTTCATTCCAAATGTTGGATAATATGGAACTGAAAAATGATTACAAGGCCAGCACGCAGAAGATGCATTAACCGGTAAGAATTGCATTCACATTACTGGAAATATTTAGCAATAAGAATTGCATTCGGGAAATATTGCTGGAAAAACGGTGGTAAGAATTAATGTCAATTGATTAACTATGAATTAGTAAACTTAATTAAAAATTACTAATTATACTATAATGTTAATTGATTAATTAATTATTTTTTTATGTTAGGGGCTTAAGGGTTAGGGGAATAAGGGATTAGGGGTTATAGGATTAGGGTTCAAATGTTAGGCCATGCACCATGAAATGATTTACATGTGACTCTATTGGCCTACCATGGTGGTGTAGATTATATGGGTCCCACCAAATTCACAATCATATTATACCAAGGTACAAAGAAAGGAGACATGCTTGTGAGAGGTGTGATCAAAACATGCACTAAACCCATTTCCCAACCCATATTAATAATAATTTACCAATTTTGGCTCTCACTATTTTAGATAGGTTCAAGTTTCCGCAACCTTGTTCCAACATGTGTAGCCTTGTCTAGTCCACTAATCATCTTATTTAGTGTAGGGTCCTTGCCATATATGAACCATGAGGACTTCACCTTGTTGACCAATATCTTATAATGTTCATTCATAAAGGAGGTTTTTAATTTATGACGAATAAAGTAAATATATTGTAGGTATTGGGGGGATATAATTGGGTGTATTAGTGGAGGGGGGTGTTAGGTGGATTAATCCCTCTTGTGGACAAGAGCAATCTCCCTAGTATCCTAAGGATATCTAGAAACAAACAGACCAAATGCAAACCATTTTCTCTAGATCATTATGATTCAGAATTATTAATTAACTAAGTAAGAATAGATGCTTCTACCTCAAGTCCAATGCTTGCTATAATCTTCAATCCAGTCGCTCCAAAAGAGGTCAATTCAGCATGTAAGACCTGCATCCAAAGACAGGAAAAAGGATTAAAAGCACCTGCAAGATATAATAATTCAAAAACACTAATCTATCTCAGTGATCAAGGAATCCAAGAATTAAATTACCCAAATAGATACATGAACAAATTAAGGAGAAAATAGAATCCATTTCTATTAACTTGTATGATAAGAAGTAACCTTAGAACCTTGTCGCCTTGATGTCATACAGGTTCTTCCAGGGTCTTGAACAGTCATTTTCCATCGGTTTGATAAGCCTTCCTCTCTCTTAACTAGCATAAAATATGGATATGAGTATGTAATCGTTCTCATACCATTGATGCCAAGTATAGAGAGTATAATTTCTTCAGAAATTCACCTCAAAACAACCAAGTTCTAAGTACCCTTGAGACTGAAACAGGATCTCAATGTATAGTAGAAGGGAGGAGGTTTCAGTTTCAAAGAAAGGGGGATAAAGTCCTCTCAAAAAGATATTTTAGCTCCAAATACCAAGGGATAATCTCCATTAATTAAGGGATAGAGGTTCATGAATGAAGGGGCGAAGCTCGACCAGATTACGCTTCTAGAAGCTTCCATCTAGGAGAATATTTAGCCAGCTAGGCTTCTAGAACTTATTTTTTCTTTTATTTTACCTTTTATGGGGGTCCACAGTTTTAGTAAGCAGAACGTGCGGAATGTGACGTAGTTTATAGAGCAAGAAACTGCAGTACCATAGGTAAAGGCTAGGAAAAGTGCGAAGTTAGGATTTTTAGGGTTTTAATGGTCTTTTCTCCAATTCCAAGGCTTGGTTTAGGAACTTTATAATTTTGGACCTCCAAGGGAGCATAAAATAGGTAATGATGAACCCATATAGATAGCTAAATTTCATGGTGAAAATTGTTAGTGTAACAGATTTCCCCCTAAAGTGCGAAGTCTGAAGTAGTTCTGAAGAGCGAAGTGCTTTATCATTCCGAGGATTGGGTTGCAGGCGTATTGGTTGAAACCTATAAAAAAATTCTATTATCACCCTAGTAATTTCTTAGGTTGTGGGATTTTGATTTATAGTTAAAGAAAACTAGGTCTAACCACAAACCTACTTTGGAAATTTAGGATCTAGCCTTCCTAAATTTCAGAGAGGGCTCTCTCTTTCAGATTTAACTTTGTTTTGAATTGATATTTTAGGCTAGGTATAATTGGGCACTGGTTTTGTTTGAAAATTTTGGTGGGAAATAATATTACTTGGAGACAAATTAAAGAGGGATCTACTAGTCCATTGGGCTATGGATTCAAGATGTAGCAAGCAAGACTGGAAGGCAATGCCAAAAGGATGCTAATGTACTCAGGGCAAGGTAGATAACCCTCAGAGATTTGAATAGTTTGTTTGGATGAGATGTCTTACTTTCGAGATAAAGAGCAGTGAAGGATCCTTTGATCCAGAAAAAGAGGAAGGAGGCAGGGGTCAAACAGGACTAGGAGAAATTAAGAATTCCTAAATCCATAAATCAGCAGAAAACATTGAAATGATCAAGTAGTTAAGACAGGGAGTTTTTTACACTTATCCTGAAATAATATTCCTAATTAATCATTTGGTTTGAACAACATATATGAAATTGAATGAAACTTCAGAAAATGAAACAATGACAGTAATAAATAACTTTACTCATTAGCTTATCACATGAATCCTGAGTTATGAAGTCCAGTTGGTTGTTTTCCATAATGCTGCTATGAAATCAACACATGAGCCTCTAAAGTACCAGCAAAATCATCTATAATAATCTCAGAAACTTTATTCCATGACAAACACTTCATAAACTGAAGTATTTATACAATTTTTTATTAAAAAATATCCTAGAGACATCTAGGAACAACTCTAGGAAAACGAAATATCTTAACACACTAAGAGGGCCAGCTACTTAACAACTTAAGCAAGCTGCCCTCTTATCTAGAAAAAATAGAACTATCTCATCTAATTACAACATTTTGTTGACTAGGTGTACATGCTTGCTGGCATATTTGGAAGATATTTGTTTGTAGATTGCTTGACTAATACTCTTTCACTTTACATCCTTTAACGCTTCTTTTCTTCCTGATACTCTTTTATTATGTTCATCTGTCACTTTACTGCTAGTAAAATGTAGAATTTACCATAGTAAAAACTAGCTGATTGTTTCTGCTCGAATACACTTTGACCCTGTTACTTTGATTTGATACACTTTCAACTGCTACTTTTACCTCTTGACAGTTGTAAGATAAAGTTTTCACTGTGGTAAAAAAAAGTTCCCATCATTTCTCTGTCTTGCTTGAATTTTCCTTTTACTCTTTTACTGCTGTAAAGATTCATATCAGCAGTAAATATCCCAAAATCAAATGAACTATTTTTTATTCTTTTCCTCTTAACTTCACTTTTTTACCTGTACTTTTTCTGTTGTTCTGCTCCAATGTTTCTATAACAAATCTGTGAATTCCTGCCATTGCTGATCACTTGGTATTTTCATACTTTTCAACTTCCAGTAACTTTCATCAACATCAGTGTACTCTGAGAAATTTGGTTTGGCAATGAAAATATGATTAATTTCATTTTGTAGAAAAAATAAGTTTTCAAAGTACTCCAAGACAACTTTACTAGTTGGAGAACCTTGTGGTAGAGGCTTATTTATTTGTTCTTTGGCATGGGCTCTGATCTTCTTGTCATAATCTGTTTGAACCATTAGCTTTTAATTAAAGCCATGAATGTCTAGGAGGCTTGCTTGTCTCAATATTTTATATTTTTCCAAAAACTTTGTTATTGACAAATTCATGGCCTTACACTTTTCCTTCAAATTGTTCATCATATTCCTTTTATTTAGGACCTTTTTTATTTGAAGAATTGTTTCAGTCTTGTCTTGTATTTTCAATTCTTCAAGCTCCTCTCTATTTTTTCTGTTTAAAAATGTAATAAGATTTAAATATTGAGATGGTTTATTAGCCAATTCTTCCTTTGTTTTCTAAATTTCCACCTGGGCTGCCTTAAGTAAATCTCTTTTCTCGTATATGATTTGAATTGAAGGCCATTGTATATGTATGCCTTGAATTATGTTTATCCAAAGATAGTTTTTTATGAAGGACACATGTTCAATGATATTTACCTGTTGCTGCAAGATCTTTACCTGTTCTTCAATTATTTTTGCTCTTTGTTCATGTCCCTTAGAGATAATCAATGCATTCTTGTTTGATGATTCAAGAGTTTGAATGGTCTTTTTCAAATTGACTATCTCATTATTTTTTAGGGACATCTCCTCCATGGCTTTTACAATATCTGTTGCTTCACCTATTTGATGTACCTATGTGGTAGATGATCCTGTGGCAGAAGTCTCTATAGATTGCACTGACACTGCAGTTTCCAGTGGCACTTTTGGGTCTAAATGTTCTTCCAATGTGGAAGGGACAGTTGTGCTAACTATAGGAATAACAGTGGGAGTAGATTGCACATAAGCCTCTTTTACTGCTTCTTTTTCTTTTATAAGGATGTCCATCTGATCTTCCATCTCTTTCACTTGGGTAGTCAGTTTTAGTATTAGCTTGGCCATTTCAGCTTTTTTAGTTTGTTCTTGGAGGATTTCCTTTGCTTGAGGATGTTCGTGTTGAGGAAGTTTTAACTATTTCCTCAAGGCATTGATATCATCATTATTTTGTTTTATCAAGGTCTGAGCAACCTGTATGTTTGATGGATCTACTCCTATTCGAAGGACTAGATCTTCTAAGGACTTAAACCTTATTTCTTTTGCCTATAAATAGGCTTTGTCTAGCCTCATCTGGTCCTGCATATTAAAAATGGTGTTTTGTAATTGAGTAGTACTCCTGGTCTTATCCACTATTTTTGAATATAGCATTTTAGATGTATGTCTATGAATTTCAATTTGATTAAGCTCATGGATATTCTATGAATCAACTTCAAAGTCTCTTTTTTTGTAGTTTGAGACTGTCTTTGGATCTGCAACCTTCGGCTAGAGGTAGGACATGATCATTTTATTGGTAGAATAATCAAATGTTGTTAATAGTCTATCCTTGTTACTTGGCTCTTCTTCGAGAAATTGTGAGTAAATTTCTTTTTTGATCTCCTCATTTTTCTCCTTAATTTGTTTGTACCTTTGTTTGATATATGAATCTTTTTCAGCTGTTGTTTTGGAAGAAGAGGGAATTTCTAAATCAACCTGTTTTTCAATTATTTGCTTGCCCATCTTATCTACAGTCATCTGTTCATTTCCAATTTCTGTCAAAACTTCATCAACTATTATTGTGGCCTCTTGATTTGCTGACTGATCATCATTCATTCCCTGATCATTGGTATCATCTACTTCCATTATTTTTTCTTTCTCAGTAGCAGTCATTTTTTCCCTTTTGTTGTAAATAATATTGAATTTGTTTTCTGCAATGGTCTCTGCTGAATAGACTTCTTCATTCCTGGTCCTTTTGTTTGAACATTCTGACTGTTTGGTGACTATTATAGTCTGTGAATTATCTATCCTTTTCACTGTTCCTGTATTAGAAGTAGGATCTATCAATGTATTTTCCATCCATTCCATTTGATTAGAAAATTTATCAATATGTGGTTTTGAGTCATGCATAAAAGGTTGAAGCTTGCATTTTACCCTTATAGCACTGAGGTAACCCTGGGGATCATAATTCCATTGAAAGCTCTCTTGAAACTAATACTCTGATAATTATCTAGATATTTCTTTCTCATCCTCCCTATTGTTTACTATGAAAGGACCAATCTGGATCTTCAACTTGAACTAAGTCCTTTTCTTTGATTCCATGAAGTTTATAGCATCTGCATTTATAAATTGTCTCAAATATTCTAATGCAAAAACCTCAATGGTTAAAACTTTAAGTAACTTATATGGGGACAACTTTGTTTCAAATATTCTTAATTCGGTGTGTCTCTGATATAAGTATCAGTCTCCTAGTTTGCATTGTTCATATAGCTGTAATATTCTCTTCATTTCTTCACTCACTTTGGGTTGTTTAGACTTGTAAATAAAATTCATGCATGTCCTAATGAATAAGTCTAAAAACTATTTATAAATAAATTCATTTCCTTCCTTTCTGAGCAAGGAAGTCCAAAATATCACTGATGGAGGCTGGCCCTCTACATCCATCTTTTGTAAAGAAACGAGGAATGCTCAGCTTGGAAAAATAGAAACAAATGGAATAGATAAGATGAATATTTGAAAACTCCTTCATTTGGAAATTTGGTCAATTGGTAATGTATGCTATCAGAAATGAATCTAGCAAAATCAAAGATCATGGCAGGAGGTTTCCCAGGGGATAATGTAGAAAGAAAACCAAGTATATATGCATCAATAAATTCATCATTAAAATATCCTAGAATGAAGGATAGCATTGAGATCACTTGCCTAGAAGCTTCAGGAAAATTAGAATTAGAATATGGTGGATTCACCTTAGGAAGGTCTACATGGGTAGGCATAAAATTTTGAAATATCATATACTTCTTAGGGAACTCCAACTCTAAGTATAACTGGGTAAACTCTTCAATTGACAAGGGCACTACTCCAGGATCAAGTTTCAACTGAAGCATCTCATTTATAGATTCTATTGTGATGAAAAACAAAATTTCTCTATATTTGCTTACCATGCCTCTCTGATCAAGAACATAATGCATTTGACATAGTCTGACCAAGTCCTGGGCTAGATGAGTAACAGGAACTACATACTTAGGCAAATTGGATTCCCAAATTTGTATGTCATCTTGATTTTTATTCAGAAATTTATCATAACACTAGTTATGAATCTCAAGAAAATTGAATTCTACCACTGTATCAGCAATCTTGTAATCCAAATCAGTCAAAGGAATGTTTTCTTCAAAGGAAACAGGTGGTTGGAGAGGTCTAACAACTTCAGTTGAATCAGCTATTAAAGCAAGAGTTGGCTTGTTGATCTTTGAGGATTCAGGCTGCTTGGTTGTTACAGGTTTTGAGGCTTTGGGACCTCTAGTTTTTGATGTAAGTTGTTTTTTAGTCACTCTTGTTAAAACTAAAGAAATTTTAGACTGTTTGCTATAGTTGATTTTCACAAATAGAGGAAAACTGAGCAATTTTCTGGGAGAGAATTATCTTCAAAATATTTTATTTCTCAATCCGAGCTTTATCAGGTATAAAACTAGCTTAAGATAGGAAACAGGGTTTCCTGAATGGTAAAACTATGGGAAAAAAGGTTTTTTAATCAATCTGTAAGACTTTGAATTTTTTCTATGCTCAGAATTGGACTTCAAGAGTTAAAAGATATTGCAAATCGAGGAATTTGATTTCGAAGGGCTTCACAGAGGATTTCAGGCTTCCTGGAAAATTTTTGCTAGGGTTTGGTTTGTTTTCAGGCACTTTTAAATCGTTAATTCTCTTTAATTTAGTCTCCTTAGCTCACAGGTTTAGATTTAAAAGTTTTTTGCAGGTTAAAAATACTGAGAAATACCTCTTTAGCAGGTTTTTGGTGGTCAAAAGGGTTTTCTGGTAGCTTTGGCTTTGAAAATGGATCTATTGGTTCAGCAAAAGGCTTCAAGGATCTTTATATGCAGTTGCAGTGGTAAAATTCTGCTTCTGGGTGAGAAATTGGGTAAACAGAGGCTCAGAATCCTTTAAACAGTCGGGGCGTATTTTCTTAACAGGCTAGAAGGTGAATGATACATAAAAAAATGAAATATTAAGGTTTAAAAATTTAATATTTAACATTGTATATATCATTTATTACAGCTCTTAATCAATGGCGGGAGGTAATTGTGCTTTGAATGCAAAAAAACTAGTGGTTTTCGCGTTCGTTTGGGATGGTAAGCAGTTTAAAGCATTTGGAATGAGATCAAATTAGAATCAGACATGTAGCATCAGCTGGTTTTGGAAAACAACTTTTATCACGTGATTTTCATAAAAGTTTAGTCGATCACTTTCGGAGTGCGATATGGAACGCGCACCGTTGGATTTGATCAGATGATGTGAACGGTCGGGATTGTTTTTTCAAGATGTGGGAAAAGGTAAGTGGGACCGGGATTAGCTATAAGTCGTTGGATATGAAATTTTTAAATCAATGGTATAGGTTAAATGCAATATCGGGAAAGGAATATGAATGGGAGTGGTGGGGCATATGGACGAGGTATCGCGTTAATCTGGAACCATTGGATCAAAAAGGATCTGGTGATTGGATGAATATGGATCAATGCAGAGTCGCCAGGAAAATAAAGGGGTAAACTTAATAAATCAAAGGCTCAACGTATTTAAACATTGGTCTAAAACAATGTATGAAGCATCGGGAAAATTTTATTTATTCAATGACATATTTGTGTTCCGATAAATTTTCCTTCATATTTTTTTATTATATAGTTAATTTAAACCAAATAGGCTTATTAACTATAGGGGGATGGAATATTTACATAGTACTAGTTTAGCCAAAGGGAGTTTATTGTAGGTGTTTTATTAAAACATGTGGGATAATAGACTTTGGCTAAAGTTTATAATAGTGGGTTTTTCAAGGATATTTAGTAAAAGGGAATCATATTAATATGACAAGGATTTTTATAGGGAATTAATAAATAAGCTAGTGTTAATATGACAAAGGGCAATGTGAATACTCAAAGTATACAATTATAACTAAGAAAAGTGAAAATTAAAGGAAAGCTTGATTATCATAATTTTATCACTTTAACTTAGGCTATAATGTCCTTTTGAGGGTTTTAATGCTTTATGAAATGTATGCAGTTAATCAAATGAGGGCTTTGTGTATCATTAAGAAAAAATGGAGTCTTTACTTATGCAATTGCATGGTGATGAATGTATGAATGGCAGATGATGTAAATTTTGGGATTAACATAGAAATTTAATATTTTCAACTAGCCAGTCATTGAGCCTTGTGTCCAGTCCCAACAAAAGTCAGGGAAATGCTATGAGCCTCTTTGAATGAAATTTTAGAATGTCAAATAGCTATAGGGGAGGGGAAATTAGTTATTGTAGCCTGGTGAAATATATTTACAATGATTTTCCCACCTTCTTCTACCTACCCAATCTTTAATCTAACATTTTTTTTCTTCCATTTGTGCAGGTGCATTTGAGCTAGCAACCTTGAACATTTTATTCTTTTGAAAGCAGTAAAAACTAGCTAATTCTACCTTATTTCATCTAAGGACCCAGATTAAACTGTTGGGCTCCTTTTTACTCTATATGTGTCTACTGAATTGTCAGGATTAAACTGTCTGACAACTCTTTATTCTCTATCTAAAACAAGTAAATTAAAACATGACAAGTCAAGATTAAGCAGTTCAACTCATCATGGATTATGGCATTTATTGACACTCTGCCATAATCAATTGCAAAAAGTAAAAAGTAGTGGCATTTAGACTTGCACACTTTCATGTTTTATTCATCCTTTTTCTTTGGGGTATCTCATGGAGGTTTTGGGGTAAAACTAGAGGAGCATATCTTGCAGCCATGATTTTAAGTTTTCTTGAGCTAGGGGTACACTAGAAATGACAAGAGATGTGCTATTTATAGTAGCTAATGTGCTGAAAACTATTTTTGAAGAACTTGGAAAAAATATTGGTATATATATGGAACTGGATGGAAAAAATGTAGTGCTTATAAAATTGGTGGATGCAATGGACTGAGTGAATGATGGAAATACTATCTTAGGCTGCAAAGGAAACTCAAGAATAAATGTTTTTGTGGATGTATTTGCAGTGGATTGAGGATATGATGAGAATAAAATCCTAGGCTGCAAAGGCAACTCAGGTTTAAAAGGTTTTGTGGGCGAACTGACAATGGAGTCTAAAAATGAAGTGGAAGCATACATAGTTGAATCTGCTGCTGGAAATATTGTTGTATGTAATTGAGAAATTGGAGGCTTAAAGTGAGATAAAAATTGAGCTAATTTGACAGCTTCATCCACATCTTTAATCCATGTAACATTAACTCATTCTACTGGAATTTGAATTTGAGTTTTGTCTGATTCTATTGATGCTGAAATGATTTTTTGTTTCTCATTCACAAAAGAAGTAAAAACAGGATCTATGACAGTTTCCTTTAAATAAGTTTCAGATTTATTTCTAAATAATGAATTTTCAAACTTGAAATCAAAATCAATATCGGTTAAGCTTACTGATTCCTTCGGTAATGAATTACCTTTTCTTAAAGGCACTTCAGCTTCTAAATTAACAACTTGTTTTTTCTTTTTATTTTTTCCAATTTGTTCTAGGTTATCTAATATTACAGCAGGCTTAGGATCCGGGTTAGACCTGGTATAGTAGGTTTTCCTAGAATCCAGAATGACTATCTATTAATACCCACAGCCTTTAAATTTAATCTTAAAGTAGAAAAGATAGATTTTAAAAATCTTCCTTCAAGATTAAATTTAAAACTTGAGAGTGGTTAGTTTCCCAGTATGGTCGCCAATATGTTATCACCCTAGTAATTTCTTAGGTCATGGGATTTTGATTTATAGTTAAATAAAACAAGGGGTAACCATAAACCTACTTTGGAAATTTAGGATCTAGCCTTCCTAAATTTCAGAGAGGGATCTCTCTTTCAGATTTAACTATGTTTTGAATTGATATTTTAGGCTAGGTGTAATTGGGCACTTGTTTTGTTTGAAAATTTTGGTGGGAAATAATATTGCTTGGAGACAACTTAAACAAGGATCTACTATTCCATTCGGCTATGGAGTCAAGATGTAGAAAGCAAGACTAGGAGCAATTAAGAATTCCTAAATCTGGAAATCAGTAGAAAACATTGAAATGATCAAGTAGTTAAGACAGGGAGTTTTTTACACTTATCCTGAAATAATATTCCTAATTAATCATTTGGTTTGAACAAGATATATGAAATTGAATGAAACTTCAGAAAATGAAACAATGACAGTAAGAAATCACTTTAGTCATTAGCTTATCGCATGAATCCTGAGTTATGAAGTCCAGTTGTTTGTTGTCCATAGTGCTGCTATGAAATCAACACATGAGCCTCCAAAGTACCAACAAAATTGTCTATAATAATCTCAGTAACTTTATTCCACACTAAACACTTCATAAACTGAAGTATTTATACAAAATGTTTATTACAAAATATCCTAGAGAAATCTAGGAATAACTCTAGGAAAATAAAATATCTTAACACACTAAGAGGGACAGCTGCTTAACAACTTAGAAAGCTGTCCATTTATTTAGAAAAAATAGGACTAACATTATCTAATCAAAATAGTTTGTTGACTAGGTGTACATGCTTGCTCGCATATTTGGAAGATATTTGTTTGTATATTGCTTGAACGATACTCTTTCACTTTACACCCTTTAACATTGCTTTTCTTCTTGATACTCTTTTATTTTGTTCATCTGTCACTTTACTGCTAGTAAAAGGTAGATTTTACCATAGTAAAAACTAGCTGATTGTTTCTGCTCGGATACAGTTTGACCCTGTTACTTCTGATACACTCTCAACTGCTATTTTTACCTCTTGATAGCTATAAGATGAATTTTTCATTGTGGTAAAAAATTGTCCCATCATTTCTCTGTCTTGCTTGAATTTTCCTTTCACTCTTTTACTGCTGTAAAGATTGATATCAGTAGTAAAAAATCCAAAATCAAATAAATTTGGTTTTTTATTCTTTTCCTCTTAAATTCATTGTTTTACCTGTACTTTTTATGTTGTTCTGCTCCAATGTTGCTATAACAAATCTGTGAATTCCTGCCATTGTTGATCACTTGGTATTTTCATACTTTTCAACTTCCGGTAACTTGCATCAACATCAGTGTACTTTGAGAAATTTGGTTTGGTAATGAAAATATAATTAATTTCATTCTGTAGAAAAATAAGTTTTCAAAGTACTCCAAGACAATTTTACCAGTTTGAGAACCTTGTGGCAAAGGCTTATTTATTTGTTCTTTGGCATGGGCTCTGATCTTCTTGTCATAATCTATTTGAACCATTAGCTTTTCATTAAAGCCATGAATGTCTGGGAGGCCTGCTTGTCTCAATATTGTGTATTTTGCCAAAAACTTTGTTATTGACAAATTCATGGCCTCACACTTTTCCTTCAAATTGTTCATCATATTCCTTTTGGGGTGTATTATTTTTTCTAAGTCCTTTTATTTTTCTTTTAGGACTTTTTACCCTCTTTTTGATTTTCTATTTTTTGATTTTTCTTTTATTTTTTACAAAATATGGGAAAACAACTTGCAGAAAGCAAAGTATGTACATATTTACAAGACTATGAAAATTCAATTCCAAATTATGAATCCTATATTTATATGACCCTAACACATTCAATGCAAACATATATATGTATATCATTGCTGCGGTAGGCATTCCCATACTCAGATCAAAACTAGCTACAGGTCTTACATGCTGAATCGACCTCTTTTGGAGCGACTGGATTGAAGATTATAGCAAGCATTGGACTTGAGGTAGGAGCATCTCTTCTTACTCATTTAATTAATAATTTTTAATTATAATGATCTAGAGAAAATAGTTTGCATTTGGTTTGTTTGTTTCTAGATATCCTTAGGATACTAGGGAGATTTCTCTTGTCCACAAGAGGGATTAATCCGCCTAACAAAATGGCGACCATACTGGCGATAATATCCATTAATGAAGGGATAGAGGTTCATGAATGAAGGGGAAAATCTTGACCAGATTACGCTTCTAGAAGCTTCCAACTGGGAGAATATTCGACCAGTTGGGCTTCTAGAACTTAATTTTTCTTTTATTTTACCTTTTACGGGGGTCTGCGGTTTTAATAAGCAGAACGTGCGGAATGTGACGCAGGTTATAGAGCAAGAAACTATGGTACCGCAGGTAAAGGCTAGGAAAAGTGCGGAGTTAGGATTTTTAGGGTTTTAATGAGCTTTTCTCCAATTCCAAGGCTTGGTTTAGGAACTTTATAATTTTGGACCTCAAAGGGATCATAAAATAGGTAATGATGAACCCATATAGACAGCTAAATGTCATGGTGACAATTTTTAGTGTAACAGGGGGTGGAGGGGAGGGTTCAGAGGTATTAGGAAGTATACAATTAGGTATTTAATAAAAATAGGGAGCCTTAATAGGAAATATGTATTAGGAGGGGGATTCAAGAAAATGATTTTGGGAGATCTTTATCAATATCTATGGAAATTGAGGGTATTATTTAAAATCCCATGAATTCATGTGCTATGTCACGAGTTTATAAGTGAAGGTCTTGTGCAATGACCAGATCAACCTAAACCTACAATTGATGTGGTTGACAATGAATGGCTATTTTCTCAAGAATATGTTTACAAATAATATAACTTGAATTCTTCATTAAATTTATTTTTTTTCACCACCAATCTACATATTTGATCCTAAGACTTATCAATAAAAGCTTCTCTTGCAACATTATTTTGTATTTTTTTTTGGTTTGTTATATATTTGAGACTTGTGGGACTTGCAACATTATTTTATATATGTTTTTTGGTTTACTAGCTATCAGTGACTTACAAGACTATCTTGTCGTCTAATAAACTACAACCTAGGGGATAAGCTATCAAATTTATATGGGGTTTGCAAGACTAGCTTGTAGTTGTCTAATAAAACATGACTCATGGGAATATAAGATATCAAAAGTATTTGAGATTCATAGCTATCCCAGGCCA
Source organism: Pinus albicaulis (assembly GCA_034641835.2). Taxonomy (NCBI): domain Eukaryota; kingdom Viridiplantae; phylum Streptophyta; class Pinopsida; order Pinales; family Pinaceae; genus Pinus; species Pinus albicaulis. Next base: position 1,611,984,424 of record CM076570.1, on the reverse strand, counting down.
CACCAACCCTCAACGCGGATAGTTTTTCTTTGTGTCTCTTCCTTGAATTTTGAACCTTAACAAAATTTCAAAAAAAAATCCTCAAATCCAATCACACTATAATTGTTTATTAATTACAACATTCTTTTAATAAAAAAGGAAAAGTGAGATATATAATATTACAGTGATAGTATTTATTTAGCTATATAAAAATGAAAATCACAGGATATATGAGAAATTTTAATTGTATATAAGTTCAAATTCAACTCATCACATTCATGTTCGTATTCAACAACAATGAAATATAAGAAAAAATCATCATATCTAAAATATTTGATAAAATTTTCCATGAAATTCATGTGTGTGTGTGTGAGGTTTCTAGTATATTCCCTTATCCATTTGGATGAAGATGATCCAGATTGATTTATCTGGTCAAAGAGTTCCATTTAGGGGAATGTAAAAAAAATTTGGGTTACAAGGCCTTTTTAGAATCAAATACAACGACAAAGGTGGTGGTGGCAATATTTATGGAAACACTCTTTTCAACTCAAATGTAAAGTGATGTTATGGTTAACATTGAATAGTAAATTTATAACATAGGAAAATCTACTCAAAGAGCATGGTCTGGTCCAAATCGTTATGCCTAATGCCACGTGGAGGTCAAAATCCATCTCTCATACATTCATTTCATGTCCCTATATATAAAATGCTTGGACTATCACCTATTCAATTTGGCTCCAATGTTTTCTCCATAGAATAAAGAATCATTAAAGGAATTTACTCAAGATTGGGTATCATATTGTTCAATGCAATTTTACCAGGATTTCCCTACTATCTTGTGAACAATATTTGGTGGTGTGCAATCAGGCCATTTTCCATAACAAATACATAGCACCTAAAGTGATGAGCGATATCATAGAGAAAATAGTAAATGAATTTTTGGACAAGCCAAAAAAAAAAAAAAAACCATGGGATTAGGGGTTAGAGGAATAATGAGGATTAGGGTTCAGGGGTTAGGAAAATAATGAGTTAGTGGTTAAGGGGTGTAATTTTCCAAAATTTTAGCCTCAAATCTAACGGGAACATTAGAGTTAGCAGTAGCTCTAGCTGGTGAATAAACGGGTAGAAAATCCCATAAGTCTCCTAAGGAAGAAAAAAAAACACTCAAAGTGTGAAAGGGGGCACTCTTTATAGCTTAATAAAACACCTCCATGTGTGAACAGGGATTAAATCTAGTTGATTCAGTCCACTTTGACTAAGTCAACAACGCAGTTCTAGAGGAGGAGGAATCCAAGGAGGAATAACACAGTTTTGGAGGGAGATGTATCTTTGGATAGAGATGACCTAATTGAGTGGGGCCAAGGGCAAGAAAAATCATGTTTTATATAAGGAAGAGGATGGCAGCATTATTCTTCATGTCTTAGATCATTATTTTTGTCTACTCATACTTTTGCTTCCTCTTTCTGTTTAGCAGGGTAGAAGTGTTGTTTAGCAGCGAGTGTTCCGAGCGAGAATCCCACCTCTTTCCTTTGAGGAGCGTCATTGGGAGATTTTATATTCATCATTCCACATCAATTTTTAAGGCCAAGCTTCATCCTACTTCATCAACACATCTTTTTCCAAAGATTGTGCAGTGTTGCAGGGTGCAACAATGGAAGGGATTGGAATCCCGGCTTCTGAGCTACATTCTCATTGGAGGAAGTTTTCCTTCACTTGAGGAACCTGTTTGGAGGGATCTAGAGCTAATTTCAGATCTTCGGTATCAAACCACACATTTCCCATACATTTCCAGTGCTTTTCCAGCCAGGGAATGCATTATTTTGGAGGCAGTATTCAGTGCATGGTTTGGTGGCTTTGTTGTAGTGTTTCCTTGTGATTGAGAGGTTCATCCTTTCATGGGAGGAAGCCCTTGAGGGATATACATCAGATAAAAAATATTTCCAGCATTGTACACTCTTTTACTTCAGTTTTTCAGTGATGATTCAGTAAATTTCTGAATATCACATTTTGTATGCAGAGTGTTTGACAAGAAACCCTTGTCGGATTCTCTTGTATTTTGTATAAGGAGACTAGATCTCAGTTATTAAAGCATATTTGATTAATATATGAAAATATCTATTGTTCTCATATTTTCTAAGTGTAATCCCTCTCTTAGATTGCGCAATCCATTATGCAGCAACTCCGGTATTTTGCAGTCTTGGGGTTTTAACACATTTTGGCAATCCTAGGTGTGGGAGATCTGTTTAACCCACCTAGTTTGATTTGTTTCAGCTCTATACTTGGATTTAGGTTTTATATTGATTAATTTATGGGATCCAAGGGTCCATTTTAGTATTTTATTACAAATTTTGTTGGAATTATGTTTTTAGTGCATGATTCATGAGCTGTTCCAAATTTGGAATATTACAGTGGTATCAAAGCATGATCTCTGGCTCAGCTTTTGAGATCCAGTTATTAGAGGAAGGAGAGATGGACAGAAGCTAGAAAGCTTTATTATGTGAAGGAAGAAAGGAAGACAAGCTTACAAAGCTTCTTCCAAAATCTATGCAGAGCTTTCAAGGGGAGCTAAAGAAGATGAGATTGGAGATGGGATCTCCAAAAGGAGGTTGAATCTAGAGTTGAATCTAGATTTGCACATGGTGAGAGTAAGCATGCAGCTACACACCATGATTCACAACGCAGTTAAGTGCCCAGATCTATCTTGATATGGATAGGAGGAGGAAGAATGCCTAAGAGGATAACTCTTAGTGAGTTGTTGCAGGAGTATGAATCTCAAACTGAAAGGTTTAGAGATCATACTGATTTCCCAGAGTTTTGCAATATCCAAGTGGAGAAGGGAAAGTATTAGGATGTAGGTATATTTCTTCTATCTACATTTTCCGAATCACCCACATGTTCAGCTGGAGCTTGGGTGAAGGAGCTAGACTCCTATTTGCAGCTGCACCATATTTCTAAAGATGAAACCATTAGAGTTGCAGCACTGCATTTCAGAGGTAAGGCTCATGCATGGTGGATTTTTGAATATTGTTCTTTAAAAAATGCAAACACTTCCTCTTATGCAAGATTCATAGAGACATTGATGGGAAGGTTTTGTGAAAAACTTCCTAAAACATATGAGCAAGGGAAACTTGAGAAAACAAAACCCTTGCATGTGACGGCAGAGACTCCACTTCAGAAAACCATGAGAGGAGCTGACATCTTGCATTACACATTGACGAAAGCAAGACCCCTAGTTCATATTCCTAGACAAGAGGGCATGGGGATCTCTTTTTCACAAAAGGATCTGATTGTTGGGATGTTTCCCATACACATTTATGAAGATGAGGGCAACAACGCTATCACATCTAGAGCACATCCAGTACCTCATGCAGAGGGAGGAGGAGCACATGCTCCAATAGGAGGTATTCTTGTATCCTTGCAAGAAGTTCCCTAGGATCTCATACATGGAGGTCCAAGCACAATCAGTGAGCAGCATGATTGTGTAGCATTGTAGTTGGAAGGATGAGGTAGGGAGGAACAGCAGCATCACTTGATGAGAGGCACACACCCTTCTCTATTTTAGAGAGCTAATTCAAGGAAGAGGCAGATTGATTTGTGATGTAAGAGTAGGGGCAAGGTTGCCCAACCATATGAGCTGTCTACTCTTGATATTGATGTCTCACTATATGGAGGCGTTCCACCTGGGAGGCCACCTGATCTAGAGTTGATGGAATACATCTTGTCTTTGGATTCACCACTCTTGGATTTTGGAGAGGTGAAGAGTTTGGAGAAAGAATTTGAAATGGGGGATGTCAAGGTAGCAGGTAGCAACATGAGGAGAGCTTCACATACCAAATCACCTGCAGTGTCTCTTAGGAGGATTAATCCTTATTGGAGATCTCAGCTCTTGGTAGGGTACTCCAAGGATCTTGGTGCATGGATGGTTCTTGATGACCCGGATGGAGATGATAGATACATGGTGGATGATGTGGTCCTATATTCCTATGGCAAGATCTTCTTGACTAGATCTTCTAGTCTCAAGGAGAAGCTGCTACATGCAGCACATGAGGACTTCTCTTATATGCACTTTGATGCATATTTCGATTTGATGGAGGAGTTCACTTGGGAGGGCATTCATCATGACATATTTCAGCATGTGAAGAGATGCATAGCCCAGATGATGACAGATAGGAGGTCACAGCCACTTCCCTACTCATTAGAGGTGAGGGAAAGATTCCAGTTGAGCCATTTCATCTCAAGATCTCAAGTACATGATGGAGGAAGTACCATTTCATATTTTGTATTGTACTTATTTTCCTTATTTGAGCAGCATGATGTAACAAGAGGAATTATCTCTTCTTGCATATTGTATAATGATGTACTTGCAACTACTTGTAGCATTTATTTTGGCTATCTTTGTGATGGTTTGTGGGGGAAGCCACATGATTCTTGGTGTGCACCATTGAAACCATATTGTAACTTCATGTTTTCATCTTATGAGATGACTGTGGTAGCAAACAAGTGGCTAGAAAATAAATTTTTATTTCTTATTTTGATGCAAGCCAAGGATGCACTATGCGGGTTCCATGAGAGGAACCATGATTCACTCTCTGGTTGTCACTTGGAAACTTGTTCTCACTGTACTTTGCTTCCATATTTTGCTGATATGTATATGTTCATGGGGAGCTTTGTTTGGAGAGTGGGCTTGAGATTGAAGATTCCCATTTGGAGCATGATTCTCCCCACTTTATATGTTGTATATTTTAGGAGGAACCCTGGGAAAACCATGATTGCCACATCACACTTTTTCTCTTCCTGTGGGAGGAACCACTTAGAGGACTTGAGGAGGCACTTCATGGCTGAATTTTTTATTGGGACATCATACAAGTTGACTATCATGATCTTACTCGATGGCTTGTATGAGGGAGAGATGAGGTAGCAGCAAAATTTGTTGTTGTTGTGGTTGCACTTGGGAGAGTATGGGCAGAAATTTTCCCATACTTTTCATGATATTTCTGAAAGGAAGGAAGGCACATTCATGGTGCCAGGAGGTTACCCTTCAGAATTGGAGGATTATGAGAGGCTTCCATATCAAAAGAAGATCTTCTCACATAGCAGCATAATGGTGGATTCTTTGGCATGTGGAATGTCAAAGGGAGGAGTCATGAAGCCTTATTTCTAAGGCTTACAGCGCTGTCACATGGGAGTGTGTTCTTATTGATGGAGTGTTCCAAGGAGTATATTTATCCCTTCTTCTTGCAGATTTTTATGAGAAGGTTCTTATGGGAGGACTCACTCATGGACCTCATATTCAGCTCACGTATGATTCATTGTAAGAAATACATTTATATTCTTGTTGATTACTCTATTGAGTATTTGAATTTTCTCACCATATGTAAACAGTGCATTGCTCCACAAGAAAGCAAGATTATTTATGGGTTTCGTGGTCACTTTAGGGAAAAATTTTGTAATCTTGATAACCCATCTCTACATGACTTTGGGAAATTTTTGTATTGTTTTGATTGTACACATCTGGTATATATTGTATCTTACTACATAGTAGATGAGCTAACATGCATAGCTGCAAATTCTTTGAAGAACAACTTGCCACTTGATGCTCTGAATCAACAGTTGAAAGGACTGTGTTGTACCCACCAGAGAGACCATGTGCATCATCCAAACTTGCACATAAGCTTCATCCATTTTCTGATTTGGATGCCATATGGTGATGATGTGCCATTCATCTTGAATGGAATGGTTTGGGTTGACATGTCTCATGATTTTGGAGGAGTCCTTGGAGGCTCAATCTTCTTCTTCTTGCCATTGGAGGGAAATCATGTTGCAGCCCAAGATCAGCATGCCTTCTACACTTATCATAAGTGGAGAGGAGGACAGTGTCGAATAGGCCCTCTTGACTATCATGTTCATTTATTTATCCCACCTACATGTCAGGAGCCCAAGGTGGAGGAGATTCTTCATGAGTTGCCATGTTGGAGGGTGACTCACTTCATTTGGATGATAGCATGGGTGAAGGAGGCACTCATTCACCATGTTGATCATCACTCCTACTTTGTGGAGGAAATGAGACAGCAATCAAGCTTCCATTCACACTTTCCACCTATGATTGATGTACACCATTTGGTTTTGCACACTTGGGAGGAAACAGTGGATGACAGTTTTATTGTAGATTATCTTGATGCAGTGATGGAGGCCATTGATGGGAGGCCACATGAGGAGGAGGGGAGGAACTTGCTATCCCTATGCATTTTCTTGAGGAAAAGCAAATATTTTGGAGGGGAGGACTATAATGTTCCAAAATTTTAGCCTCAAAGCTAAAGGGAACATTAGAGTTAGCAACATCTCTAGCCGGTGAATAAATGGGTAGAAAAGCCCATAAGTCTCCTAAGGAGGAAAAAAAAACACTCCAAGTGTGAAAGGGGACACTCTTTATAGCTTAATAAAACACCTCCATGTGTGAATAGGGACAAAATCTAGTTGATTCAGTCCACTTTGACTAAGTCAACAGTGCAGTTGTAGAGGAGGAGGAATCCAACGTGGAATAACGCAGTTTTGGAGGGAGATGTATCTTTGGATAGAGATGACCTAATTGAGTGGGGCCAAGGGCAAGAAAACTCATGTTTTATATAAGGAATAGGATGGCAGCATTATTCTTCATGTCTTAGATCATTATTTTTGTCTGCTCAGGCTTTTTCTTCCTCTTGTTGTTTAGCAGGGTAGAAGTGTTGTTTAGCACCGGGTGTTCCTGAGCGTGAATCCCACCTCTTTCCTTTGAGGAGCCTCATTGGGAGAGTTTTTATTCATCATTACACATCAGGTTTTCAGGCCAAGCTTCAGCCTACTTCATCAACGCAGCTTTTTCCGAAGATTGTGCAGTGTTGCAAGGTGCAGCAGTGGAAGGGATTGGAATCCCGACTTCTGAGCTAGTTTCTCATTGGAGGAAGCTTTCCTTCACTTGAGGGACCTTTTTTAAGGGCTCCAGAGCTGATTTCAAATATGTGGCATCATAACACACATTTCCCATACATTCCCAGCACTGTTCCAGCCAAGGAATACGTTATTTTGGAGGCAATATTCAGTGCATGGTTTGGTGGCTTCGTTGTAGTGTTTCCTTGTGATTAAGAGGTTCATCCTTTCATGGGAGGAAGACCTTGAGGGATATACATCATATCAGACATATTTCCAGCCTTTTACACTATTTTACTTCAGTTTTTCAGTGATGATTCAATAAATTTCTGAATATCACATTTTGTATGCAGAGTGTTTGACAAGAAACCCTTGTCAGGTTCTCTTGTATTTTGTATAAGGAGACTAGATCTCAGTTCTTAAATAATATTTTATTAATATATGAATAGATATATTGTTATAATATTTTTTGAGTTTAAACCCTCTCTTAGACTACGCAGTCCCTTATGCAACAAATCCGGTATTTTGCAGTCTTGGGGTTTTAACACATTTTGGCAATCCTAGGTGTGGGAGATCTGTTTAACCCACCTAGTTTGATTTGTTTCAGCTCTATTCTTGGATTTAGGTTTTATATTTATTAATTTATGGGATCCAAGAATATTTCATTATTTTATTGCAAATTTTGTTGGAAATGCATTTTTATTGCATGATTCATGAGTTGTTCCAGATTTGGAATATTACAAGGGGTTAGGGGAATAATGAGTTAGTGTTCTCTCATGGTTTATTTCCTGATTCTGTGGAAGCTTTATAGGTACCTGGAGCTAGTACTACCAAAGTGGTGCAAGTGGAAGGGTGTTTTGGCTTATATCCGAAGAGGAGGGGGATTATGTCGCAGATTTTTCAACGCTTCGAGAACTGCCCCAAAACTGTCAACAAGTAGGGTTAAAAAGAAAAAAGGAAAATTCATTAAGAAAAACTTTGAATACCCAAATCTGGTTTTTGGAGTGGACATACAAGTAGACCGGATGATGGTGACCTTGGAAACCATACTGATGGGCATAGCGCGTGGAAAATTCTTCTCTGCTCAATTTATAGGTGATTGGATTGAACAATATTGTGGAGAATCTCTGGATAAGGAGGTGGAGGTGATAACCCTATCAAATGGGTGGTTCATGATCAGGTTTTCGAACAAAGAGACCTAGATTAATGGGTCCTTGTGCATGATTTTGGTTTTGGCATTGCACAGATTCTGTTCAAGTGGTGGATGCCCATATTTGATGTGAAGTGGGAAAGAATGGATGAGATCCTGGTTTGGGTGCGTTTGTTGGCGTTACCTCCATACTTATGGCCATTGGACATTTTCAGGGCTATTGGGAATAGTATGTGCATCTTTCTGGATGTGGATATGCCATTTCAGGTTACAAAATCTCAAAATGTGGCTCATATACTGGTTTGTCTTGTTCCAAGAGAAGATCTGGTTGAAAAAATCTACTTACATCTCGATGGAAAATATTTCTTCCAAATTATTGATTACAAGCACCTTCCTTTTCAGTTCCATAGATGTCACAAGTATGGTGATCATTTGGTTAGAGACTTCCCTATAGGAATTATCAGGAGGCATCGTCAAAGGGTAGTCTACAGGAATGATTATTGGGCTCAGGTATCTGATCTTTCAAAAGGTGGTGAGCAGGAACATATGGAAGAGGTGGTGCATCAACAGGAAGAGGGCCTTATCCTAATGGAAGGGATGGAGGTACAAATTGAACAACTGTAGATCCCTCTTGTCGGTGAGATATTGAAGCAAGCACAGGACACTCAGGCTCCAGTGGAACCTGCACCAGACTTGGTGGGTATTGTCACTCGATCCCTTCCTTCTATTAATGATACTATTGATATCTTATTAAATGTTATTCAATCGCTTGGTCCTTCCATGCCCCTATTAAATGAGCCATTGTGCATAAAAAATATTTCTATAATGATTAAAATATAAAGTTATAACATACCAGCTCATACCCAAACAAAACATCTGTATCAATATTCTTCTTCTTTATCTTCTTGATCTTCATCCAACTAATCAACATCTATAGCAACATTTGATTCAGAAAGGGTGTTGAAATGATTGACCATGTCATCATCATCATCAATTATGTCCTTTTCAATAATATCCTCATAAACATCATCATAAATAATTTTTTCCTCATCTCCTACGCCTGGTTCATCTTCTATATCTTCTTCATATGTCAATGCATCTTCCTGCTCATCTACCACTGCATCATCTTCTTCCTCTACAATATACTCTACTAGACTTCCTCTTGGATCATATCTAATAGCAAATGACCATCTTTTCTCACCTAGAACCTCTTATTAAAAAACTTGTTCACATTAGCTTGGAAAAACACAGCGATCTTTTCCTGCTTCAAACTATGATGTTTTAACCATTGGAAATCCATTGTCATTTTGAATAAGAGTTCTGTCATCATCACATACATTCATTCGTAGCCTATACCATTTGACGTCGAACAAAACTAATTTGAAGGAATTAAAGTCACACTCAACTATATATCATCTAAAAAACCATAATATCTATTTTCAGATTCTCGAGGATGTCTATCACTCCTGGAGGAAACATTAGTAACATGGACTAATTGAGTCTGTCATATTCTGATTTTTGTTGTAATAAATTTCCATTTCATGAACTCACATCAAGGAATATTGAATTTATGTCAACATAATCCATTTCTAAATGGCCAGTATGGCACGATGGAGCAAACAAACCTGCCTAAATGTGTTTCCCTAGGTGCCCTCACAGTACAGCATGACTGGACCCAACCTGAACCGAACCTGTTTCCTTGGGCACCATCACACGACTTGACCTGGCCCAACACACTCGAACATCGATTAAGCTAGAATGAGGGAGAAAATGAAAGGGTTAGGGGTTAAGGGTTTAGAGGTTTAGGGTTTAGGGGGTTAAATGGGTTAGGGGTACCTAACATACCTAGCCTTGTCACTCCCTCCTTAGCACACCAGCTAGACCTTACTAACGCTCCCTATCACACACTCTTATTCATGTTGGTTGTTTCATAAAGGAAATAAAAATTGATGCATGTTGTTTACCATTATTTGTAATTAAGCAAAATCCAACCAAATTACCCGACCCTCCCCAACCCACCCGAACGCGTTTCCTTGGGTGCCCTCACACAACTCGACCTGACCCAACTCGACCCATTAGAACATGTTTCCTTGGGCACCCTCACATGACACGACCTAACCTGACCTGCCCGAATGCATTTCCTTAGGTGCCCTCTCACAACCCAATCCGACCCGCATGAACGCGTTTCCTTAGGAGCCCTCACACGACCCGACCCAAACTGACCCAACCTGCCCAAACACATTTCCTCAGGCACCCTCACATGACATGACCTGACCTGAACCTAACACATTTCCTTGGGTGCCATCACATGACCCGACCCGACCTAACACAGCCGAGCATCGATTAAGGTAGCATGACGAGGGAGCAAATGACAAACGGGTCACACGAATGTGCACAAGGCACACGGGCGATCACAACTTAAATTTTTTGATACAGCCTTCCTCACACGACACGACCCGACCTGCCCAAATGAAGGCACGATGGAGAAAATGGAAAATGGATCACACAAACGTGCAGTACAAGGCACACGGGCAGTCACAACTTAGCATTTTTTATACGGACACCCTCACACGACCTGACCCACCTAAATGCATTTCCCTAGGCAACCTCAAATGACCCGATGTGATGTGACCCACCCAAACACATTTCCCTAGGTGCCCTCACAAAACCCGACCCAACCCTCCCCAAGACGCGACAAACACATTTCCTTATGCTCCCTCACACGACCCAACCCGAACTGACCCGGCCTGATCGAACGTGTTTCCTTCGGTGCCCTCACACAACTTGACCCGACCTGACCTACCCAAACGCGTTTCCTTGGGCGCCCTCACACGACACGACCTGAGAAAACCCACCCAAATTCATTTTGTTGAGTGCCCTCACATGACTCGACCCGACCCTACCTGAACCACTCGAACATGTTTCCTTGGGCGCCCTCACACGACACGACACGACACGACCTGCCTGAATGCATTTCCTTGTGCAGCCTCACATGACACGACCTGATCGAACCCTACCTGACCCGCCTGAACATGTTTCCTTGGGTGCCCGAAAGCGACCCAACATGACCCAACTCGGACGCATTCCTTGGGCGCCCTCACATGACCCAACCCGAACTGACCTCACACGACCCAACTTGAACCAACCTCACATGACCCGACCTGAGACTGCGGCCTGACATGACCCCACCCGACCTGACTCTACCCACTTGGACAAAGGAAACTAGGGTGTGAAGCTTGCAAAAAAACTAAAGGGATGGCATGCATGAACATAGGAGAGGGTAATAGAAAGTTCGAGAAGAAGGCTAGAGAGGGAGAGCTATTGAAGGAAGATAATGGCTAGAAGGCCAAGTCCTTAAGGTCAAGAGGCCTTCACTGAGAAGTTGAATCACAAAGTTTACGAAACATATTGAAAACTACACCAAATGATATGCTCTAGCTAAAGGGATGTTGATCTTAAATAACTTTGCATGGTCATGGTAATTAAAGCACATGAGAATATTGGAATGCATAATATTGCTGAGATTGAGGGAGATCACATTACCATTATTCGGGAACACTATGCATGATTTAAGGGTGTTTCACTCTACTTGGAGTTGCGACGGACATTGTGCTACGTGCCAATGCTCTTGTTGCACAAGGTTTCCATGGTGGATGCTTCCTCAGGGAAGTGATTAGGGGTGTTTTGAAAATGAATGAGATCCATCATATTACCATTATGATACAAAGTCTTCACCATCAATGATGGCGTGGTTATGTGTGAGGTTATACTGGCGTGATACAAAAATTAAGTAACGTTGAAGAAAAAATTTCATGTTGAAGTGAATTCCCAAGGTGACGTGCACGTTAGTCAGTACTAGGTGAGTGACATTCATGAATTGCAACTCTTGAAAGTGTGATCTGTCACTATGTAAAAGTAGGTGGGGAGGGCGCACATTGGGCTACGATTTGTGGGGTAATCACAATACAAATATTGTAATTAAAAAATGGTAAATACTCTTCAATACATAGGACATTATATTTTGAAAAAGTTATAATAAAACTTCTAATTTGTTCATTCATTAAATTTAAAGATAAATTTTAAAAAAAATTATATATATATATAGATATTAATTTTTAAGATTAAACATGTTATAAGTTAAAGATAAATTAATAACAATTAAATATAACAAATATATTTTTATTTTTGTTAGCTTGACCTAGCTAACATAATAATGGTCAATTAAGTCACCCTAGTAAACAAATAATAAATATATTATTATAATCATATAAAAAATAATAAAATAAAAAACAACATTACAAAATATTCCATTGTTACAAAATGTTACAAAATATTTACTGTCGTTGCTATTCCGACGTTTGGTCTAAACGTCGCAATGCCAATAGTTGTCCCCACACTATTGCAATACCAACAGTTGCCCGCAAACCGTCGCCATACCGACAGTTGTCTGCAAACCATCGCAATACCGACGATTGTCCCCAATACCGTCGCACTACCGAAAAGTGTCTCTAAACGTCGCAATAGCGAAGCTTATCTCCAAATGTCGCAATACAAACTCATGTATTAGAAAATGTCATAGTTTCGACGTTGTGTCCCAAAACGTCAGTATTCCGATGATGTTCCTAAACTTTGCAATACCGACGATTTCCCTATATGTCGCTATAGTGACGTTTATTGGAGGGATTTAAAAAATTGAGAAAAAATGGGGAAATTTCCGACAATACGTCAAAAGTGTCGCAACTAAAGTGTCAGAAGTTTGACCAAATGTACTAGTGTGTGCTCCCTTGATGTATAAGGAGGCTTTGGTGGTTTTCCTTAGGCAGCTTCAAGTGAGGAATCAATGTCCTGGAGTGTGCTTTTTGTGGTCTCGGAAAGTGACTTTCACCACTCCCAGGATTGCGCGTATTTCGAGTCAAAAGGTGCGCAAAGGCGCTCTTCACGAAGGATTATGCGTGCAAAAGCATTTATGACTTGCTCAGATTTGATTTTCCTCAGACCTTAGAGATTTTTAATTACTTTCCAGATTCTCTAATGTCTTCTAGCCTTGTAAATCCTTCTGCTTGACATTAAATAGTGTCGTCTTCTGCTTGTACGATTTTCCAGTGTTAAAAACTAGTTACTAATAGGTGGATGGAATGAAGGTTCAATTTCGAAATCACACGAAAGACTCAACTTGGATTTTATGAGATATAATCAAAGAATCAAATTAGATGGAAAACTTAGTTCATTTTTTAACGAGGTTGACAGAGTAGAAGAACTATCCTCACAAGATCTAATTCATTTTTTAACGAGGTTGACATTGTAAAAGAACTATCCTCATGACACTATGTTTTATTTTTTAAAGAGCTTGACATAAGAAAAGAACTATAATCTGAAGATATTGTTTCATTTTTTAAGGAGCTTGACACAAGAAAATGAACTATGCTCTGACAATCTTGTTTCATTTTTTATGGAGCTTGACACAAGAAAATGAACTCTGCTCAAACGAGCTTGTTTCATTTTTGAAGCAGCTTGACACAAGAAAACAAACTCTACTCCAACGAGCTTGTTTCAATTTTTAAGGATCTTGACACAAGAAAATGAACTTTTCTCCAATGAGCTTCTTTCATTTTTTAAGGAGCTTGACACAAGAAAACAAACTCTTCTCCAACGAGCTTCTTTCATTTTTTAAGGAGCTTGACACAAGAAAAATAACTCTGCTCCAACGAGCTGACCATGACGAACAAGAAGTCATGGCTTCCAAGAGTTTCTCATCTGACAGGAGAACAACACTCTGGAAATTAGGATCCAATGCCTCCAGTACATTTTTTACTACCTCACTGACTAAATTATCAGTGGATGTGGACATGGAATAGGTGGCCACATAATTAACCCGTCGCGGGGAAGATACCTCCAGTACATAAGGACCATTAAGAGATGATGGTAGACTATATGTCACATTGGGACCAATGAAAGAGAGTTTATCAATGGTCACAATCTGACCTTCATGTGGGAAACAGATCACACGAAAGAGGGAAGAGACAGCGTTCAAATGACATAAGTGTAGTTGCACCCCATGAGAAAGTTAAAATCCAAAGGACCTTGAACAACCATCACGTCTATATAGACAAGCTTGAATCCTAAATCAATAGGCAGCTTCGGAAGGATTCCTAATGGTTGATTGGTTCCTCTGTTAAAAGCCAATAAGTTCTAGGTAATGGGCACAAGCTACCGGGAACCGAAAGCTTGCCAGGTAGTTGAGGACATAATAATAACAAACGCACCTTCATATATATTTGTGCTTGGTATGGCCACATTATAGGCCTGTACAGTGATCTCAAAGGGCACGTAAGAAGGAAGACGGTATCTTGTGAATTGACTCAAATCAAGGGAAGTGACCAAAATACATGGAGGGGGTGCCATAGGAATAAAAGGATTATCCCCTTGAGTTATGCGAGTGGAAATACCACCCTCCTATATTTTGGTAACGATATCAGGAGGATCACTTCCTTGAACTGTGGTGAAGTGAGTCGAAGGATCACCCTCCCGGATCATGGAAATGGCAGGATCACCCTCCGATCCCAGGGAATGAGAGGAAACAAAAAGAACCTGACTGGGATGGGACCCTATGGTCACCAAATGTTTGTGTAGGAAAATCCCCTCTGCAGACAAAGGTGATCCCTCTAGCCCTAGGGTGGGTCTAGAAACAAGGGAACATGTTGGTTTCTAAATTCCTAGTTCATAAACGAAATGCAGATTGGAATAGATATCCCACCTCAATCCAACACTCTTGACGTAGTACGTTGTAGTGATCCCTCGATATTTGTCTTTCAAGCCTTGCACTATGTTTGTAGTGATATCCACACACTTGCAAAAATATCAAGAAAACACTAAAAGAATACAAGCATACATATTCATTTACGACTATCTAATTAGTCAAGGAGAGTCAGAAACTTTGAATACTAACATAGACAAAGATGGAACTAGATATCAATCATGTCATATTAATGTATAAAAGAGATTTTACAACCTGCACCTTGACACTGTAGACCTCTTTTTATGGGTTCAGTCGGGCATGTGTACAAAGCATTCATTCATAGATTCGACTCACAGAGGCGATAAGCTCAAACTCTCTCTCAGAGCTATGAACTATTCTCTGTTATCTTCTGCACACTAGCTCTTGGTCTATTATATCTAGTAGAATCAATGGGATGAACAGGGATTTATAGGAGTGGAGGAAGAGCTTTGGGATCCACTTATGGTGGAGGAAAGGTATATCCCTTTGCGAAGTTTCGTTCTTGTAGGAACTAATAGGCCGAAGGGAGAAATGCGACCACATCTAGTTGAAAAAACATCGATGATTCCTCCCATGAAGTTGTTAGATTTTAGAAGCTTTGTTTCCATATTGAAAAACCTTCTAAAAGTAGCTCAGCACGGGGGTTCTTCAGAGACGGAGCGACCATGGCATGAGGCCTAGTGCAAATCAGGCCATGGGCACGAGTACATAACCACATCACAACGCAAACCCAAAATTACTTGTTTAAGGGGTCTACTTCATGATTGGTCCACAACGATTTTGTTCTTGGCATGTTAAGGGATGTAATGATATTAATTATGTTGTGTGACAGTACATAGGGGTCACTGTGATGGTCCTCCAGTATTCAGAATAGGGAATGCAGGGATGGTGACAAAATGATGTGTAACAGATGCCCCCTAAAGCATGAAGTGTTGGGAAAAATACTGAGAGGGGGGGTGAATCAGTATTTAGAGCATACTCAGAACTTTTTACTTTTTCTTTCTCTAAAACCCATACGCTACTTTACTGAATACAACTCACATATACACGCAGATAACCTTCATAAAACTCGCGTATATATAGAGATCTTATTATGCATTTAGCTCTTTACTTAGATCTATGCATCATTCATTCATCATATGTTTAGTTAGCAGTAAGCATGTGCAGTAATAATAGAATAAGCCATCACACATAAGCAACACACATGAACACTAGGATTTAAGGTGGAAACCCAAGTCGGGAGAAAACCATCGTTGTCGTCGTCTTTGTCTTCAACATTTTATTATAAAGAAAACATCTTACAACCATGTACTGGCGCAGACTCATACCATCACGCAGGCACCCACCTGCAGAAGGCTACAACCTTCTCTCGCTACTCACCCCTCTCCCCGAGCGCAGCGACCACCCCCCCGCTTCTCGCGCCTACCTCTCTTCGGAAGGGAGCCACTACCAGCCCTACTCACACGCCACCTTCCCGGAAGGGAGCCACTACCCCCTCGCTCTGCGACGAAATTTTCTCCCGAAGGGAGTGCTACTACCCTCCGCACTCGTTTACCAGCTACCACTGGAAGGGAGCTACAACCCCCTCACTGAAGGCTTCGACCCTCAGCACCACCATGGACCACGTTTCATCAATTTTCATACTGGATTCAACAGCTTCCATACAACACAACTTGTAGGCCACTTTTCATCATATTTTTAGACTGGACCCACTCCACACATTTAAGCTCAACATTCATCAAAATGAAGCTTATAACCCCATCAATTCATTCATTGAATCATCAACCAATCAACCAATGACTTGATCTTTAATTAACATAATTAGCAGCATATTCATCATTCAAACAACCCAGTTCTGTATTGACAGATAACAGTAAAACAACAAAACATATCAAACATTTCATTCCACTTACTTCAGCAAACCCTAGATTCCATACGTGCTTTTACTTCACTGAACCTGCGTATGTACGCGCTTTCATGCACACAAACCCACGTATACTTCTGTGCATTCTTCAGAAAACCCTATCTGCCCATACGCGCTTTTCCTTAAGCAAACCTGCGTATACACGCGCTTTTACTGAAGCGAACCTGCGTATACATCTATAACTTTTCAGGACTGTGCAGATTTTCAAATCAGATAAACAACTCAGATTTCATCCTTCACTTCAGAAAGTATTTCGCCTTATCTCAGATCTAAACATTCCATAATCAGATCTAGAAAATACATATACATTTCAGATCTAGAGATCCCTCTTCATCATTTTCTTCATAGGTGCATTATTAATTCAGATCAATCAATAAACTGTTACCCATTCCATACAGATATACTTCAGATTGAATTCTTCATTAAAACCCAGACACTTGCACACTTGCACTATTATTCTCTTCACCTTTTACAAGTTTAGCCTTTATCAATACCATGAGTCAAAACCACTCAACATCCGATGGTATTCCTATACGGGATCAAACAGATAATCCAGCGCTCAATACAATGGGTCAATACCATGGTCAAGTCCCCTGGTTTTATAAATTTAGAGCACAATAGGACATATGCGACTTGGCACGTAATTTTCCGCATGCATACGCTACTTCTCCTTAACAAACCCGCGTATGCTTTGTGACATGTCTTATTTATCATTTCTCTAGCACTTAATGGAATTCCTTTCTTCTGTTACTTCTGAGTTGATCTGTAGATATATCATCCTTACATATTTAACACATAGGTTGCTTATCATAGGCAACTCATCAAGCAGGTTTATATCAAGAACAACTTCATCAGGCAGGTTCCATCAAAGTCAACACATTGTATCACATTGCCAACAATCTCCCCCTTAACTCATCAAGTAGGTTTCCATCAGGGAGAACTTCATTGTCATCAACTTTATCAAGTAGGTTGCCATCAAGGACAACACTTTGCATCATATAGCCAACAATCTCATTTCATCAAGTTGGTTACCATCAACTTCATCAAGTAGGTTGCCATCAAGGACAACACATGCCAACAATCTCCCCCTTTGGACTTGATGGCAACCATGATGGTGTTTGATCATCACAACAGATAGATACATTGAATATAACCATTATGCAAACACCATGATGCTCTCCCCTTATTCAAACACCATGTTACTCTCCCCCTTTGACATCAAGGGCAAAGGGCGGATCAAAACCAAGACAAGGTTTTTCTTCCCTTGTATAAAGAAGAGCTCTGTAGATCTGATGTGCACAGAAGTTAGCATGCTCCCCCTGAGTTCATGCTGAATCTTCAAACATATTTTTCAATGAAGTACATGACTCTATGACCTTCCTATCACCAAGGACTCATAATTACATCAATGATCCAACCAAGTGGATTTACATATGTGACACAAGTACCCAACCAAGTGGGTTTACACATTTTGACTCAACTACCCAACCAAGTGGGTTTACAAATTTGAAAAAGCCCTTTACATGACTGAATATTACAATTTACATCATAGGTCTCAACATAACCTTTTCATCAAATTACAAATATGACTTTTTATAACCAAGACCAAAAATACCTCAAGGGAGAGATCATATTTCAGAACCATCATAATGCCAACAATGCATTACATTCAGCAATGCTAATGCTCCCCCTGAAACTGTGCATCCAATGCATCCTTTCCATATGACCAAAACTCCTCCTTAGCTTGTGCAACCTGAAAACTTTCAACATCCAATCATCAAGGCATATTTACCCGATATCAAAGAATGAAACAGAAATATAAGAGCCGAAACATCATCAGAGATACCATACAGCATCAAAGATACCAAACACCACTGCGGCTGTGCTAAAGAATGCTGACCCTAAGTAAAAAATTTCAGCAACTAACCATATGTGGTTTTCGTTGTATAAACACGCGTATATACGCGACTGTCTTTCAGGAAACCCGCGTATCCAATTTTAATCTTCTGATTTTAAGCAGTTTTGATCTTGTACATGGCAGAGACAATTCCCAGCTTCCGTCTGAGATATTCGAATGCTTCCCTGGGATATATGAGAGAAGAAAGATAGGAAAATATAGCTATGTTTTCAAGTGTCATCCAACATTTGTAGCATAAGTGCATCAGTAACCAGGCCTTCAGACTTTTTGCAACATCAACATATTCTTCCCAAGAGGAATTATCATATCAGAACAACTTTTGTGTCAAACAATCATCCATGTGATCTAATATCACCAATATCTTCAAGATTCATCATGATGTAATATGCGTAGGAAAAATATCTCATCCATAGCAACAAACTCTACATGATCTATTCTTATCTCTGAATCATAAGACTTCCAACTCATCCATGTGTGAAAACAAAATATACTCTTCAGCAAAAAGCAATCAGGGCTCATTCATAATCTCATCATAAGAAACCATGTATCATGTCATCATCATTTGAGCATAAGTATTACGAGAAATAAGGAATAAGCAGATACAATTCCAACAATGCAATCATTAGTAGTTAGACTGATGCTCCCCCTGAACCTGTACTCTTGTTCTTGAGCTGAATCACTGTTTTCTTTAACAGAAAAGCATACGCTTCTGTCTCCAGAGGAACTCGTGTGTATACGCGGCTTTTGTTCACGAAACCCGC
Organism: Pinus albicaulis; assembly: GCA_034641835.2. Lineage (NCBI taxonomy): Eukaryota > Viridiplantae > Streptophyta > Pinopsida > Pinales > Pinaceae > Pinus > Pinus albicaulis. The sequence goes on along the minus strand of CM076570.1, from coordinate 1,611,965,014 downwards.
GTATGGAAAGTGAAATACTGAAAATTTCACTCCTTCATCTCCCCCTGAATTTGTACCACCTGTACCTGTCTTTTCTTGTCACATCAGATGTACTGTCAGAAATAAACACAACCAGAATTACCAAACCAACCATGGGAATCATCATGCATTTCTCCCCCTGTGATGATACATTACTAATCCCTAGAATGTATCTCACATTACTCCTGCAGACATTATGAGAAATAAGCTTTAGAAGCGGATGACTGCAGTAGGATTATTATCCCCTATGTTTTTGACCGGTCCTCCTTCCTTTTCCAGCTTTGCTTGAAATTTCTTATTGTGTGCTTGAAATTATCAAATTTCTCAGGTCTATTCATCCTGCATTATTTTTCTACATGTCCATACTTGTTACAGGCATAACATCTTGTGTGACCAGAGAAGTAAGCATAAGGATCATAATGTGTTTTACTATTCTTTCTTCTATTGCAATCAGCTGCTTTATGACCATACTTGCTACATGAAAAAAAATATCCCTTAAAGAAACCAGAGTACCTTTCTGTGTAAAATATGTTTGTATGTGACTGAAACATTCTGCTTCTGCAATTAGCTGCAATATGCCCATAATTATGACATTTAAAGCATTCAACATTATTGATCATAGAAGGGAATGATTTCTTTTGAGAGTTCATGATTGTTAGTTGATATTTTGTTTCTTCCAACACTTCAGGTTTTGCATTAATATCCTTTGAATCTTTAGCACTTCCTTGTGAACTAGATTCTCCTTTAACAGTTTCATGAAAACCAAGACCAAATTTAACTGAGGGAGACCTTTGACTACTAATAATATTGTCCAGAATCTTAGTACTATCTTGAAACCTCAAGAGTTTATCTTTTTCTTCTAAATTACCTTTTAGAATGTTTACCTCATCCTCCAATCTTTGGCATTGCTTCTTCATACTTTCTTCGATCCTTCTTCCTTCTTCTACTTGATCATTCAGTTTTAAAATCTCTTCCTTCAACCCATATTCTTGTTCTCCAAAAGTTTGTAGAAGTTCTTCATTCTTCTTATTTGATTTTTCCAGATCTTCATTTAGATCGATGATTTCTGCTTCAAGTCTTTTATTTTGATTGGTTGTATAATTGTACAACCTTTGATACTTATCTATCTGTCCATTCATTATTTCTATCTGTCCTTTCATTTGAGATATCATCTCATTGTAGATAACTTCTCTCTCTTTAAATGATCTTTGTTGATCTTCAACTTTAATCTTGAGAGCTTCTTCTAGATCCATAACATTACTTTCACTATCTTTACCATTGCTTGCACAAGAAAGTGAATCACAAGAACAACATTCAATACCTGTTTTATCTTCTTCATTTTCTGCTTCACATGTTTTTTGAGATATATCCTTTCTTTGAGTAGCCTTCTTCTTTTGCTTCCTTGCCATGAGCACTAACAGATCTTGTTAAGAATCTTCTTCATCCGCATTTGACATTTCAGCATTATCTTCATTTGTATAATAGCTCTTTCCCTTTTCAAATTGTTTTCCTTTATCATGATTTTCTTCATAAGGACATTTAGCAGCATAATGACCAATTCTTCCGCAAGTAAAACACTTGAAGGGAAGCTTACCTCTGAATCTTCCAGTACCTGGTTGGAGTCTTCTCACAAAATTTTCTTCTTCTTCTTCTGATATATAATTTGATTCCTTGACGGCTTCCTGTTCTTTTCCTTTTGCATATGCCTTAAAGGCAACTTCTCTGATTTGAGAAGGACCTTCTTTTCTCATTTCAAAAGCAGTTAGAATACCATGTAGTTGAACAATAGTAAGAGTTTGCAGATCTTTCCTTTCTTCAATAGCTGATACTTTTGATTCAAATTTTGAGGTCAAAGATCTTAAGACTTTTTCCACCACAGTAGTGTCAGTTATGGTTTCACCCAAACTTCTCATACGATTTACAATATCATCTAGACGTAAAAAGAAACTGGCAATACTCTCATCACTATGCATTCTTAAATTTTCATATTCAATTCTGAGAGTTTGGAGTTTTGCACTTTTTACCTTTATATCTCCTTCATAGCTTAGAATGATTTTGTCCCATATTTATTTTGCTGAATTTAGCTGCATCACTTTAGCAAATTCTGGTTCAGACATGCTTCCTAATAAAACATTGACTGCTTTGGCATTGATTTCATATTTCTTCCTTTCTACGGCATCAGAAGGAATAGTTGCTAGATACTGATAACCTTCTTCCACGATTTCCCATACTTCTGCACCAAGACTTTGCAAATAAGCTTTTGTTCGTATCTTCCAGAATAACAGATTACTTCCATTGAATAGAGGTGGCCTTAGAGAAAGTACTCCTTCATGACTTCCCATTGCAACAGATCTCCTTCAAGCGATCAAGCTCCTTCAGAAGGACCTGCTCTGATACCAATTGTTGGGAAAAATACTAAGAGGGGGGGGTGAATCAGTATTTAGAGCATACTCGAAACTTTTTACTTTTTCTTTCTCTAAAACCCATATGCTACTTTACTGAACACAACTCGCGTATACACGTGGATAACCTTCATAAAACTCGTGTATATACAGAGATATTATTATGCATTTAGTTCTTTACTTAGATCTATGCATCATTCATTCATCAAATGTTTAGTTAGCAGTAAGCATGTGAAGTAATAACAAAATAAGCCATCACACATAAGCAACACACATGAACACTAGGATTTAAGGTGGAAACCCAAGTCGGGAGAAAACCACCGCTGCCGTCGTCTCTATCTTCAATATTTTATTATAAAGAAAACATCTTACAACCATGTACTGGCGCAGACTCATACCAGCACGCAGGCACCCATCTGCAGAAGGCTACAACCTTCTCTCGTTTACCAGCCTCTCCTGGAAGGGAGCCACTACCCCCTGCTCTCATTTACCAGCCTCTCCTGGAAGGGAGCCACTACCCCCTGCTCTCGTTTACCAGCCTCTCCTGGAAGGGAGCCACTACCCCCTGCTCTCGTTTACCAGCCTCTCCTGGAAGGGAGCCACTACCCCCTGCACTCGTTTACCATCTACCACTGGAAGGGAGCTACAACCCCCTCACTGAAGGCTTTGACCCTCAGCACCACCATGGACCACGTTTCATCAATTTTCATACTGGATCCAATAGCTTCCATACAACACAACTTGTAGGCCACTTTTCATCATATTTTCAGACTGGACCCACTCCACACATTTAAGCTCAACATTCATCAAACTGAAGCTTATAACCCCATCAATTCATTCATTGAATCATCAACCAATCAACCAACGACTTGATCTTTAATTCACATAATCAGCAACATATTCATCATTCAAACAACCCAATTTTGTATTGACAGATAACAGTAAAACAACAAAACAAATCAGGCATTTCATTCCACTTACTTCAGCAAACCCTAGATTCCATACGCACTTTTACTTCACTAAACTTGCGTATGTACGCGCTTTCATGCACACAAACCCGCATATACTTCTGTGCATTCTTCAGAAAACCCTATCTGCCCATACGCGCTTTTCCTTAAGAAGACCCGCGTATACACGCGCTTTTACTGAAGCGAACCTGCGTATACATCTGTAACTTTTCAGGACTGTGTAGCTTTTCAGATTAGATAAACAACTCAAATTTCATCCTTTACTTCAAAAATTATTTCGCCTTATCTCAGATCTAAACATTCCATAATCAGATCCAGAAAATACATATACATTTCAGATCTAGAGATCCCTCTTCATCATTTTCTTAATAGGTGCATTATTAATTCAGATCAATCAATAAACTGTTACCCATTCCATACAGATATACTTCATAGTGAAGTCTTCATTAAAACCCAGACACTTGCACACTTGCACTATTATTCTCTTCTCCTTTTATAGTTTTAGCCTTTATCAATACCATGAGTCAAAACCACTCAACATCCGATGGTATTCCTAGATGGGATCAAATAGATAATCCAGCGCTCAATAAAATGGGTCAATAGCATGGTAAAGTCCCCTGGTTTTATAAATTTAGAGCACAATAGGGCATACACGACTTGGCACGTACTTTTTCGCGTGCATACGCTACTTCTCCTTAACAAACCCACATATGCTTTGTGACATGTCTTATTTATCATTTCTCTGGCACTTACTGGAATTCCTTTCTTCTGTTACTTCTAAGCTAATCTGTAGATAAATCATTCTTACATATTTAACAAATAGGTTGCTTATCATAGGCAACTCATCAAGCAGGTTTCTATCAAGAACAACTTCATCAGGCAGGTTCCATCAAATTCAACACATTGTATCACATTGCCAACAATCTCCCCCTTAACTCATCAAGTAGGTTTCCATCAGGGACAACTTCATTTTCATCAACTTTATCAAGTAGGTTTCCATCAAGGACAACACTTTGCATCATATAGCCCACAATCTCATTTCATCAAGAAGGTTGCCATCAAGGACAACACATGCCAACATGAAGTCCGAGAGAGAGGGAGGGGTGAAATTCTTAACGAGAACATGCCCAAACCAAAATGCTACCATCAGAGGACCTGCAAGATCAAGAACGATTGATATCTTTGATACATGAGTATGAGTTATGGGCGCAACCATCCATAATAGATAACAAGTAATAAGATCCATGGTATGGACACAACCATCGAGTGAGAAGGATCATAAAATAGACTTAGGTATGGTTGTAGCCATTCAATCAAAAGAGTCGTGTATACATTCATGACAAACCAAATCGTCCCACAGCCTGGATTTCATCATACAAAACCTAGGGTCTTGTGCTTCGTCCCGACCCGAGAAAGTACAAATTTAGGCACGTGAATGAATGAGCTGAAGTCGAACATGCAAGAAATTTTCCTGATTACCAGCCGATGATGGAAGTTGTTAACAGGTGCGAGAGAAACCACCAATAATGAAAATGGTTCTCAAGGTACTACTAGTACAATCCTTGGAATGTGAAAATTGAATTGGAGTCGAACATCAGCGAAATCACCTGATTGAGGGCCAATTATGAGAACCTGTCATTGAACACGAATAACTTTCCATTGAGGCATGCAAGCTCTAAGGTACCCGAAGGGAGTCTCTAGATTAGCTTCCTAGATAATGAGTTGAAGTCGATAGGAAGTGACCAGTCGAAGGATGGCCATAATGTTTCCCACATCATTGACATGAGACAAAGGAATATTATGATAGTGAATCAAGACTAAATAGAGGATCAGGGGTCAAAAATAGCAGAAAGGACTTCTCTTGAACATATTGGCGACACAGCTCTAGAATCTGGCAGTATTTGACATCAAAGGATTTTAGGTCATGGTGATGAGGCAAAGAGCATATGAGAGGTCAACATGGATAACCCAAACCCATGGAGGAAAAATGATGAATGTGGGATGTTTCCAACGCACCACAAACTGTAGACAAGTGTCATGTTCAAGAGAGACATATTGTGATGCAATTAACAACCAGTTCCATTTCCCCCCACTATTTTTGGTGAGTACCCCAATTATTTTTGGAAACAATCTTGAAGGGGATAACATATGCTTGAAATAAGTTTGCATGCCCCCAACATGATGACTAAAATTGAGGTACATGCCCCCTACCTTCATGCAATTCACTTGAGTAGACTACTGGTTACTAACAGGTGGATGGAATGAAGGTTCAATTATGAGATCAGGTGAAAGACTCAACTTGGATTTTACAAGATCTAATCAAAGACTCAAATTGGACGGGAAACTTGGTTCATTTTTTAACAAGTTTGACATAGTAAAATAAATATCCTCACAAGATCTAATTCATTTTTTAACGAGGTTGACATAGTAAAAGAACTATCCTCATGACACTTTGTTTTATTTTTTTAAAGAGTTTGACACAAGAAAAGAACTATGCTCTGAAGATCTTGTTTCATTTTTTAAGGATCTTGACACAATAAAATGAACTATGCTCTGACGAGCTTGTTTAATTTTTTAAGGAGATTGACACAAGAAAATGAACTCTACTCCAACGAGCTTGTTTCATTTTTTAAGGAGCTTGACACAAAAAAATAAACTCTGCTCCAACGAGCTTGTTTCATTTTTTAAGGAGCTTGACACAAGAAAACGAAATCTACTCCAATGAGCTTGTTTCATTTTTTAAGGAGCTTGACACAAGAAAACGAAATCTACTCCAATGAGCTTGTTTCATTTTTTAAGGAGCTTGACACAAGAAAAAAAAATATACTCCAATGAGCTTGTTTCATTTTTTAAGGAGCTTGAAACAAGAAAATTAACTCTGCTCTAATGAGCTTGTTTAATTTTTTAAGGATCTTGACACAAGAAAACAAACTCTTCTCCACCGAGCTTGTTTCATTTTTTAAGGAGATTGACACAAGAAAATGAACTCTGCTCCAATGAGCTGATCATGACGAATAAGAAGTCATGGCTTCCAAGAGTTTCTCATCCGACGAGAGAACAACACTCTGGAAATTAGGATCTAATGCCTCCAGTTCATTGTGTACTACCTCACTGACTAAATTATCAATGGAGGCGGACATGGAACAGGTGGCCACATAATTAACCTATGGCAGGGAAGATAGCACTAGCACATAAGGACCATTAAGAGATGATGGTAGACTAGATTTCATGTTGGGACCAATGAATGAAAGTTGATCAATGGTCACAATCTGACCTTCATGTGGGAAAAATATCACACAAAAGAGGGAAGAGACAAGCGCTCAAATGAAATAAGTGTAGTTGCACCCTAGGAGTAAGTTAAAATGCAAAGGACCTTGAATGACCATCATGTCTATATAGACAAGCTTCCCTCCTAAATCAATAGGCAGCTTTGGAAGGATTCATAATGGCTGATTAGTTCCTCTGTTAAAATCCAACAAACTCTGGGTAACGGGCACAAGCTACGGGGAATCAAAATCTTGCCAGGTAGTTGAGGACAAAATACTAACAGATGTGCCTTCATCTATATTTTTTCTTGGTACGGCCATATTACAAGCCTATACAGTGATATCAAAAGGCACATAAGAAGGAATATGGTATCTTGTGAATCGACTCAAATCAAGGGAAGCGACCAAAATACATGGATGGGGTGTGATAGGAATAAAAGGTTTGTCCCTTTGCATTATGCGAGCATATTACCACCCTCCTGGATTTCGGTAACGGGATGAGGAGGATCACTTTCTTGAACTATGGTGACATGAGTCGAAAGATCACCCTCCTCGATCATGGAAATGGGAGGATCACCCTCCGATCCTGGGGAATCAAAGGAAACAAAAAGAACCTGACTGGGATGAGACCCTATGGTCACCAAATTTTTGTGTAGGAAAATCCCCTATGTAGAAATACCTCTAGCCCTAGGGTGGGTCTAGAAACAGGGGAACATGCTGGTTTCTAAATTCCTAGTTCATGAATGAAATGCAGATTGGAATAGATGTCCTGCCTCAATCCAACGCTCTTTATGTAGTACGTTGTAGTGATCCCTTGATCTTTTTCCTTCAAGCCTTGCACTATGTTTGTAGCGATATCCACACATCTACACAAATATCAATAAAACACTAAAATCATACAAGCATACATATTCATTTACAACTATCTAACTAGTCAAGGAGAGTCAAAAATTTTGAATATTAACATAGACAACGATGGAACTACAAATCATTCATGTCATATTAATGTATAAAAGGGAGTTTAAAACCTGTGCCTTGACGCTATATACCTCCTTTAACGAGTTCAGTTGGGCACGTCTACAAAGCATCCATTTATCGATTTGTCTAAAACTCTCTCTCACAACTATGAACTATTCTCTATTATCTTCTACACACTAGCTCTTTTTCTATTCTATCTAGAAGAATCAATGGGATGAACAGGAATTTATAGGGTTGGATGAAGAGCATTGGGATCCACTTATGGTGGAGGAAAGTTCTATCCCTTTGGGAAGTTTCATTCTTGTAGGAACTAGAAGGCCAAAGGAAGAAACTCGACCAAATCTAGTCAAAAAAACATCAATTATTCCTCCCACGAAGTTGTTAGATTTTAGAAGCTTCATTTCCATATTAAAAAACCTTCTAAAAGTAGCTCATTTCGAGGGTTCTTCAGAGACAGAGTGACCATGTCGCGAGGCCTAGTGCAAAGTGGGCCATGGGTACGAATACATAACCACACCACAACGTCGACCCAAAATTACATGTTTTAAGGGGTCTACTTCAGGAATGGTCCATAACGATTTTTTTCCTAGCATGTTAAGGGATGTAATGATATTCATTATGATATGTGATAGTACATAGGGGTCACTGTGATGGTCCTCCAGCATTCGGAATAGGGAATGCAGGGACGGTGACAAAATCATGTGTAACATATGCCCCCTAAAGCATGAAGTCCGAGAGAGAGGGAGGGGTGAAATGCTTAATGAGAACATGCCCAAACCAAAACGCTGCCATCGGAGGACCTGCAAGATCAAGTACGACTGATATATCCGATACATGAGTACGAGGTATGGGCAAAACCATCCATAATAGAGAAAATTTAATAAGATCCATGGTATGGACCCAATAATCCAGTGAGAAATATCATAAAATAGACTCAGGTATGGTTGTAGCCATCCAATCAGAAGAGTCGTGTATACAGTCATGAAAAAAAAAATTGTCCCGCAGCCTGGATTTCATCATAAAAAACTTAGGGTCTTGTGCTTCTTCCCAACCTGAACAAGTACAAATTCAGGCATGTAATGAATGAGCTAAAGTCAAACATGCAATAAATTCACCTGATTACCAGCCGATGATGGAAGTCGTTAACAGGTGTGGAGAAACCGCCAATAATGAAAATGATTCTCAAGGTACTACTAGTACAATCCATGGAATGTGAAAATTGAATTGGAGTTGAACATTCGCAAAATCACCCGATCGAGGGCCAATAACGAGAACCTGTCGTCGAACGCGAAGAACTTGCCATTGAGCCATGCAAGCTCTAAGGTACCAAAAGGGAGTCTCTGGATCAGCTTCCTGGATAATGAGCTGAAGTCAACAGGAAGTGACCGGTCGAAGGAGGGCCATAATGTTTCCCACATCATCGACACGAGATAGAGGAATAATATGATAGTGAATCAAGACTAAACAGAGGATCAGGGGTCGAAAACTACAAAAGGGACTTCTCTTGAACATATTGGTGACACGGCTCGGGAATTTGGCAGTATTTGACATCAAAGGATCCGAGGTCATGGAAATGAGTCCAAAAGCATATGAGAGGTCAAAATGGATAACCCAAACCCATGGAGGCAAAATGACGAATGTGGGATGTTTCCAACCCGACACGAACTGTAGACAAGTTTCATGTTCAAGAGCGACAGACTTCTGATGCAATTAATGTTAAAGAATTAATCGTTTGGTTAGTTTAGAATTAGTTCTAGATTAGTTAGTAATCAATTACAAGTTTAAGTTTATGCATAATTGTTTCTCACTTGTATAAATATAAATTTCTCCTTGTACCAAATGATATGGAGTGCTGAAGTGCTCTCTGCAATTCTTTGTTGTCTCCTTTTGTCAATTTGTCAGGGTATTGGAGCTAAGTTGCATAAGCCTCCCCAGAGAGCAGCAACAAAGCCAAGTTGGAGGATTAGAGAGGAGAGGCGAGCCTGCATAAGAATCTTTGATAGAGTAGCAGAAGTTTGAGAAAATTTGAATACGCCTCCTACGAAGAAGCAGAAAGAAAGAAAAAGCTAGGAAAAACCACTAAAGGCAGTGGCAGCGAAACGAATTGCAAAAAAGCAATTCAAAAGTTGTTCGAAGAAAGCCGAAATAAAAATTTTCTGCAGTAACGCATTGTTTTAAAGGAGAAGACTCCCAACTTTACTAATGCAAGAGCCAAGAGCAATCAGTCACGTTGGTTTCATTTCCTTGCACCCACTTCAATCTAACACGGGGCCGAAGTGGATCAGCTGCATTAAGGTAAATGTGGGACCAGAGTTCTACTTCCTGCGTGAAGGTATTTGAAGTGGATTGGTACATCGATTTTTCTAAAAAATATTTTGATTAAAGTGATTCAAATTAATACATGTGCCACAAAATTGATGGCCGAAAGTTCATGAAGATATAGATGTATTTATTTAAAGAAAATCACCACAACTTTCTGTGTGAATTACAAATGAGGTTCGGGTAGTTCTGATATCTATCCAATTGCAACTTTCTGTGTGAATTACAAATGATATTCCCATGTTATACCTTGTAAATTAAATCTTTTCATTAATGGCAATGACAAAAGGATCAGGAGTAGGACTAGTTGTAGAATCAGAGGCAGGCATTTGATGCTACAAAGTAAAACTTTGAAAAATTAGTAGCATGTGCATTAGATTTTTGTGGGGTTGTACATGTTATATTCCGTGGAAAATACTAGTTGTTATATCATACTCTTTCAATGTAAAAGAACAGGTAAAAGAACAGGAGTGGTGTGAAATTCAGTTATATGGTCTCGACATAATGTAGTCACTCAGTGAGCACATCACATAAATTGAATTTGTGAAATTAGGTGATGGTAGGGAGAGGAATGTTTTGTGTACATTTGAAAAAATTATTTTAATTATTTTGATTTATATGGTGAATAAAAAAATAAAAATAAATAAAAACTTGAAATTGTGAGAAAGTGAAAGTGTGAAAGCCTTGTCAAAGTATTGTCTTAGTACAGAAATTTTGGAAGTTTTTTGAAGCAAGGCATTTGATGCATATGTAGACTCATTTGTTTGTGGAAGCCAAGCAACAAGGTCATGGGAAAAGCTAAGAGGCTAAAGCAAAAACAGAAGATGTTCGAGATCTTTTTAGATCTGGAAATAAAGAGGCAAAAGGACGCCTATGCGTTAAAATGCATAAAAGAATCAGTCGATGAAAGTATACTTCCCTTGATTTTAGATGCAAATACAGCCAAGGAGGCTTGGGATACCCTTGAGAGATGTTTTGGTGAAGTTGAAGATGAAGGTGGATCTATAGCAGCAAATCTAAAATGAGATGAAGAGTTTTTTGAATCCCACTGTGCTCAATCACAAGTGGATGATGTCTGCGAAGAAAGTGCAGAAGTGGTAGACAGAGAGCAGGAAGATGCTTGTGAACCCCATTGTACATAGCTACAAGTGGACAAATATTTGATGATACCAGCAACATGGATTTCTGATGAAGATTTGGTGATTCCAGCAACACAGTTTACTGATGATGATTTGTTGATTTCAGCAACGGAGCTTGCTGACGAATATTTGATGATACCGGCAATAGAGATTTCTGATGATGAAAACTTGGTGATACCAGCAATAGAGTTTTTTGATAATGATATTATGAATCGAGCAATACAACTTGATGATGTGAACTTTGATAAAGAATATTTATTGACTAATGATGACTGGTTGCAGATGATACAACAAAAACATGATATTGACATGATGTTATTTGGTGAAATAACCCCACTTAAAATAGTGGAAGACAACCTGTTTGCATCATTACAGGTTAGTCGAGAAGAGAAATAGGCAGAGAAGGAAGAAACAGAGAAAGAAGCAAAGAAAGAAGTCTGCAAAGGGAAAGCGGAAACAGAGATAGAGGCAGAAGCAGAAAAGGAAACACAACAGGAGAAAACTCTCATTGCAGAGCAGAAAGACCAGAACGAATGTCGTTCTGCAAATATTTTTAATTCTAACATTAATTTCAAGTGTGCAGGTACACAGATTGATTATGGAGAAGAGTTAAATATTATTGAAACATGGCTTGCAACACCATGTCTGGATGAGATCTGCACAGAAGATGTAGATATGAATGTTGAATATGACATGCATGATGAACATGTCAATGTAATTTTCATGCTTTGGAATTTTGAAGAAATAAGATATTATTCTAATATTATGTTGTAGCAGATTGATCATGAAAAATGCACTACATAAGACAATATGTGGCAGCAACCCACATTTCTTGAAGATGTCCAAAACATGCTTAGATAGCCTGGAATAGTAAAAGACCTACACCAGCAAATGAAGAATCTGAGGTTTGAAGAAAACAATGAGACAAAAATGATGAAACAATTTAGAGGCTACATAATTTGGAAGAAGAGAAGAAGAAAACCAAATCTAGTTGACAGTCAAGGGGATACTCTCTCTGACTTCAGATATATAAAGAAAATGATCCTATTTTAATCCTTTGTGATAATTAGAAAAATTTAATTTTGAATTTCAATGTTAAAAGTTAGGAATAAAACAATGTAACCCTCAAGATTAAGGGGGAGTGTTAAATAATTAATCTTTTGGTTAGTTTAGAATTAGTTCTAGATTAGTTAGTAATTAGTTACTAGTTTCAGTTTATGCATAATTGTTTCTGACTTGTATAAATATACATTTCTCCTTGTACCAAATGATATGGAGTGTCGATTTTCTCTCTGCAATTCTTTGTTGTCTCCTTTTTTCAATTTTTTAATTAACAACTAATTCCATTTCCCCCCACCATTTCTAGCGATTACCCCAATTATTTTTGGAAACAAGCATGAAGGGGATAACATATGCTTGAAATAAGTTTGCATGCCCCCAGCATGATGACTCAAATTGAGGTACATGCCCCCCAACTTCATGCCATTCACTTGAGTAGACTACTAGTTACTAACAGGTGGATGGAATGAAGGTTCAATTACGAGATTAGGCGAAAGACTCAACTTGGGTTTTACAAGATCTAATCAAAGACTCGAATTGGACGGGAAACTTGGTTCATTTTTTAACGAGGTTGGCACAATAAAATAACTATCCTCACAAGATCTAATTCATTTTTCAACGAGGTTTACATAGTAAAATAACTATCCTCGTGACACTCTGTTTTATTTTTTAAAGATTTTGACACAAGAAAAGAACTCCGCTCTGAAGATATTGTTTCATTTTTTAAGGAGCTTGACACAATAAAATGAACTATGCTCTGATGAGCTTGTTTCATTCTTTAATGAGCTTGACATAAGAAAACGAACTCTTCTCCAATGAGTTTGTTTAATTTTTTAAGGAGCTGACACAAGAAAATGAACTCTGCTCCAACAAGCTTATTTCATTTTTTAAGGAGCTTGACACAAGAAAATGAACTCCACTCCAATGAGCTTGTTTCATTTTTTAAGGAGCTTGACACAAGAAAATGAACTCTGATCCAATGAGCTTGTTTCATTTTTAAGGATTTTGACACAATAAAACGAACTCTACTCCAATGAGTTGATAATGACGAATAAGAAGTCATGGCTTCCAAGAGTTTGTCATCCGAAGTGAGAACAACACTCTGAAAATTAGGATCCAATGCATCTAGTACATTGTGTACTACCTCACTGACTAAATTATCAGTGGACACATACATGTAATAGGTGGTCACATAATTAACCTATGGCAGGGAAGATACCACTGAAACATAATGACCATTAAGAGATGATGGTAGACTAGATGTCACGTTGGGACCGATGAACGAAATTTGATCAATGGTCACAATCTGACCTTCATGTGGGAAAGAGATCACATGAAAGAGGGAAGAGACAAGTGCTCACATGACATTAGTGTAGTCATGTCTATATAGACAAGCTTCCCTCCTAAAGAAATAGGAAGCTTCGGAAGGATTCCTAATGGTTGACTGGTTCCTCTATTAAAAGCCAACAGATTCTAGGTAACGAGCACAAGCTGTGGGGAACCAAAAGCTTGTCAGGTAGTTGAGGACATAATACTAACAGATGCACCTTCATCTATAGTTGTGCGTGGTACGACCACATTACAGACCTATACAGTGATCTCAAAGGGCACGTAAGAAGGAATACGGTATCCCGTGAATCGACTCCAATAAAAGGAAGAGACCAAACTACATAGAGGGGGTGCCATAGGAATAAAAGGACTATCCCCTTGTGTTACAGGAGCGGAAAGACCACCCTCCTAGATTTCGGTAATGATATCAAGAGGATCAATTTCTTAAACTGTGGTGATGGGAGTCGAAGGATCACTCTCTTGGATCATGGAAACGATAGGATCACCCTTCGATCCCAGGGAATCAAAGGAAACAAAAAGAACCTGAATGGGATGAGACCCACTCTTGAAGGAAAAGAATTGATGAGTTGTAGGTGGAATCAGGTCGACCTTTTTCTTAATCAATGATTGGTCGGAAATGGACTCGGGAGACTGAATTTCAGAGAGAGTGGAATTGACCGAAGACGAATCTTGATCAATCACTTGATCAGCTAGTCGAGGACTCGAAGAAAGATTCCAATAACCAATAGGAAGATAAGACTTAGAAGCCGAAAGGGTATCCAACACCTTAAAGGCTTCATCCAGACCAGGACATAGGTGAATGGGATGAATCCCTTCCCATAACCTACAGGGAAATCTAATCTGACCTTGCTTCTTATGAGTCTTATTATCTCTAGCTGAAGGCTCATCATCAGCATGATGCCCAGAGGTTGATGATGAAGGATTAATCGGGCCAACGTACCACACTTTTAGCACCTTGGGATTACCAGGAAAATCATGAAGAAGGTGTTCATCCTCACATAGCTTGCAAGGGAATTTGACTCTACGAGACGGAGTGGGAGGTTTCTTAATATTAGTTGCAAGGGTAGCAATAGTTGTTGATTTACCCCCCTAGCTTATTTTCCTTCTTCTTCTTCGACTTATTCTTCTTCTTCTTAGTCTCCTGGTTACTAGAATCCAGACCTTTTCCCAATGAAGAAGAAGAAGGAGGTGAATAAGGCAAGGGGTCAACCTTAATATCGACATGAGTTTGAGATGGTTCAGGTGAAGGTATTTTGGATGTTCGAAACCATAGGGGTCGAAAATAACCTAATCGGAAGACCAATGGTTAATCCTGGGAGGGACAATGTCACCATATAGGGAGCTCCAACATTTCCAAAAGAAGGAAAAGGAATAGTATTCCTGTCCGAGGGGATTCCTTGGTTGGAAACCTCAGGAACTACTGCCATCAATGTCACTTTCATATCATCTAAGGAGATGAGCGCAGGTGAAATGTTATTGTGGTCAATTAATTTTAATACATTGAAATGAAACTTTTCCTTTTCTTGTTTTAAGAGTTGAGAAAAGGAAAAAAGGTGACTCTGGCCACTTTTAGATTTAACAAGCTTGAAAGGACAAGGGCTCAATGATATTTTCAAATTTAAAGAGTCGATAAAGATAAAAAATGACTACTCAGGGTATTCTAGGCATAAAGGGTTACCAGGTAATCGTGAACTGCAATATACACCTTAGTATTCAAACGAAAGATAAATGACCAAGGACTTTACGTACGACAGCCAATCTCCTTGAATGTTGTGTTTGGTGTATCATGGTTACAGGGTGGCAGACTCAGCTTCCTATGGATCAAGGATTGAAACCTAAAAGGGTCTCCCTTTATATATGTGATGGTACAGGGAGCACAAGTTCATACTAGCACTATCTAATGAAATATTGCAAGCGACAACTACTAGATTTAATGACGTCGAAACACATCACTAGCCTAGACCTCTAAGTATGAGCATTAAGTTTCAATGCTTCCTTAGGTTGATTGAGTTAATTTTATGGTTTATCTTGAAATTAGGTTTCAGTTTCAAGGCCCGACCGAATGTTACCTCAACTCTCTAATGTGCAACTATATGAGAGAAAGAATATTGTTTCATTTCGATGAAAAGCTAACTAAGTGAAGGATAGAGGTTCACAACAAAGTAGCAATCAAGCAGATGCAAGAATGGCACTTTCCCCTATTCAACTAACACAGCCAAAGCAGAAAAAGAAATTTTTACTTTTTTCTTTACTTTCCAATGAAAAAGGGAACCTAATAACGCAAAATATTACTTTTCATTTTTTAATGAGAAGGAACACTGCAAATTTTTTTTTCTTTTGTATAGGTGATAAGAAACAATGCAATACTACACCAAAAAAATAAATACTAGCTTTGAGTAGCTTTGAACGAGATCATCAAAACATGGAGAGATCAACTCCAAGCAAATGTAAACATGCACTCAAAACTAGGCATGCATTTCCTTACGCAAAATAAAGGGCTTTTTAGTTGACTCAATGAGAAATGTGATCTATGCTCGAGGCAATGGACAGAGAATCAAAAAAACATGGAATCAAAGCTTGACAACCCTACTTCACGTACAATCAACTGAAAAGGCCAAGCAACCACAAAAAAGGCTGAAAATGAACGATCAAATTGACTCATAAATAGATCAGACACCCAACAAACATGTGACCACGTGAATGGTTCGAAACACCTAGAAACCCTAGGATGGATAAGCCACATTGTTCGAATGAGAGATAACAAAACTGGAATGAATGAGATAGCCAAGACAGGAAACAAGATCTAGATGGATAAATCCAAGCAGAAAACCCAACCTAAAAGATAAGACACACTGAAAAATCAGTGCAAAAGGCCCAAAATTCAATCTTACAGGAATCGTTGCAGTTGTTCAGTAGCATTCAACACTGAGCAGGAAAAATTGCACCTGTATTAATGACTATTTCTGTAGATGAGCACGACTGTCAAACAATTAATAGCACCAAGTAAGGAAATAAATAAAAATACAAATGGATTGCTAAGAAAAACCAAACTTGTCACTCTAGAAAAAGGCGAAATGGCTAGAAGCAGTCAAACAAGCCAAAAACATCAGAGAAACGAAAATTTGGCCAAAGTTGGACAGATAATAAAAAATTCAATACGAACAATAAGAGACAATAGGCATTGACATCCCCAGTATGGTCCCCAACTTGTTATTTAGGAAAATCCCCTATGCGGACAAAGGAAATCCCTCTATCCCTAGGGTGGGTCTAGCAACAAGGGAAAATGTTGGTTTCTAAATTCCTAGTTCATAAATGAAATGCAGATTGGAATAGATGTCCTACCTCAATCCAACGCTCTTGACATAGTATGTTGCAGTGATCCCTCAATCTTTTTCCTTTGAGCCTTACACTCCGTTGGTGGCGATATCCACACACCTGCACAAAGATCAATAAAACACTAAAATCATACGAGCATACATATTCATTTACGGCTATCTAACTAGTCAAGGAGAGTCAGAAACTTTGAATATTAACATAAACAAAGATGGAACTAGAAATCGGTCATGTCATATTAATTTATAAAATGGATTTTACAACTTGTGCCTTGACATTGTAGACCTCCTCTGACGGGTTCAGTCAAGCACATCTCCAAAGCATTCATTTGTTGATTCGACTCAAAGAGGCGAAAGGCTCAAACTCTCTCTCATAACTATGAACTATTCTCTGTTATCTTCTGCACACCAGCTCTTGGTCTATTCTAGCTAGCAGCATCAATGCGATGAAGAGGAATTTATAGGAGTGGAGGAAGAGCTTTGGGATCCACTTATGGTGGAGGAAAGGTCTATCCCTTTGGGAAGCTGCATTTTTGTAGGAACTATAGGACAAAGGGAGAACTCGACCACATCCAGTCGAACAAACGTCCATGATTCCTCCCATGAAGTTGTTAGATCTTAGAAGCTTCATTTCCATATTAAACAACCTTCTAAAAGTAGTTCGACATAGGGGTTCTTTAGAGACAGAGCGACCACAACACAAGGCCTAGTACAAATCTGGCCATGGGCGCGAGGACATAACCACACGATAGCGCCGACCCAAAATTACATGTTTTTAAGGGTCTACTTGAGGAATGGTCGACAGAGATTTTTCTCCGTGCATGTTAAAGGATGAAATTACATTAATTATTATGTATGACAGTACACAGGGGTCACTATGATGGCCCTCCATTATTCCGAACAGGGAATGCAGGGACGGTGACAAAATATTGTGTAACAAGTGGACTCAGAAAAGATAAAAGATGTCATGGAATGGGTAGCTCCTATAAATGTTGATGAGGTTATATCATTCATGGAGTTATCAGTTTATTATATGAGGTTAATTATGAATTTCTCACAAATTTATTATCATATTACATCATTGCAAAGGAAAGGTAATAAATTTGATTGGACAGAAGAATGGGCAACTAGTTTCGAACAATTGAAGCAGTTGCTGACAAATGATCTAGTTCTAAAAATCGTATATTTAGACAAAGAGTTTATGGTGTTTACATATTCTTGCAAGAGAGGACTTGGTGGAGTCCTGATGCAGGAAGGATGGGTATTGTGCTATGAATCAAGGAAACTAAATGAGCATGAGCATAATTATGTTACACATGATCTTGAGTTGGTAGCGATCATCCATGGTTTAAATATGTGGAGAAACTATCTTCTTGGCAAGTGGTTCATCTTGATGAATGATCAAAATGGATTGAGAAACTTATTTGACCAACCAAATATGAATGGTAGGAAATCTAGGTGGTTGGCTATGATCAGTGAGTTTGACTTCGAGATCAAGTATATTAAATGGAAATAGAACATGGTTGCAAATGATCTTAGTAGAAGAGTACAGGTAAATCACATAGCAGTTATGAGCTCATGTGGGACAAATTTATAGGATTAGATCTTACAAGCGGGTTAGTAGGATGACAGGTACATGGAACTTAGGCACATGTTATAGTAGGATACAAGCGATAAAGATTTGGATTATCATCTCACAACATATGGTTTGAAAAAATTTAGGGATAGGATCTGTGTGTCAGTAAATTACGAGCTCAAGAAGATTATCATGATGGAATTTCATGCTAAATCGTATTCAGGTCACCTAGGATATCAAAATACATTGACAGCAGTGAAGAAGTTCTATTATTGGCCGAATTTGAAGAGGTAAGGTGAAGATTTTATGGCTAGATGCTTGGATTTTCAACAGGTAAAAGCAGATTGTAAGCATGTAGGTGGTATACTACATCCAATTCTAATTCCAGAGTGGAAATGGGAGGTCATTTCCATGTATTTTGTTACAAATTTTCCAAGGACATCTAGACAACATGACTCTATTATGTTTATAGTTGATAGGTTGAAAAATGTAGTGCACTTAATTCTAATGAAGTATACTTATTCAACTAATAATGTAGCACATGTCTTCATTAGAGATATAGTGAGGTTGCATGGTATACTAAAGAATATTGTATCAGACAAGGATTTTAAGTTCATTTCTAGGTTCTGGAAAGAGTTGTTTGCAGGATTGGGTATAGAGTTTTCCTTTAGCACAATTTATCATCCACGAACATATGGATAGACAAAGAGGGTCAACAAGATTTTGGAGGACATTCTGAGAATGTATGTGATGCATCAACAAAGAAAGTGGGAAGAGTATCTTCGACTGGTTAAGTGTGCGTACAACAATGGCTATAAGGAGTCATTGATAATGAATTCATTTGAGGCACTCTATGGACGGAGTTTTAATACTCCTATCAGTTGGAGTGATCTAGTGAATAGGGTATTGACAGGGCTAGACATGTTGGAAGAAATAGAACAGGAAATTCATGTTATCAAGAAGAATTTAAAGACAAGAATAAAATTTATGCAGATCAGCACAAGGCATTTAAGGAGTTTCAGGTTGGGGAACATGTGTATTTTTCCATCAAGCCCAAGAAACACCCATTGAGGATTGGGTCATGTGCGAAGTTTTCACCTCGGTATTGTGGGCCTTTTGAGATCCTTGACAAGATTGCACCAATAGCCTACCGACTTGCACTGCCTCTAATACTGAAAGTCCATTATGTTTTACGTGTGTCATTTCTTAAGAAGTATGTTAAGGATTTTGATCATGTGATTGACAAGTTTGTATTGCAGGTGGAACCAAAAGGATAATTTCAGTAATAACCTAAGTTTATTTTGTAGAGAAAGATGCTAATGTTTCAGAACCTAGCAATCAAGCAGGTTAAAGTGCAGTGAAAGCACTTTGGGCCTGTTGAAGCTACATGTAAGATGTTTGATCAAATGCGAGCTATGTATCCTTTATTTTTTTCCAGTTGAGGAAAATAATTTTTGGTATATGTACATATTTATGTATGGTTTTTATTGTAAATACCAAAACTAGTTGTGTTATAAAGCTCCAATAAGCAATATGGTTTTCATGTTGCTATGTCTGTCATGTTGATTTTATTTTTAGCATGTTGTTCATTGTAAATACTGCAATGAGTTAAGTTATAAAGATCCATGGGACGTATGTTTTACTTTCGGTGGTATTGTTGGTTGTAGGTTTCATTGAACATTGAGGATGGTTGATCTAAAAATTTATGCTATTTATTGTTATGCTAGTTTCATTTCAAATATAAACTTTTCTTTGCTTTGTTTTACTTAGCCTTCATAGGTTTTTTTATGAGCATGATTTTCAAACAGTGTACTTAGTGAAATTATGAGTTTTTTATAAGCTTAATAAGAATAATTTTAAATGACAGAACAAAAGAAATATTAAACACAACAAACACACATGGTAGATCTTAACATAAAGAATTCTGATAAAGGAGTTCACCTCTCCTGGGCTACATATCCTTGGTCTGGCTTCATAGTGTGACCCTTGTAGTAGCTTCAAGTGTGCTCAAATTATTTTTACAAGCTTTAGAACCTCTTGGAATCTGTTACAATGAGTTTAAAGCATCATAATCTCCCAAAAATGACTATTTTTTTGTTGAATTTGTACTCTGTATGCTCTGGAAATGACCCCAACACCTGGTGGCCCTAGCCTTAAAAAATATTCAAACGCACAAAAACACTTGTACATGACCTTTTCTGCCTTTGCAACCTACTCCATTGAGTTCCCAGCATGCCAATTAACCTATAATTACTTTTACTGAGTTCAGTTTTGTCGAAAATTGAGTGAGTTATGACCAAAACTAATTTTGCCCCAATTTCTCCTCTAAAACTGGAGGAATTGCCAGTTAAGTTTCTAAATTTCGAAGTCCGCAAAAATTGGCGTGCCCTTCAAAATTTCTTCCAATTTAAGCTTTGGATTAAGTAGCGCTAAGTGTGCTTTCAAGCAGATAAACCAGGTTTAAATGTTAAGCACATTTTATGTGCTAATGACGTTTTAAATGTCACTAACCCATGTCTTAACATAATTAATCATGCTTATTAAAGCCCATCAGTTAGTTTACATTGGCCCTCGGTTCTAGGAATTCGGCCACATGGGGAGGGGGTTGGCTACCTCCAAACCCCAACAGTTAGACGTATTAACTTCAAATAAACCCAGAGAATGTATAGGGTAAGAAACACCCTGGAGAAGAGATAGTAAGTCGCGCAATTTGTGGGCGTGAGGTCACGTGTTCGACCCCCCACTCCGCCATAAAATTTTACTCTGCACTATAAATAAAATCCTCTGCTAACTTGTTGACTTTGCCAAGTTTAAACCTGCTCCATACTTGGTTAGTGTATCCTCCAAACTTTTTTGGATCCACAGAAAGGTGGGTTTTGAAACATTACAATATATATATATATATATATATATATATATATATATATATATATATATATATATATATATATATATATATATATATATATATATATATATATATATCACCATAAACCCAATTTCCACATTAATATAATCAAATAATTCGACCCCCATAGGTTAGGAGAAGGCCCACCAGAGAGGACATGTGGCGCCCTCTGGTTGGGTTGTACTCCAGCCTCGAACATTTTTCCAATTCCAACTTAGGAGAAATATTGGAGGTCATTGGACAATTTCTCTCTTCACTTACCCATCTGGCAAATCTGAAGATGACACTTGCCATAGTGCCACTGGCTGGAATCTATAGAATATTCCCTACAATTTGTTCGCTGTACCTATTCTGCTCCTTTTTTGCCTGTTTTGGAAAATGAACAACAGACGATAACTCAGTCATATGAACTTGGATTTTGATGAAACGAGTTGCGTCAGAATCCCGGTGACGAAATCTATCTGGTCATTCAGGTTCGAAGCAATTTAGATCACTTTAATTTTTTAGCTAAAACTTGAGCCTTAGATCATTCCTTCCCACTAGAAGCCTTTTGGACCCCAAAAGATATTATCAATTGTTTAGCAAGTGAGGGTAAATCTCCCTCACTTTTCCAATCTCCAACCATTTTTCCTTTGAAGGATTCTGACCTTTGAGTCCCACTCTAAAGTATTCAATGTTCCCTCTTCTTGAAGTTCTAATTCTTTTGTCAAGTATGAGATCTTGCTAAAGCTCATCAAGATATTCTGGAAATAAATCATCTATTGATGGAAGCTGAACATGCTCTCCTTGATCATCAATCAAAGGAGGCCCAAACAATCTCAAATTCTCAACATTAACGACAGAATAAATTTTCATATAAGGAGGCAAATCTAGCTTGAATGCATTTGTACCAATATTTTCTAGAATTTTAAATGGACCATAACAGATTGGTTTGAGATTTTTACCTTCCCCTTGCAATATTTATTTTCTTATGTACAACCAAACTTCATCACCAACTTGGAATTTATGATCAACTCGATGTTTTTCATGCCTTGCCTTGTAGCTGCTTTGACTCATTTCAAGTTTCTCTTGCACTGTGTGATGTACCAACTGAATTTCCTCGATGAACTTTCCTGCTTTATCTATGTCACTATGTCAATCTATAGAAACATCTTCTCAAAGATAAATTCCAATGGTGATCTTGGCAAGTAACCAAAACATGCCTCAAATGGCAATGTATTTGTGGAAGAATTTTTTTCTCGATTGTATGCACGTTGTATGTAGTGTAACTATTCGTCCCATATCTTGGGATGCTCGCTACAATAGCCTCTTAGAAGATGAATAACAGTTATATTTACCACCTCTGGTTGACCATTTTTTTGCGAATGAAATGTTGTACTCTTCTTCAACTTTGTATCCATCATGTCCCTTAATTTTGACCAAAAATTCCCAACAAATTGAGAATCTCGATGACTTACAATAGAAGTAGGAAGACCAAAATGGATCCATACATTTTGAAAGAAATGATTAGTAGTTTTTTCAGCTGTAATAGTTACTTATATGCCATAAAAAAACACATTTTTCTGAACCTATCTACCACAACATAAAAATAATCATGACCTTTCCTTGACATAGGAAGGCCTCCTAAAAAATCCATTGAGACGCTTTCCCAAGGATGAGAAGGAAATGGAAGTGGTGTGTACAAACAAAGCTTCCTATTGCTAGGCTTACTTGTTTCACATAAATAACATCCTCTAATAAAATGAGAAACACTTTCATTCATGCATGGCCAATAACAATACCTTTGAAGATGCACTATTGTCTTGCCTACACTGAAATTTCCTGCAATCAATGATGTGTGCGCCTCCCTTATGATGTTGTTTCTTTCTCCCTGTGGTATACATTACTTTCCCAAGTGATACAACACACTATTATGCACATGATAATCTAACTCTTCACTTTTGTTTACCTTACTCAAGTTCTCATACACATCTTGAAAATCACTATCATTCACATACTATTCAATGTAACTTTCATGCATAATAGAATTGTGCTTGAGAATAATAGTTGAATTTACAATATTCCTAGAAAGCATATCAGCTACCTTATTGTAGATTCCTTTTTTGTACCTGATAACCAAGTGAAATTGTTGTAGAAAACCCGTCCACCTGAAATGTATT
The DNA here is from genome assembly GCA_034641835.2 of Pinus albicaulis. Taxonomy (NCBI): domain Eukaryota; kingdom Viridiplantae; phylum Streptophyta; class Pinopsida; order Pinales; family Pinaceae; genus Pinus; species Pinus albicaulis. The sequence goes on along the minus strand of CM076570.1, from coordinate 1,611,941,540 downwards.
GATTTCTGCAACTTTGACTATGATTGTAAGTACTACAATGGTTGATGGTCGGTATGGGTAATGGTCTATTTCCCCATAAAGTAATGCTTCCATTTCATTACACTTTGTACCAATGCATATAACTCTTTATCATAGGTAGGATATTTAGTCACAACTCCATTAAAAGTTTCAGAATGAAATGAGATAGGCTTACCATGTTTCATGAGCACTGATCCCATAGCATAAACACTTGAATCCGTTTGGATCTCAAATCATTGTCTAAGAACTGGAAGTGCTAGAACCGGTGCTAAAATTATATTTTGTTTTACAGAATCAAATTATTTCTACTGCAAATCTCCCCAATGGAAGACTTTCTTTATGCTTTTCAATGCATGTAACAGTGTTGCAATGGAAGAAAAATTAGCAAGAAATTTCCTCCAATACTATGTTGCCCCTAAAAAGCTTCTTACCTCAATAACTATATTGGGCTTGGGACAATTCAAAATGACATCAAATTTGGAAGGATAAATCTTCAGTTCATCTCCTCCAACAATGTGTCCCAAATATACCAATGAAGTCTTACCAAATTCGCACTTTGACATCTTAAGAAACAATTGCTCTTTTCTCAAAACATCAAGTACCTTGTTCACATGCATGACATGTTCTTCTCTTGATTTACTGAATATGAATATGTCATCTAAGTAAACAATGACAAATTCATCTAGAAATGGTCTAAGTACACCATTCATTACTCTCATGAAAGTAGCTGGTGCATTTGTTAAGCCAAATGGCATAACTAACCACTCAAACAATCCTTGTCTAGTCTTGAAAGAAATTTTCCAAATGTCTTCTTCAGATATCCTAAATTGATGATAACCACTTCTCAAATCTGACTTAGTGAAATACTATGCATTGTTTAATTGATCAAGCAGATCATTAATGCGTGGAAGTGGATAGCGATTCTTTACCATGATTTTGTTCAGTGCACAGAAATCGATACACATGCATCAAGTCTCATCCTTATTTGGAACCAAAACTATTGGAGAACCACATGGAGAAGTAGATGGGTGTATGATACCTTTATTCAACAACTCTTGGATTTTCTTCTTGATTTCCAAACTTTCCATAATTGACATGCGATACATACCAATATTTAGAAGTGGAACGTCATGTTGTAGCTGAATCTCATGTTGAATTCCCCTCTTGGGTGGAAACCCCTTTGGTTCCTGAAACATCTCACCATGCTGACTTACCACATCAAACAAATCAGATTTCAATTTTTCAGCACATCCTTCAAAATATTCATAGTTAACATCTCCTCTTTTCTTGAACATAAGATGCACAATTTTTTTTTGCATTTACTAGCCTATCACAATACTCAGTTTCTTGCAATGAGCTCTCACAATATACTCCACTCCATATTTAATTAAATGATATTTATTCTCATGGCGGTAAAATACCACTTTCCTGTCATACAAATATGGACTACCGAATATAATCCCTGAAATTTCAAGTGGAACCACATCTAACTCAACTTCATCGACAAAGTTTGCAGTAATAGAAAATTTGAAAAAACATTTCCTTGTTGCCAGTAAATTGGCATTGTTAACTACCCAACCCAAAGGGCATCGTTTATGATGAGGTACAGTTTCAAGGTTCAGTTTTTTAACTAAGTCTTCTAAAATCAAGTTTTCTTGTGACCATGTGTCAAACAATGCATCAATATTTGTATGATTAGAAATTACTCTAACATGGAATAATTCTATCCTTGTATCTTCATTTGAAGTGTTATTATGACTGTTTGAGGTACTATAACTTGCACTTGCTATCTCTTATTTTTCTTTGTTAACCATGGTAACTATCTTGGTTTCATATCCTGAATCGGATCCAAGATCTTTTTGTGTGGTGGCAGTTGTCTTTTGTTTCGCTTTTTTATTGGGTTTCTTTGGTCTTAGTTCAGGATGTACTTTCCAACAATGAGCTTCATCATGCCCCTCTTTGGAACAATGTTTGGATGTAATTTTCTCCTCTTCTTTCTTAACATTTGCTTTCTTCTTTCCCTTCCATTTTCCTCCTTTCTCTTTTCCCTTAACCTTGAATGGATTATTCTTACTAACCTCTTCAGAAATTTTTTTACCCCTTGCTTCAAGATGCGTGGCTTGCACACATACTTCATCTATGTTATTTGGGTTAAACATGAGAATAGTGTGTTTTAAGTAGGAATGTAGACCTCCTATATACTTCAAGAGTGTATCTTGTGAATTCAAGTTTACTCCAAGTAATAAAGCCCTTTTCCTAAAATCTTGTGTATACTCTTGGACACTTTGACCTTTGAGCTTTCTAAAGTTTTTCCAAGTCATTATTTCTTTCTTCATATACGCTAATGAATAAAATTTTCTTTTAATGGGAGAAATGAATTGGACCCAAGAAATGGAAATCTTACCATGGATTCACATTTCTTCTTGTGTCTTTGCCTCCCACCAAACTAGTGTTGCTCCTTCTAGCCTTAATGAAGCCAATTGGATTTTGATATCGTCTTCTTGTAGATTTTGAATTCTACAATAAACTTCCAGTTGAAGAATCCAATTGTCTAATATTCCTACATTAAATTCTCCATTATATGTAGGAAGTTCAAATTTGATGTCCAACTTGAGTAACAGAGTCTTACCTTTTGGGATCTTGGAATGAGTATGGGTATGAGTTTTTGTAGTGGATGTGGAAGATGAAGATGTTGTTGAGGATGGTGACGATAATGGTGGTGGAGAGGGAGGTGGTTTTCCATTATTTCCTTTTGAGCTCCTCTCTTCCTCCTTTTTATTGTTTGAATATTCTTCTCTATGAGGGTGTTTTGAACCTTCTCAAGTTTCCTTTTCCATAAAATCTTCATGCATAAGTTTCACCATCCTTTGCATTTCTTTGAACTCCTTCTTGACATCCTCTTCTTTAGAATGTTCATGAGTTCCTTCATGGCTTGACATTTTGGTTGTAGATTTAAGCTCAATATCTGCAGCTTGTATCTCTTCAATCACTTCAGCCTCTTGTGCAATTAATTCTTCTTGTGCTTCAAGTGTTGCCTTGAGTGGTCCTTTGGGTGAGGATCAGGGAAAATTTTAGGGGCTAATATTTGCAGGTGGGCTAATTTTCTATGTTTTCTCCAGAAAAAGTTTCGCCAATTTCCATTTTTCTCAAAAATTATTCGCCGAAATTTTATATCACAAAATTATTTTACCTTAAAAATCGCCTAAATTTAATAGAGACTATATAAAGTCATTATAAATTTGAATATTTTTACAAACATATTGCTAAACAATTTATATTTTGCATGTTAGGGACTAGTAATATTCGCCAAGGTTTCTAAACTTTAATATAGATTTCCATCCTTAAAATTTTCCCTAGTGAGGACGATGCTTTCTTAGCCTTCTTCCTTCCTGTCCTACCTTCAGGACTAGTTATTTGTAGCTTCCCTTCTCCTCTCTGAAATCTCAATCTTGTAAGCATTAGTAAATTTGCAGTATTAAAACCCTTCAAGTAGAACAAGCAAGAAAACTTGTGCTTTGATACCAACTTGATCTAAAAATACATGCTAGTTATTGATGTGCTAGTTTCATTTCAGATATAAACTTTTATTTTCCTTGTTTTACTTATCCTTCATAGGTTTGTTTATGAGCATGTGATTTTCAAACAATGTACTTAGTGAAATTATGAGTTTTTCATAAGCTTAAAAAGCATAATGTTAAATGACAGAACAAAAGAAATATTAAACACAACAAACACACATAACAGAGCTTAACACAAAGAATTTTGATAAAGGATTTCACCCCTCCTGGGCTACATCTCCTTGGTCCAGCTTCATAGTGTGACCTTTTTATTAGCTTCAAGTGTGCTCAAATTACTATTACAAGCTTCAAAGCCTCTTTGAATCTATTCCAATAAGTTTAAAACATCATAATCTCCCAAAAATGACTATTTGTTTGCTGAATTTGGACTCTGTATGCTCTGGCAATGACCCCAACACTTGGTGGCCCTAGCCTTCAAAAATATTCAAATGCACAAAAAACCTATAGATGACCTTTTCTGCCTCTACAACCTACTCCATTGAGTTCCCAGCATGCCAATTAGCCTAGAATGACTTTTACTGAGCTGAATTTGGTCAAAAATTGAGTGAGTTATGACCAAAACCAATTTTGCCCCAATTTCTTCTTTAAAACTGGAGGAACTGCCAGTTAACTTTCTAAATTTAGAAGTCTGCCAAAATTGGCGCGCCCTTTGAAATTTATGCCAATTTAAGCTTCAAATTAATTAGCACTAAGTGCACTTTCGGGCGGATGAACCAGGTTTAAATGTTAAGCACATTTTACGCGCTAATGACATTTTAAATTTCAGTAACCCACGTCTTAACATAATTAATAATGGTTATTAAAACCCGTTGGTTCATTTGCATTGGCCCTCGGTTATGGGACTGCAGCCACATGTGTAGGGGGTTGGCCCCCTCCAATCCCCAGCGGTCAATTTTATTAACTTCAAATATACGCGGAGAATGTATAGGGTAAGAAACACCTTAGAGAAGAGATGGTAAGTTGCACGCTTTGTGGGCGTGAGGTCAGGGGTTCGACCACCCACTCTGCAATAAAATTTTATTTGGTGCTATAAATAAAATCCTCCGCTAACTTGTTGACTTTGCCAAGTTTAAAGCCGCTCCATACTTTGTTAGTGTATCCTCCAGACTTAGTTGGATCCACCGAAAGGTGGGTTTTGAAACATTATAATCTATATATATATATATATATATATATATATATTGAAGGCTAGAGTACAACCCAACCAGAGGGCGCCACATGTCCTCTCTGGTGGGCCATAACCTAACCTATGCGGGTCGAATTATTTGATTCTATTAATGTGAACATTGGGTTTATGGTGAAGTATATATATATACTTCACCATAAACCCAATGTTCACATTAATAGAATCAAATAATTCGACCCGCATAGGTTAGGATATGGCCCACCAGAGAGGACATGTGGCGCCCTCTGGTTGGGTTGTACTCTAGCCTTAAAAAAAAATCAAATTCCAACTTAGGAGAAATATTGGAGGTCATTGGATAATTTCTCTCTTCACTTAACCCATCTGGAGAATCTGAAGATGAAACTTGTCACAGTGCCACTAACCACAATATGGAGAATATTCCATGCAATGTTTACCGTACCTGCCACATCATCACTGTACCTATTTTGCTACTTTTTTGCCTATTTTGAAAAATGAAAAACAAGCGATAACTCAGTCATACAAACTCAAATTTTTATGAAACAAGTTGCGCCGAAATATTAGCGATGAACTCTATCCGGTCGTTTAGGTTTGAAGCAATTTCAAGCAGTTTCAATTTTTAGCTAAAACTTCAGCCTTAGATCAATGGTGTTACCCTAAGGGGGATGGGTGTGTAACAACCCTGAGTTAAAAATCAATGCAATAAATTTCATAGCGGAAAATTAATAACCAAGGTCATGAGACTTGTATTTGTTAGGTATTTATAATAATAATGTATCCCCTTATTATTATTGTTAGTGTATCCCCCTTATTGTTATTGTTGTGCCCATGTAGTCCCCATATTGCTATTATTGTGCCCCATAGAAGCCCATTATTGTTATTGTTGTGCCCTTACATTAATATTTTTATGTCAGTTGTGGTTATATTGTGACCCCTTAATATCCTATATATAGAAAGGAGGTTTTGTCATTTGAATCATCCAAGAATTGTTTATTTATGTATTGTAAAGGAGGTGTTATCACCAAATTGAGTTCCTGTTGGGCTTCTTCAATGGTCAACTTAGAGTAAATATTTCAAACCAACTTGTAACTGGAAATTATCCTTTCCAGTCTAAGAGGGATCTCTCAAAAGGATAAAGGATATTCAATGAATAACTTGAAAGCAGATGGCTAACTCTGAATTGGATTGAATGTGATGTTTTTGGATAGGTGAAAGATGTAAACCAATAACTACCAATGGGCATGGAGTCAATATGAAAACTAAGTCACAAGTCAGCTTATATCATGGAAGCTGAGGCAATTTTGTTCTTATTAAGCCATACATGAAGGAAAAAAACAACAAGCTATATGCATACAGGAAGTTGGAGCATGTCACCATGAATTCCAAGTGATTATACATAAGCAAACTAATAAATCTTGACATTTACAACAGACTAGGAGTATACAGGAAATTGGAGCATGTAATCATGAATTCCAAGTGATTATACAACTATAATACTTTTTATATAGTAAAATACTGAGAAGAAACATACATAAGAATACAGAGAAGAATCTCAGGTTTGAAATAGGCTACTGCAACTGTATGTTACTAATAGACAAAGATTACAATAGTAGTGTATACATAACATCTCTAAACCCTTTATAACTCTAAAAATATCTCATTTATAGAGTGAGGACTCATACAAATGATTTTCCACATTTCTAGAGTCGAATTCCCACCTCAGAGACCTATTTCAAACATGGTTCCATCACTTGGAGACTTCCTAGGGACATTTCTATTTTGCAGAGTTTGAATAAAAAAAGGACCCTTCTTTCATTAATAGTTAAAAAAAATCATTTAATAACCCTTATCAACTACAACCAACTAATTTTATGAGTGTAATGGAGTGATTATGTGTCATTATGCCACGTGGATACTGAGTTGAACCTCCTCCAAGTCGAATTTTACAATTTTTTCACAAATCTGGTTAGTGAAAATTCTGAAAAATAGGCTTCAAATATGAGTGTATAATTTTCCAACCCTGATGGATTTACAAAAACTTAGAGAGGTTTTTTTATATGGGCCTATGCAGAAGAAAACCCTCTTTCATATTTCCAAAATATTTTTTTTATTTGGTCATAAATCAAACTTGAAGTTGACTACTAAAACAGTGATGTACAAAAAAATTCGTAGCGCTCATTTTGTAGCAAACTCCAAAATCCATCTTTTGCATAACCTTTGACCTTTATGACTATTGGAGGATCTTCCTTGAGGTTAATGAGCTAAATACAAATATTTTCCCTCCTTTTATCTCCATCAAAATGTTTTTTTAAGCAAAAAACATCCTATAGAAATTCCATAGCAGAAACAAGGCTTCAAGCCTAGGACACGCTGCGGAATTTCCTAATTGACCACAAACTTCACAGAATTTGGATTTTAGGCCTAGAAAAGTTCCATGGATATGTGATATGATAGGATGAAACATTATAAGGAGAATTTGGTTCAAAATACCTCTTACCCTCCTCAAGAAACAACTTTCTCACCTTCAACAAGTTCATCTACCCAAAAATGATTGTTTTTTCCTCAAAAATAAGGCCGAAATCATGAGCTCCTATCGATCCCTAATATTTGTTGAAAAATGAGATAATATTTTTTTATATAATAATATTTATAATAAAAAACTCTCTTGGGTTTTTTAAAACCATCTCCAATTGTCGGAAACTGCATTATAAAAACATGTCTAAAATAGGCAGAAAATGCACTCTGAAAATAACGTCCAAAGACCTCTTCATATATCCAAATTTGCAGCACCTGTGAGAAAATTGAAAGAGGTTTTTGTTCCTTGTTCTATGATTGACAATAACCTCTCTCATTTTCTTATATTTCTCCTCTGTTTTCCTAGAAACGTCTCTTCAAGTTTCCTGCTCAAAAAGTAAAAAAATAGAGAAATCCTTTTGTATCTTCTTGTAAAAGCTCATGAAACCAGCTTTGATGAAGTCCTCTGCAACACTAGGGTCTTCCATGACCAAATTTAAGTTTATAGTTTCATACTTGACCACTTAACCTCCCTTTATTAGTCTTTTATGCATATCTATATCTTTTAACATTGTGCTGGCCTTCTTGAACTATGACACTTGCAAGGAGAAAAACTAAATAGCAAGATGCTTGCTATGAGAATAGAATTTTCAGAGGTGATAATGGATTGATGCATGAAAATATCTAATTAAATATGATAGAGAGGTGCTTGGGGATAAGTTCTAAAAATGGAATTCGAATGTGGAGAGAATGATGACAAATGAGGGATTGGAAAGCAATGTTGGGTGGTATTTATGATTTTGCATGCTTGGATGATTATGAAAATCAATTTTATGACATCACCTTTACCCTAAACCACTAAATACTTGATAGGTCATCATCCCATTCATTTTTGCAGAAAAAATATGATTCTGAATTGTTCTCAGTTATAAATTTGACATATTTTCTGTGGAATGATTATGTGATTTCGCAGCAAAAATCCTCTGTTTTGCATAGAATTTGTTGCGGAATCAGGAAAAATCAGACATGTGGATAAAATGAATTTTAAACCAATGAATGTGAACCTAAATTGAAACTTTATAGATATTATTGAGATGACATGACTAATGAAGTGTTTTGGACTTAGGATAAAGACTTATTTCATGAATTAACCTTATGAGAGAAAATGAAACCTAGATGAGTGACCCTATCAATCAAAAATTATAAATTTATGTGTGATAACTAAAGGTTTCCCCCTTGAAGAGTATAATTTTTATTTTTTTTATCTATCTTTTCTTATATTTTATGAGTTGGTTGCGTAACACTTGGTATCAGAGCTTGGGATTCTAAGGTTTTGCTTCTTCACAAAGGTCATATTGGAATTTTCACTACAATTTTTTTTCTATGAGGCTTCAAATGCTAAATTTTTTTACCACATCAACATGAACTCTTGGTGAACATTTTGTAAAAATTTCAGATCTTGGTTCACTATAGCTTGGGAGATATGATCTGGGGAAGTCAAGGTTTTTTCAAGCTCCATAATAGATATCAAACAAGTGACCTAGGGAAAAATGTCATAAATTTTGTTTCAGGCATCAGATTTGAATCTTGTAAAAAGTGGCTGAAATCACATGAAATTTAGCTTTTAGAGTATAAATTTCAGGGCCGAAGGTCGAAAAAGTGACATGTGGCACTTCGTACAAGTTTGTTCTACTGAACGAGTCTATAATCGGGTTATTGCGGGATATTAGGCATAATTATTCCTTGAAGACTCCAATATTGGTCTGTCTTGTGGGGTTGGAAAGAAGAATTAGAAGGATACTACAAGACAAAATTTCAGACCTTGGAGGTCTGAAATCATAGAGATACAACAACTCCAATATCAAGCTCCTAAAAAGAAAAAAATGAAATGTGTGTATTTTTTTTAAATTTCATAACTTTTGTTTGAAAAATCAATATGAAGTGATTCCAAGGGCGTATTGAAGAACATATATCATCAGTAGGTTCTAAAATTCCTCCCAAACAAAATAATTCCACACCCATTAATCCCTCATAAATCTCTACTATGACACATGAAGAGGAATAATTGCAGCATGATATATCAAAATTACAAGACTGGGTGCAACAAATTTCGCTCTTACAAAGAGCAACCAAATATGAACTAAAAGGTGACATGGATGGTTTAAAAGGTGACATGAATGGTTTAAAATAAGAAATGGAAGTTTGAAAGGAGGGTTTGACAAAGTTACTACAAGAAAAGCTTTCTAATGGCGAGAAGGTAATAGAGGAAACTCAGGATGAGAACAAAAAAAAATGTTAATCATGATTTCATAGACTCTAACGTTGGATTGAAGTCCCACTATATTTCAAACATTTATATGATTAATTTTGATGGTAAGGATTCCGTAACAAGGATACTACATATGGAGCAATATTTTGATCTCCATAATGTAAAAAATACACAAAAGGTACGCATTGAAACTTTATATTTAGAACCCAATCAGTTTGTATAGTATCTATGAAGTTTCTCTCATAAAAAAATTGTCACATGGTCAATTTTTATAGAGGAAATGATAGCATATTATGAGTATACAAATACCAACGCCTTCTCTATCCATTTGATACATCTCAAACAAAAGGGTTCAGGGGAAAAGCATATTGAGGACTTCCAAAAATTAAATACAAGGGTAAATGACTTTCCATAGGAGCATAGGATTGATTTCTTAATAGGGAATTTAAAGGATAACATCCAACATGAGGTTCGAATTTGGGAACTTGATTCATTGGAGAAGGCATTCAAGTTGTCAATAAAATTTGAAAGCAAAATTATGGCAAAAGGGAAGCCTACCACTCACAACTATAAAGATGGAAGTGTTGTTTCTCCTAGCCTTCCATAACCTACAAGGTTGACACCACAACGATTGGAAGAAAAAAGAGAAAAAGGGATTTGCTACAATTGTTATAGAAAATACAATAAATGTCATAAGTGTGTTGATAATAAATTATTTTACATAGATTGTGAAGAGGAGGAAGAAAAGGAATAGGAAACTTCAAAATAAGAGGATATACACTAGGAACCAACCCTAGGGAAAGAATAAAAGAATCTAACCATACCTTTTAATGCAATGGCAGGAATTACCACTCCTCAAACCCTCAAGATATAAGGACATATCAATAAGAAAAAGGTAATAGTTTTGATTTATTTGGGTAGTAGCCATAATTTTATTCTTTGTAAGATAGCCAAGGAATTGAGTTGCTTCCTATATCCAACACCAGAGTGTCAAGTGATGGTTTCAAATGGAGGAACTATAAATTTCTCTGGAAAATTCCATAATATAAAGCTATCCATGGGGGGGTATGTATTGAATATTCCAATGCTTTCCATTCCAATGGGTGGTGTTGATATTGTACTAGGAGTCCAATGGTTACAATCTTTGGGTACAATAGCTTTTAATTTTTCAAGAATTTTTATTGAATTTTTTTTGGGAAGGAAAGGAAGTTGAATTAATGGGTATCACAGGGAAACTAGGAAAGATAGTCACCTCTAATGTCATAACAAAGATTCTAAAGAAATAACAATGGGGCGTAATTGCATAATTATGCTCACTAGAGGTTCAAACATCAAAATCATCTATTTCTCCAGATCTCCCAAAAGTCTTGGACAATCATTCCAAGGTATTTGAGACTCCCAAAGGCCTCCCACTTATTCATGATCATGCTATTCATTTGATTCCAAGAATTTTTCCTCCAAACATCAATCCTTACAGATATCCCCATCCCCAAAAGAGTGAAATTGAACGTATGGTTGCAGAAATGCTAGAGTCCGATATAATTCAACCTAGTCAAAGTTATTTCTCTACTCTAGTAGTATTGGTGCACAAGAAGGATGGATCATGGCAGATGTGTCTGGATTAGAGGGAGCTCAACAAGCTCAATATTAAAGATAAATTTCCCATTCCTACCATTGATGAATTATTGGATGAATTACATGGAGCAATTTACTTCACCAAGTTGGATCTTCATTTAGGATATCATCAAATTAGAATGAAGATTGAATACATTCCAAAAATAGCATTTAGAACTCACGAGAGTCGTTATGAATTTGTGTTCATGCCTTTCGGCCTTTCCAATGCACCTTCAACATTTCAAGGTTTGATGAATTCCATTTTCAAACCCTTCCTTAGAAAAATTGTAATATTATTTCATGATGATATATTAATCTACATCAAGTCTTGGAAGGATCATATTCAACATGTTGATAGGGTGCTCAAACTATTGGAAGAGAAACAATTATATGAAAAAACCTCCAAATGTTTCTTTGGAGTATAAGATGTGGAATATCTAGGTCATATTGTATCTCATGAAGGTGTTAAGGTAGACACTAAAAAAATTAAAGCCATTAAGGAATAGAAAATCCCTACAACCATAAAGCATCTATGAGGATTTCTCAATCTAACAGGGTATTGTCACAATTTTTCTAAGAATTATGGGAGAGTAGCAGCACCTCTAACAACATTACTGAAGAAATATGCATTTTCTTTGACTCCACAAGCAACTAAGGCCTTTGAACATCTTAAAGAAGTAATGTGCCAAGCACCAGTCTTAGCTACGCCAGAATTCACAAAAACCTTTTTTGTGGAATGCGATGCCTCAAGAAATGAAATTGGTGTCATTTTAATGCAAGAAGGAAGACTTGTTACTTTTGAAAGTCGTCCAATCAATGGAAAGTATTTACAAAAACCAATTTATGAGAAGGAAATGTTGGAAATACTACATGCACTAAAACAATGGCAACCTTGCCTAATGGGAATACACTTCAAGGTAAAAATTGATCATGATAGTCTTAAACACTTTTTGGAACAAAGGTGATCTTCAGAAGGGCAAAAATAATGGGTCACAAAGATGTTGTGTTATGACTTTGAAAGAGTCTACAAAAAAGGGAATCAAAATGTTGTTGCAGATGCACTCTCAAGAAAGGATGAGGATGTGGAAGCATTTCTTTGTGCCATTTTTTTATCCAAATGGATTGGATAACCAAAGCAAGCGATGAATGGAAGAATGATGAAGAAGTGTGGACACTCATTCAAAATATGCAGCAAGATACGAGTACATTTGATACATTTATCTAGAAAAATGATTCATTATGGTACAAATATCACTTATATATTTGTAATTATTCCCAACTCAAACATTTAAATATTATTTAGAATTGCACTCCTCTCCCTTAGGAGGGAACTCGGGATTTTAAAAAACTTACCAGAGGGTCAAGAAGGATTTTTTTTGGGATGGTCTTAAATCTAATATTAAAAAGTTCATGGCAGAATTTTTAGTTTCCCAAAAAAAAAAATTGATACAATTAAGACTCGGGTCTATTACAACCTTTATCCATTCCAAGTTAATGTTGGGAGGACATTTCAATGGATTTTATCATAGTTTTACCCAAGTCCGAAGGAACAAATGTCATCATGGTGATAGTTGATAGAGTTGCCAAGTATACACACTTTTGTGCAATATCTCATCTATTCAAAGCCATCACACTTGCTACTGCATTTAGTGAAACAATTCAAAAGCTACATGGAAACCCAAATAATATTGTAAATGACAGAGATCCCATTTTTACTGGAAATTTTTGGACGAAATTATTTTCTCGTCTGGGTACTTAATTAGCTCATAGCGCATCTTATCATCCTAAATATGATGGGAAAACTTAGATAGTGAATAAATGTTTGGAAGGATGTCTTCATTGCTTTGTATCTAATAAAAAAACACAATGGGTCAAGTGGTTACCTCTAGTTGAATGGTGGTATAACACTTCCTTCCATACTATAGAAAAAATGACCCCATTTATGGCACTTTATGGATATCATCCACCTTCCATCGCATCATCTTTAAGAGAAAATTATAAAGTTCAAGCATTGGAAGATCACATCGAGAATCAACAACAAGTTCTCCAACTCTTAAATCATAATCTCACTTTGGTGCAAAATCAAATGAAACAACAAGCATATCAGCATCGCAATGAAAGAAGTTTTGATGTAGGTGACTGGTTATTTTTATGGCTACAACCATACAAACAAATTTCCCTCAAGCAAACTAAAAAGGATAATAAATTATCACCAAAGTACTATGGTCCTTATAAGGTGTTGCAAAATATTGGCACTATGTCATACAAATTAGAGCTCCATGCATCTTCTGGAGTGCACCCATTTTTCCATGTTTTATGCTTAAAGAAGGTTATAGGTGAAAATCTTACAGTTCAAACAATATTTCGAGAACTTGACGAGGAAAAAAAATCATATTGTCACCTCAAGTAGTCATGAAAACAAGAACTCAACAGCACAATTTCATAGTATCTCATCAAATGGAAGAACTTACCCACTGAAGATTCGACATGGGAGGATGAAAATTTTATGCAAAATAATATAGAACTACTCAAGCATTGAGGACAACACTCTTTTCAAGGAGATGTGCATGTTAGGTCCCTATAATACTAGTGTATCCCTTTATTGTTATTGTTAGTTTATCCCCCTTATTTTTATTGGTGTGCCCATGTAGTCCTCATATTTATATTATTGTGCCCAATAGAAGCCCGTTATTGTTATTGTTGTGCCCTTACCATATTATTGTTATGTCGGTTGTGATTACATTGTGACCCCTTAGTCTCTTATATATGGAAAGAAGTTTTTTTCATCTAAATCATCGAAGAATTGTTCATTTATATAATTTAAAGGAGTTTTCCCCCTCAAAGAGGATATTTTTTTAGTCATTGATCTATATTTTATTCTATTTTGTGAGTTGGTTGCATAAAAATATTCCAAGTTGAATGTTGGGAAAAAACATAGTGACGAGGATCACTTGTGATTAATTAATGGCTATGGAAATTGGAAAAGGCATTTGAAAATGCTTTCGAAAGGCATGAGACATTTATTGGAATTTTATTTATGAAAATAATGAAAAATAGGAGAAAAGGAATGTGAAAGGTCACAAAATTTCATGTGAGAAAAAATGAAGGAAAATGAAGAAAATAGAGGCCTTAATGATAAAAAGGATTTTTAGGATCAGTTCATGGATTTTTCTTATCTTTTTGTCAGTTTTAGCTTGGATCTCTCTCCCTTTTATTCTCTCTCATACTATTGGACACTTATATTTTTCTTGGAGCACTCTTGGAAGAGTGTGTCTTACTTGGGATTTGGAGAAAGAAGGAAAATGAAAAGTAGGAAAGCACAAGAGGACAACGATATCAACAAATACGGTGAGTTTTCTTGCAGGTACTGAGTTGCATGTATGATTTCCTTGCTATTCTTGACATGCATGAAATATGCATGTGGTTATTCGGTTATGATTTGTCATTGGAATGGAGGATTGCATGGATTAACAATGGTTTTTCCTAGTCTTGTCATTTCCTGGATATCCATGGTCTTGTGGGTTTTCCCATTTTTTTTCTGATTGGTTCTCATGTTCTTTGTGGTTATGGGTTGAGTTACTAGTTCCTGGAGCTTTTGGTTGGATAAATGCTCTAGAAGCCCTGTAACAACTTGGGTTCAGTTTCTAGTCCTGCAACCTTTGGTTGGAGAAACACTCTAGAGCCCTTGATGGGTTGAGTTTCTAGTCCTGGAGCCTTGGTTGGACAAATTCTCTAGATCCCAATGACAACTGTGGGTTCAGTTACTAGTCCTAGAAGACAGGTTGGAACAAATGCTCTAGATCCGTAGACAACTTGGATGGAGATCGATCTGGTGATGGTTAGTGTTGTATGAATGTGAGGTGGAATAAGTGGTTGAGGGTTGAGGTGGTTTGGCCTATGGAAGCCCTAACTTTGGTTTTTTTGGTTTATTCCATGAGATCCCACATTCATGCTTGGAATATGGTGCGGGGGTGATTGGTTGAAAGCGAGATTTGGTTCATCCCAATCTATGGTCAAGTGGTATGTGGAAGTCCCTGACTTAGTGGAATTTTTCATATGATAATAAGAGCTTATTTCCTCTTGTATTTTATGAGTAAATGTACTTGTTATTATGTGGCTTTTATGGTTGTTCTATCATTTTTATTCTATTGGTTAAATGTTGGTTATAAGCATGGATTTATGATAGATTCTAGCTATAACTCTCATCATGTTTTGACTAGTAAATGAATGTTTAATGAATGTAAGACATAATAGATTATTTTTCAGCTATTATGAGAGAGAATTATACCTTCTTGATGAATCTTAGATAATTATGAAGCCCCTATGTTCATTTTTTCTTTATGACCTATACCTTAAATGATGTCCATGATGTGTTTAACAGAATGTCTGTCATGGTTAGTGTTGGCAATATGATGCAATATGTTTTCCTTGATGGCAACCTACTTGATGAAGTTGTCCTTAATGGAATCCTAATTGATGAGTTGCCTTTTGATAGCAACATATTTGTTAAATATGTAAAAATCATGTTTCTACATGTCAGTTCAGATGTGATAGAGAAAGGAATTCCAGTAAGTGCCAGAGAAATGAAACAGGGAATATTTCTCAATGTATACGAAGGTTTGATGAAGGCAACCGTGTATGAAGGCAATGTATACGCTACTTGATATAAAGGCAACCCGCGTATACATCCAAAATTAGCATATACATAGTTTGTATGAAGAGAAGTCGTGTATACACGCGGGTATAAAGAAACCAAGTCGTGTATGCCTTTTGCGCTCTCAAATTATGATACCAAGGGGCATTACCATGGTATTAGCCCACAGTATTGAGCATTGTATCATCTATTTGATTTTTTTCCAAGAATACCATCGACACGTGTGGTTTTGGCTCATGGTATTGATAAAGGCTAATCTTATATAAGGAGAGGAAGATCATAGTGCAAGGGTGTGCAAGTGTAAGGGTTGTTACTGAATACTTCTCTCTGAAGTATATCTGCATGGGATGAACTTTGTTTTATTGGTAGATCTGAATCTATGATGCACCCTTGGATACAATGATGGATCTTGACCTGAAATGACTATGTATTTGATCTATTGAAGAATATGATCAGATATGAGACCTGGCACACGTTTTCTAAAGAGAAGTGAATAAATCTCGGTAATTCTATAGATCTTAAACATTCTGCAAAATTGATATTTACAGATCTATATGCTAGTTTGTCTCGATGAAAGCGCATATACACACAAATTTTTCTCTGAGAAAGCGCGTATGGAAGTCAGGGTTTTTTGAAGCTTGTTGAAGAGGTTATCTGTTTATTGCTACTATATTTCTATTGTATGTAAATGATGTTTTCATACAGATCTAGGTTGCTTGAATACTATTTATGCTGCTAAAGTTGGATATGTACAATTCTGATCAATGGGTGATTAAGTATGAATAATAATGCTGACTGAAAAAGTGTTCTGGAAATATGAAAACATATCTGACTAGAAGCCTCAGATTTTGTTCTGAGACTAATCATACTCTGAAAGATCAGTATTCTCATATCTATATGCAAGTTAGTGTGAAGGAAATCGCGTATACACATGGGCTCAGTAAAGTAAAGAAGCGTATGCATTTTAAGATAATGCATGATTAAGGTTGAGATTTTTTCTACATGTGGATTCTGAAATCCAGGTTTATTACTATGTTTTGGTTACAATGATCTCACTATTCTGATTCAAGTTTTTGGGTTAAGTTTATTGGTGTTGATATTTATAAATTTTTGTGTTGAAGCTGTGGGATCCAGTGTGAAAATTGATGAAACATGGTTTGCAGTGTTTCTGAGGGTTGAAACCTTTAGTATGGAAGTAGAAGCTTCCTGCCAATAGAAGCTGGTGTTCTTATCAGGGGGTTGAAGCTCCCTTCTAGTAGTGGTTGGTAAACAAGATCAGGGGGTTGGAGCTCCCTTCCAGTAGCAGTTGGAGAACTAGAGAAGGTTGCATCCTTCTGCAGGTAGATGTTTGCATTCTAATATGAGTCTGCATGATTGCAATATTGTAAGCATTTTTCCATATAATAAATATTGAAAAGAGAGACAATAGAAACGGTGGTTTTTTCCTGAATTGGGTTTCCACCTTAAATCTTGGTGTTCATGTGTGATGCTCTTGTGTGATGTTTTATTCTGTTATTACTACACATATTTACTGATTAACTATATGATGCATAACTGATAAGCTAGGTTAATGATTGTTTCTGAAATTTTATCTAACAATAAAGTTATCTCAGTATACACAAGTTTTTGTTAGTATATCCACTTATATATGCTAGTTGGGCTAATAAAAGTCGCATATAGGAATCAGTAAGATAAAAGTAAAATATTATTATTATTGAAGATATTGATTCACCCCCCCCCCCCTTCTCAGTATCTTTCCAAAAAATTGGTATCAGAGCAGGTCCTTCTAAAGAAGCTTAATCGCTAGAAGGAAGATCAGCTAAGATGAGAAATCAAGATGGGACAACATCTATCAGGCCTCCTCTCTTCAACGGAAACAATTTAATCTTCTGGAAGACAAGGACAAGTTCCTATCTTCAGTCTCTTGGAGTAGATGTATGGTCTATATGTTGGGTCAATTTACTGTTGTAAACTAACACAAGTATTTATTATCAATCCAGGTTAGTGGAACTTAGAAGCATCCCCAAAGTATATGGGTTTCAATTGTGATCAATTTAGAAGATGGTTTATTGATGATTAGGGAAATGCATATTACAAATATAAATCTAACTTAATTAATTTCTAAATTCTAAACAATAGATAAAGATACATGAAGTAATAATTGAAGAGGCTCTTCACTAAAAGAGGTAATGGTTGTCCTTTATCATTTATTTCATTTATCATCAATACTATTGTGAAAACATGGATTTAACTAAACAATATATTAAGATGCATGAAGTAATAATTGAAGAGGCTTTTCACTAAAAGAGGTCCTGGTTGTCCTTCATCATAGATTTCATTTATCATTAATGCTATTGTGAAAACAGAAATTTAGAAAAGCAGGAAAAGATGAATCTTAGTTTTGAACTCTTAATCATATAGAAGAAGTATTTAACTTAAATACTGGTTTGTCTCTTCGTATGCAGAATAGAAACAAAATTAAGATCCATCAGCAATCAAAGCATGTAAAGGCATGTAAAGATGAATTCTAACTGAAAATATTGATTCGATAGAAAGAGTGTTTAACTTAAACACTTGTTTGTCCTTTCATATGCATTTTAATAATGATATTTATATTCATCAATACTTAAAAATAAACAAATCAAACTAATTCAGAAATTGTAGCTACGAAATAAACTAATAATTGCACTTAGCTCGGTGTGGGTGCCCTCCACCCTTGCCTCGCACACTGAAGGTAAACTCAGCTACTTAAGAATTCAAGCAATCAATCAACATGTAACAACATCAAAATATGACATAACATATCTTCAATTATGTCTCCAAGTCTCAGAAATAATAATAATATGTCGTACAAGTTCCATTGTCAAAGCCTTCAAATTTTGAGACTTAAATAGATAAAATATCTAACAAACTCATCTAAAATAGCTCAAGTAGTCATAACTATCCTTATCCTATCATATCAAGTCGAATTCATCTATTTAGATCCATCATAATCTAGAAAATCCCACAAAATAAGAGTTTGGACCTAGTTTCTAGGGATTCTCCATAAAGACTGGTCATGTTTGACCGCCTTTGACTGGGCCTATTAAAGCTCAATCTAACTGTGCCAACAGGAGTACTGTTATTCCTAGTTCCTGAGATTTTTAGAAACATATCCAGATTGAGCCCAAGTGTCCTGCACATATGCAAACCATAATGCTATTATGGGAATTTTTGCTGTTGTCCAAAAATGCACTTAAATTCCAATTTTTACAAAAGCATCTAATAATTGAAAAACATAAATTAAATACCTGTACATGCATCTTTGGGTTAATGTAAGGTGGATATGATGGTAAATAGATGGATAATATGGCAAAATAAGGTGTATTTCCTAAACAAAAAGAGATAAAAAAACAAGGGCCAACATCTCCCCCAAACTGATGATCAAGCATGTCCTCATTCTTGTTGTTTCCTCTTTGACCTTTGGAGCCCTGGTGCTAATCCCATTCCTGATCCTGAAACCTCATGCTATGCTATGTAAAAAATAGAATCCATGTCTTTTCCCTACTCTTCCTTGTAGATGGAGGTTTTCACCTTTTTCTTCTCATACTTATCTTTCCAAGAGTTTTTCTCCTAAAGCCACCTGAATGCCTGTGTATAGAGAAGATTGTTTTTTTTTTTTTAACTTCTCCATTCCCTCAATGATATTCTCATTCTCCTTAACCAATTTCTCATTGGTTATTTTTTAGGTTTCATTTTCCTCCTTCATGTGCCTCTCCATAATTTTTCTTATCTTTAAGCTATCAGTCAACTCTCTAACTCTAGAAAGGTTTTGATCTTCCCCACTTTGAATCTTTGGAAACTAAAGTAGCTTCCACTTCATTGTTTTAAAAGTAGGAACGTTTATCTATAGGATCCTCATACACTTTTTGTTGTAGCCGATCAAGGATTTCATTTTCCTGTTTTGTTATAGAAGAAGTTTTCATGACTTGTATTTTTGGTTCTGCTGAATGTTTCTTCTTCTCTCTCCTGGAAATAGTAAAAAATGATATTTCTTTTTCTAACACAACTGCCTCCTACTATTTCTTTGACCTTTTTTTAAGATAAAGAGATGTATGCACAATGTTCCTTTTTTCTTCTATGGGTTTAAGTTTGTTTTCCACAACTTGTTCTACAAACTCATTTTCAACCAAGAAATCTTCCCAAACCATCCCTTTTACTTTCAATTGGTAATATACAATAATTTTGATGAGTCCCTAATGAATAAATTGAGCCTCTTTGGTTTTAGTCTGATTTTATGCTTTTAATCATTTTCATCAAGTTTTTGTAGAATAAATAGGGTGGATTTATTCTTATATCTCCCTTGATGTGCTGCAACAACCTAACATGGTAAAGGTTTACCACACTGAATCTATTGTCACAAGTGAAGAATTTCTAAATTATCAATACGAATTTTTCCCATTTTTCATTAAACCATTCCCTTGGGATCCCTTTTGATCTATTAAGGGAACCCTTCCTGTTTTTATCTAGAAAAAATGTCCAGCTTTTATCTCTAAAATGTAAGTCGTTGTGATATATTTCACTTAAAGATGGAAAATCTAATGCTTTAGAGTTATACTCAGGAGTCAAAGGGATATATATGTTGTCCACCATGGTTTCATTCTGTCTGAAGTTATTTACAAATTCTTTTGTGACCTTCTCATTATGACCTTTGAACTTTTGGAGAAAACCTATTAACCTTGACTGGTAAATTTTTTCCACAATCTCCCTACTCCAGTGTTCTATTTGGAAGTCTTTAGGTTCTTCTCTTGAGGCCATTTGGTCTGAAAACCATTTTATATAACCATCTACCATCATTAACTTCATTTTGCAAATAAAAATTTAAGCACTAGATGTAACCATGGTAGTAGGCTTACCTTTTTTCTTCACTACCTTTGTCAATCAATCAATCCTCTATTTTTCTCTTTTGAAGAATGTGATCTTACTGTAAATAAACAAAATAATTGATAGAAAGGTTCAAGAAAACATAAGTTTATGTTTCTAATATTATACCCTCTATTATAATTTTATGTTCTCCTTAAAAACATTCTTTGTCTCTATTTTGAAAAATAAATTGGACTGTGTAAAAAAAATTGAATTTTTTTTATACAATAATGCTTTTTACTCATCAATTTCATATAAAATTTCTTTCCAAAACTTTGCATTCAAACTCACTGTATATACAACAGAAAACCTTCAATTATTTCATCACAAATTCATGATAGATTCACTGCTTATCTTCATCATTCCTCATACTCTGTCTTCTATCATAAAAAACATGTCTAACTATCTTCCATTTTCTTCATAAACTCTATTCAAAATCTTTAGACTGGGTGTGTTAAAAAACAAATCTATTACACAATTTAGTTAATAACAACCTCACTTACGCAATTCGAATTGAAATTTCCACTCTCTGTTTTCCATTTGAAATGAAACACTGTATATGAGGACATGTCGAGCTTACCTCTCTTATGCAATAGCTCTTGTGATTCTCTCTGATCTTCATGGTCTTCTTTCAGTTGAACTGAAGTTTTAATCCACAATAAATCCATTAAAATCTTAATTTATGAACTTATTCAACAAAATATTTTATTGATTGACTGATGGCAGAGTGGTTTTTCAAAGGTGTCAACACATTTTTTAATGGTGTTTAATACAAAACTCATCACATGATAGACTTGCAAATCAAATGAAATCGCTCCCTTTTATAACTCAGAGTTTGTTGACACAATCCCAAAATCTTTTAAACAATCAAATATTCATTAATTTCTTACCTTCACTTATAGAGAGTTCCGCTTCTTGATGGCTCAGCTAAGAAATATATTTTCTGGATTGTGGCCTTGAAAGCTTCAGTTTTCTCCTTACCACTCCGTTTCTCCTTTTCACTATATTATCTACCTCTTCTTCTGCATTTTATCTTTGTTTCTCTCGACTTCCTCACAGTTTCTTCTCTGCATTTTTGTTTTCACAGGGTTGTGGATACGAGGATATGATTTTATTTCATGTTCCTTTCTCTCACTGAGCCTCTCTCATGGCAATGATGGTGAAAACGCTTGACAATGATCGTTTCTGAGGTTTTTTAATGGAATAAATGGTCTTGACAGTGGCAGAGATGGTTTCATTCATTTTACACAGTGCTATGTAAACACATTTGAAAACATCTAACCATTCATCAACTCTATTGACCGATCCATGCACGTCTTTTCTTCTTTGACTATCATGCTAGTGTACATTCATCCTTCTATGCAACTTCTTCACATTTTGTGTTAATGGCTATGTGCATTTCCATTATCCGCATTACCTCCATGCATCATCATGCTATCTGTGTCCATAACTCGCATTTTCTCCATGCATCTGTGCACCATTATCATATGTTGTCTCTCTACTGCATGCATTCATTATCATCATGACTTACTGTATGTCATCATAGCCATGCACTTTGCATCATTCCTTAGGTTTGCATTCATTCATTTGTATTGCATTTGCTCCATTACCTTAGTTCATTTATTCATATGATCACACTCATTTTATTTTGATTTGAGATGTTTGCACTATATCATATACCTTTGCACAATACCATATATCTTTTGTAATTGCATTCTATATAATTTGAACTTTGGTTTTTAGCTTTTGATATTTAATTTTAAAAATTGACTAATGAAATAGTCAAATTTTTAAAGTTAAATGTTTATGATAATGATGCTAACCTTTGTTTATGGTTTTGTAGGTCTTCCAAGAGTCTTCCATAGGTTCAATATTTAACCTTTTGTTCATAATTCTCTTTGTTATGAAATACATGGAGTATGATATGAATAGTTATATGGAATGTTTTGAATAGTGGTATGGATATAGATGTGGATAGAATAGGGTTAATTAGAATAGTGGTATGAAGAGGGTTATAAATGATAGAATATAGATGAAAGTATAGGGAATGTAAATGAAATATAGGGAATGTTGGTGGTGTAAATGAAATGTAGGTAAAGATGCATAACTGGTATCAAATTAATTTGTCCAATTCTAGAATATTTCTATAAAAATTGAAAATTTAAGAGCGATTTTTTACTCACTGTACAGATGTACTCCCTTTTTGACGTTTGATGATGATCGACATTGTGTTTTTTTTTTTTTACGACAGCTCTTGTAGACTTTGTAGAGACTTTGTTTCTTCTTGCATCTGATTTGATTTAGAATAATTATTGTTCAGGTCCCTTTTGCAGGTTAAACTTTGACATTTCCATGTCCCATCTGTTATGATCTTCTCAGGTCCCTTCTGGCGTAATTTCACAATGATTTTCCATATTTGAATATTTCTTTTGTCATAATGATTCAGGTCCCGTTCTGAGTAATTTTTAAACAATAATTCAGGTCCCTTCTGTAAATGTTGAATGATATACTAGGTTCCTTTATGACTATAGTTCATATTTCGTCTTCAATTCAGCTACTGAAAACCATTTTCATAGTTTTTTGCTTTATTTCACACCTTCCCCCAAGTTGATGTTCTGACTTGTCCTCAAGTCTGCAATGTCTTGGAGGGTATATCTGCAAAAATATAAAGTGAAGTAAGATAAAAAATAAAAAAAATTCATATTGGCCAAACAAGTTGGTTTTCCAATATGAATTCGAGTTTGTATTGTGCCAATTTCCTGAATTTTCACAACCAAACTCTTTTTATTATATACAATTATTTTTTATTCTTCTTCTACTAGAATTATGGATGGCATATTGCTATGCTGCCCCATTATTTCTAGATCAGAATCCATTGAAATTTTTCTCAGAAAATCCTCTTTATTTATAGCCTTATTGTAGATTTTAAGCCTATGTCCATTGATGACAAACAAAACAGATGCTTCATCAATTGTTTTTATCTTGACAGCTCCATTATCGAAGATCTCTTCAATCTCATATGGCCCAAGCCAATGAGTCGTAAATTTTTCTTTGAAATTTTTGAACTTGGAGTCGAATAAGAGTGCCCAATCTCCTTTCTGAAACACTTTATTTTTTATGAATCGATCATTCCATTTGACCCGTTTTTCTTGGATAAGAGAAGCATGTTCGAATCTCATCCAGTTTATTTAACTGCATAATCCTTTCTTGTTGTGCTTGAGACAATTCCATCCCTAATTCTGCTGCTAGTGTGTATGTATTTATTTGAAACTCAATGGGTAATAGAACTTATTTTCCATACACTAACTGATATGGACTGAAACCAGTAGTGTTTTTCCAAGTTATTCTATATGCCCATAATGCATCTTTCAACTTTTCTGACCAATCCTTTCTGTTCATTTTTACAGTCCTCGTCATAATTTTTTATAGGACTTTGTTTGTTGATTCCACTTGTCCATTTGCTTGAGGATGATACGGAGTTTATTTTCTGTGTTTAATCTTGAATCTCTCTGTAATATCATGAACGATTTTTGATGTGAATTGTGCACTTTGGTCAGTCACTATCTGTCTCAGAACTCCATATCTCACAAATATCTCTTCAAACAGAAAAGACACAACAATTTCTTCTGTTTCCCGTACTACTGCCTTGGCCTCCACCCATTTAGTCACATAATCTGTACATACAAGGATGTATTTCTTTCCATTGTATGGAGGGCTGATTGGTCCCACGAAATCTAAATCCCACTGTTCAAATGGTTCAATAATTTCTTGTGGCTTTAACGACATTTCATCTTATGCCACTGGTCTACCAATTCTTTAGTAGCTGTCACATCTTTTGACATAATTTCTGGAGTCCTTGAAGATGGATGGCCAGTATTAGCCAAGCTTCAACACTTTGTATGTTATCCTTTTATCTGCAAAATGACCACCACATGGTTCATCATGAAAAGCTTTCAAACTTTCAATTATTTCATCTTCTCTTACACATTTTCTATTCATTAAATCAACACGAGTATAAAATATCTATCCATTGACCCAGCTATACCTGGCACTTTCTCTAATTATTCTTCATTTCTATTTGTTTGTGTAGTGATATGGTAGGATATCAGATGATAAATAATTAGCTATATCTGCAAACCAAGGATTTTTGACATTTATAGCGAATAGATGTTCATCTGGGAAATTGTCTGATACTAGATTTGGATCACCAGGTGAATTTAATCTTGACAAAAATTCAACAACTTGGTTATCTTTTGTTGGTCGATCTTGTACAATAATATTAAACTCTTGCATCAATAATAGCCACCAATTTATTCTGCCATTTGTAATTGATTTATTCATTAAATATTTTTATAGCAGAATGATACGTGTGAATATAAACTTGATAACCTGTTATATAATGTCGAAATTTATTTATTGCATGTACGACAACTAAGATTTCTTTTTTCGTAAAAATGTAATTCAATTTTGCTGGTGTTAATTTTTTACTGATGAAATATATAGAATAATTGAATTGATTCTCTTTTTGTCCAAGTGATGCTCTAACAGTTGTATTGGATGCATCAGTTGAAATGTGAAATGGAAAAGACCAATTATGTCCTCGAAGAATGGGTGAAATTGAAAAATTTTGTTTTAATTTTTCAAATGCACGTTGACAGTTATCAATCCATTGGAATTCTACATATTTTTCAAGTAACTTGAATAATGGAAAAGTTATTTTACTGAAAATTTCGATAAATCTTTTATAGTAACCAGCATAACCCAAGAAACTTCGAACTTCTTTTTTTGTTGTAGGTGGTGTTAAACTCACAATGACCTGATTTTTTGCTACATCCACTTTAATCCCTG
The DNA here is from genome assembly GCA_034641835.2 of Pinus albicaulis. NCBI lineage: Eukaryota > Viridiplantae > Streptophyta > Pinopsida > Pinales > Pinaceae > Pinus > Pinus albicaulis. Next base: position 1,611,915,999 of record CM076570.1, on the reverse strand, counting down.
AAGAAGAGATATGGTGTCCCAACACTATCCCCTTAGTTAAAATCATAAAAAAAAATTCATTGTTGAGTGATAGGTTTGTCTCAATGCATATTTTAACACTTTTTCAAGATTCTGTAAACAATCATCATATGTTGTACCATACACGGTGAAATCATCCATGTAAACTTCCACACACTCATGAATCAAATCAACAAAAATAGCAAGAACTGCTCTTTGAAAAGTAGTAGGTGCATTACACAAACCGAAGGGTAATACATTGTATGCATATTTTCCCCAAGGGCATGTGAATGTTGTCTTATCTTGATCTTCTAATGCAATTTTTGTCTGATTATATCCACTAAATCCATCCAAAAATGAGAAAATTTATTTCCAACTAATGAATCTAACACTTGATCGATAAATGGTAAATGATTATGGTCTTTTAATGTAGCTTTGTTGAGTTCTCTGTAATCCACACAAATTATCCATTTCCCATTTTTATTAGGTACCACAACTAAGGGTGAAACCCATTGACTATCTGAAATAGGATAGACAAATCTGACTTGTAACAGTTTTTGTAATTCTTCTTTCACTATTTATTTCATCATGGGGTTCATCCGTCTTTGTGGTTTCCTTACAGTTTTTATTTCATTATCAATCTAAATGTGATGGATGCATGTTTTTGGATGAATTCCTGACATGTCTTTATAATCCTAGGAAAAATATTTTGAATATTTTTGCAATAATGTTGTTATATTTTCCTCTTGTGATGATTGTAAGTTGTTACCAATATTCAAATGTCTTTAAGGACTAATTTCAATGATTTTTCTATTTTAATTGGTAATTTAATTTACAGGAAAAGTGATTTCAAATACATTTTGCAATGATTGTATTGTGCAATTTTCCTGAAAACATTCATTCAAAAGATAACTAGAAGCTTCATATTGAGTTATCCTAAGCTGCTCTGAAAGATTTGGTTCTGAGATGAATAGATCTAATAAGTCCTCATTTTCTTCCTCCTCTCTAAAATTGTAAAATTTATTAAGGCTAAGAACAGGTTGAAGTTTTTGTTGTTCTTTTTCATCAAGTAATGATAATAGAGAAGGAGATTGAGCAGGAGGATATAATGTAACATGTTTTCTTTCATCTCCATGTGCAATAATCATACTTCCTGACCTGCATCCAATGTAAGCATTTGCTATGGCTAACCATGGTTGGCCTAATATTAAGGGATGCCCTCCCAAGTTTGTTTTTGGATTCAAAATCAAGAAGTCTACAGGATACTCCCATGAATCCAGTGAGACAATGATATATTTTAGTATACCTTCTATAACAACTTTAGATCTATCTGCAAGTTCTAAAATTGTAGCAATAGGTCTAATATTGTTCAGATTCAAATGTTTCATAGTCTCTGTTGTTATAACATTAATAGCTGATCCCAAGTCTATTAAAGTGTTTGACACTGAAAAAAAAATTAATCGAAATAGTAACCATAGGAATTCCTGGATCAACATATTTTTCAATGGTTATGTTTGTAGACATGAGATTTGAAAGACTTCCAATTACCTGGATTATTGGTGGATCCTTCTTTATTTGGCCAAATTTATTAATGCATAATTCCTTTATTGTTTTTGAATATATCGGAATGTCTTTAATTGCCTGCGATAAAGGAATTTTAACACGTGTTCTTCAATTCATCCAGAATACTAAATTTAGGGAGAGATATTGGAATATTCTATTGTATTAATCTCTCTAGATATGGTGGAGTATGTGTCATGATGGTTTTACCTTTCTGAATTTTTTTTTTTGGTTGATATTGTTCACTTTGTTCTTCAATTATGGGAGGAAAATATTCTTGTAACACCTTCCCAAACCTTAGGTGGACATCTTGTACAGGAAGAATTGAATAAGTAGGATAATATGTTGCCTCTTCCACATGATATGCTAGTCTATCCACCTTGTTGCTTGGATTAGCTACTGGTTGAGATGGTAATTGTGTTGGTCTAGGAGGTGGTTGGTTAGTTGGCAGCTGAAGTTGTTGTGGTTGAGTTGGCATTGGTGGGTTTTGAGTTGGATATGGCATGGGTTGTTATTGCTGGAATTGTTGATATTGAGGAAATGATTGGGAAGTGTATGGTCATTGATATTAATACTGTTGGGTATACATTTTCTATGGTGGTTGGTTTCCATAACCATATCCCCTCCAACCTTGTGAAGGTTGGTTTTGATATTGTTGTGGTGGCCAAGCCTGCCATGGCATTGGTGTATTCCATGTGTTTTAAGGATATTGAAAATTTTGGGGATTTTGTTGAGGGAACTGTTGAGGCATTCTAGGCTGCCAAGGTCTCCTTGGTGCCATATAATAAAGAGAATCTACTTCTTGTACTTCTTCCCCTTGAAATTATTTTAACTTTGGACATTTTTCTGTTGCATTATTTTTTGTGCATAGTCCACATACTTGTATACCTTGCAAAGGAAATTCCCTGAGTGGATGTTTTTGTCTACACTTTGGATAGAAAATTGCTAAGATTTCATCTTGCTCTTCTTTCTTTTTCTTAGCTTTCAAAACATCTACTTGTGTACCCAAAGTGCTCAAGAGATCTGTCTTAAAGTTGTCTAGCAGGCTTCCTATCTCTTCTCTTGTTACTGCACTTGCTGCAGATTTGGAAGCTTTTGATGAAATATCTCTTTTCCCACTCTTAGCTCTTCCCCTAGAGTAGTTTTGACATAATTCAAAAATTTCTTCAATTGGTAAATTAGAAATATCTCCTTTTCCCATTGCATTAAGAATGTATAAATACTCATCTCTAATACCCTTTAGAAAAATAGTGCGGATGGTATCAGAACTAAGAGAATGATGTTTGTATTTTTGTAAATTGTAAAGGAATCTTTCCAAATATTCCTCCAAACTTTCATCTTCCTGTTGGGAGATTCTGAAAATGTCTTCTTTCGATTCTCTACCCCTGCAGTAAGCTTGATACTTTTTAAAAAATATTTTCTTCATATCTTCCCAAGAATCTATCATGTATTCTCCCAATCCCATGAACCATTTCAAGGTTGCAGCTTTAAAAGTAGTAGGAAAAAGTCGAAGTTTATGTGTATCATCAGTATATCCATATGTTCTACACAAGATTTCAAACTCAAACATGAATGAATCAGGATCTTCCGTTGACATTCCATAGAAATTAGGCAATACATAAGGTGGAATATTTTTCATTTTTATTTCTTCTCCTAGTATTGCTCTTGCATATAAAATAGGAAAGTCAAAAGTAGTCTCATGGTCATTATTAACTTCTTGCTCATTTTCTTGTGTTCTTCAATTTTGGTTTTCTCTTCTTACTTCTTCCTCTATTCTTCGAAGTACTTCTGCTCTTCTATCTTCTTCTGCCTTTCTTTCAGCTTCAATTCTTCTTTCTTATTCTCTTTGTCTTTACCATTCCTTATGTTGTCTTTCATATTCTAATATTTTTCAGGAGTCATATTTAATCTAGTTGATCCTTCTCCTTCTTTAGCCATTTCATGTTCAAAAACTTGTAGTGTTTCAATAGGTTGACTTTGTATTTCTTCCACTACTTTGATTTCCGCAAGGACAGGTTGCTCTAGTTGTTCAACAATTTGTTTTCTTGTGTCTTTTTGTTTCCAAACTGAAGGAGGTTCTTTAGGTGATTTCCTTTTCTTTACCTCCAAGGCCAGCAAGATTTGTCTTTCAACTAAAGTTAATCTCCGTCCTGATCTCTTTTTTTCCTCTAAATCTTCTATAGTAGGTTTTCCAGTAACTAGTGTTGTTAATCATGTGGATGAATGGGCTGTTGGTGGGTTTTGTTTCACAAATCTACCTTTTTTATCTCCATATCTAGGCATAAGAAAACATTACTTGAAATTAAAGTATGTTTTTGTTATTTTTGGTGATTTTATATTGTTTTTTTTTTTTCTTCCTATTTTGATAGTTTTTAAAATATGCTTCCCTGACAACGGTGCCAAAATGTTGGGTCAATTTAATTTTGTAAACTAACGCAAGTAATTATTATCAATCCGGGTTAGTGGAACTTAGAAGCATCCCCAAATTATATGGGTTTTAGTTGTGATCAATTCAGAAGATGGTTTATTGATGATTAGGGAAATGCATATTACAAATATAAATCTAACTTAATTGATTTCTAAATATTAATTTCTAAATTCTAAACAATAGATCAAGATAGATGAAGTAATAATTGAAGAGGCTCTTCACTAAAAGAGGTCCTGGTTGTCCTTTATCATTTATTTCATTTATCATCAATACTATTGTGAAAATAGGAATTTAACTAAACAATAGATTAAGATGCATGAAGTAAGAATTGAAGAGGCTCTTCACTAAAATAGGTCTTGGTTGTCCTTCATCATTGATTTCATTTATCATTACTGCTATAGTGAAAACATAAATTCAGAAAAGAAGGAAAAGATGAATCTTAGTTTTGAACTCTTAACCAGATAGAAGAAGTATTTAACTTAAATACTGGTTTGTCTCTTCGTATGCATAATAGAAACAAGATTAAGATCCATCAACAATCAAAGCATGTAAAGGCATGTAAAGATGAATTCTAACTGAAAATGTTGATTCGATAGAAAGAGTGCTTAACTTAAACACTTGTTTGTCCTTTCATATGAAGTTTAAGAATGATCATTAGATTCATCAATACTTAAAAATAAACAAATCAAACATAAGCAAACTAATTCAGAAATTGCAGCTACGAAATAAAGAAGTGCACTTAGCTCGGTGTGGGGGCCCTCCACCCTTGCCTCGCACACTAAAGGTAAACTCAGATACTTAAGACTTCAAGAAATCAACCAGCATGTAACAACATCAAAATATGATAGAACAGATCTTCAATTCTGTCTCCAAGTCTGAGAAATAATAATAAGTCATACAGGTTCCATTGTCAAAGCCTTCAAATTTTGAGGCTTAAATAGATAAAATATCAAACAAACTCATCTAAAATAGCTCAAGTAGCCATAAATATCCTTATCCTATCTATTAAATTCGAATTCATCTATTCATATCCATCATAATCTAGAAAATCCCACAAAATAAGAGTTTTGACCTAGTTTCTAGGGATCCGCCATAAAGACTAGTCTTGTTTGACACCTTTGACTGGGCCTATTAAAGCTCAATCTGACTGTGCCAACAGGTGTAATCTTAGTCTTAGTTCCCGATATTTCTAGAAACATATCCAGCTCGAGCCCAAGTTTCCTTCACATATGCAAACCATAATGCTATTACTGGAATTTCTACTAATGTCCAAAAATGCACTTAAATTCCAATTTTTACAAAAACATATAATAATTGAAAAACATAAATTAAATATCTATACTTGAATCTTTGGGTCAATTTAAGGTGGATATGATGGTAAATATATGGATAATATGGTAAAATAAGGTGTATTTCCTAAACAAAAAGAGATAAAAAACAAGGGCCAACACTATAGTTGAAGGAGGTTATCAATATCCAACTTCAGTTCCAATAGATCCAATAGCAAGAAAGAAATATGAAACTAACGCAAAGGTGATAAATGCATTGTTGGGAAGTTTGACTGAATCAAAATTTGTCAAATTCATGCAGTTGAATACAACAAAGGAGATATGGGACAAAATAATTCTGATCTATGAAGGTGATGCCAAGGTAAAAAGTGCTAAACTCCAAACTCTAAGAATTCAATATGAAAAACTTAGAATGCATAATGAGGAATGCATTGCCAGTTTCTTTTTACGTCTAGATGATATTGTAAATTGTATGATAAATCTGGGTGAAACCATAACTGACACTACTCTAGTAGAAAAGGTTTTAAGATCTCTAACTCCCAAATTTGAGTCAAAAGTGTCTGCTATTGAAGAGAAGTGGGATCTACAAACTCTAACTATTGTTCAACTTCATGGGATTCTGACTACATGTGAAATGAGGAAAGGAGGTTCATCTGAAGTCAAAGAAGTTGTCTTTAGAGCTACCACAAAAGGAAAGGAAGTAGAAGAGCAAGAAGGATCAAGGTAGGTTTCAGAAGAAGATGAGATAAATTTTGTAAAGAAGCTACAACTTGGCACTGGAAGGTTCAGAGGTAAGCTTCCTTTTAAATGGTTTTCTTGTGGAAGAGTTGGTCATTATGCTGCTAAATGTCCACATAAAGATAATCATGAAAAGGGAAAGGAAATAAGAAACGGTTTATCAATAGAAAAAGCTATTATACTCATGAAGATAGTGATGATCTATCAAATAGTGAAGAAGGAAAATCATATCAAGATATTAGACTGCTCATGGCTTTTGAAAAAGACTCTAGTGAGGTTAAAGATACTTTTATGGATGCTTTAGATGAAAATGATTTTCTTGAAGAATAAATCAACTCAAAATATGTTTGGAAGAAAACAAAATTTCCATAGATACTCTAAAGAATAAACTTATAGAAAAGGAGAAGCACAATGAGAAATTAGAATGTGAAATAGTAAGTCTAAGAAAGGAAATTGAGAAAGTGAAAACTTTAAATATTAGATTTGCTAAATAATCTGAAACCTTAGATGAAATTATCAAGGTACAAATCTCTCCTCTTGTAAAGACAGGTCTTGGATATATCAGAGAATCCTCTCAGTCTTCAGCCTCAAGTTATCTAAATGTAGCTAAAGCCAGCCATAAACATTTTGTCACTTAGCAAAAGAATAAAGAGATCACCCAGGTAAATCATGACCACTTCAATTCAAGGAAGAACAATAACAAAAATATCAATCAACAAGTAAACATAAATAGAAGGTTTCGTGATCGCAAAAATTTCCTCTCTAATGGACAATGTTTCTCATGTCATAAATTTGTTCATAAAGCTATACAATGTGTTGCATACAAAACCATCGTGACTAGAGAATCTATAAAGAAAAGAAATGAGGCTGGCGTAAAGAAGAATACTTACAACAACTTTTCTCCTCTTCAAGGCAAAATTGAATGCTCTTATTGCAATAACCTTGGACATGAAGAATCTGAATGCAGGAGCAAACTTCAACCAAAAGAACATATACCCACAAACTCCAAGGTATGGAGAAAGAAGGACTTAGAGGTTGAAATTTGTGGCATAGCATTATTTGTAGAAGGAGAATAAAATCAATGGTACATTGATAGCGGATGCTAAAAACAAATGACAGGTGATAAAAATACACTTATTTCATATAATTCATTAGAGAAAGAAAATAATGTTACTTTTGGAAATGACTCTCCAGCTATCATTAAGGGTAAAGGTTCTGTTTTTATAAAAGAAAAGGTTAAAGCTAACAATGTTATGTATGTGGATGGGTTAAAGCATAACTTGTTGAGTGTAAGCCAAATGTGTGATCAAGGAAATGAAGTTGTCTTTAATTCAAAAGAATGTGTAGTACGTGAACTTGACACAGGAAAATTAGTAATAAAAGGAACCAGAACACCTGTATATATTGAAAGGTGACCAAGAGAAATGCTACTTAGGTAAATATGCAGAAAATTGGTTATGGCACAGAATATTGGGACATTTGAGCTTCTCTTAAATAAGAAAATCTAGCAGACTCAAAGTTGTTCATGATCTTCCCAGCATCACTCTACCTGAAAGTACCATATGCAAATCATGTCAATTTGGTAAGCAAACCAGGGTGCAATTCAATGCCAAAGAAGGATCAACAAGTAAGCCTCTTGAACTTATACATACTGATCTATGTGGTCCTGTAAGGAAAAATTCACCTCGTGGAGAACAATACTATATTTTATTTATTGATGACTTCTCTAGAATGTGTTGGATCGATTTACTAAAACATAAAGATGAAGCATTTGAAAAATTTAAGATCTTTAAAGCTTTGGTTGAAAATGAATTCGATCTAAAAATCAAATTTCTTAGATCTGACCGAGGAGGAGAATATATATCAGATGAATTCTTTGATTTTTGTGAACATCATAGCATAAAAATATAGTTTTTTGTAGCTGGAACCCCACAACAAAATGGTGTGGTAGAAATAATGAATAGAACAGTTCAACAGATGGCTCATACTATGCTTGATGAATCTGGAACTCCTGATACCTTTTGGGGAGAAGAAGCACATACTGTAGTAAATATTCTTAACAAGGCTCATGTTCATGTAAACAATGATAAAACTCCTTATGAGCTCTAGTATGGTAATCTTCCCACTGTAAAGCATTTTAGAGTTTTTGGAAGAAAATGTTTTATCAAGATCAATGATGAAAAACTTGGTAATTTTGAGCCTAGAGCAGATGAAGGAATATTTCTTGGTTACTCTTTTAGAAGTAAAGAATATAAATGTTAGAATAAAAGACTTCAGAAGATTGTTGAATGTATTGATGTTGTAATTGATGAGTCTCTCACAACTCCTAAAAGGGAAATAACAACAACAAATGAAGATGATGATGATGTATATTTTCCCTCATCAAATACCAAAAATATAGAAGGAGAACCCAATGAAGCACCAGAAGAAGATATATCTAAAAAGGCTCCATCCAGGTATGTTCAAAAGAATCATCTAGGATCTCAAATTCTAGAAGAAAAGGGATCAGGTGTCCAGACAAGAAGAACTCTTGTAGGATCCCATAGCTATCTAGAATTCTTATCCACTATTGAACCATAGAATGTAAATCAAGCTAGTAAGGATGTTGGATTCAAGCCATGAATGAAGAACTTGATCAGATTGAAAAGAATAATACTTGGGAATTGGTTCCAAGACCTCATGATAAAAATGTTATTGGAACAAAATGGATATTCAAAACAAGTTAAATGAAAATGGAGATGTTATTAGAAACACAGCTAGACTTGTTTGTAAAGGATATGCTCAACAAGCAGGTATAGACTTTGAAGAAACATTTTCTCCTGTAGCCAGACTTGAAGCCATAAGAATGTTTCTTACTTTTTCATTTTTTCAAAAATTCAACTTTTATCAAATGGATGTAAAATCTGCTCTCCTCAATGGTGATCTAGAAGAAGAATTTTATATAGAACCAAAAGGATTCATTCTGGGAAATGATGAAAATATTGTTTGATAACTTAAAAAGGCTTCATATGGTCTCAAACAGGCTCCTCGAGCATGGTACTATCGTCTTGACAAATATCTTCAACGACAAGGTTTCACAAAGGGATCTACTGACAATAACTAATACACAAAAATTAAGAATGATAAATTATTGATTATTGTTATGTATGTTGATGACATCATTTTTGGAAGTAATGAAGAGTCCATGAGTAAGAAATTTTCTTCTGTTATGCAACAAGAATTTGAAATGCCATTACTTGGGGAACTAACATATTTTCTTGGCTTACAAGTGAAACAAGCAACATATGGCATATTTCTATCACAAGCAAAATATCTCAAGAAAATTTTGAAGAAGTATGGGATGGAAGACTACAAACCTGTGAGTACTCCAATGGTAACTGGATGTAACCTCAGTTCTCATGATGATTCTCCCATGGTGAATCAACCAGAGTATAGATCCATGATTGGAATTCTTCTTTATCTAACTAGGATAATACCAAACATTATGCATGTAGTAGGGATCATTGGACGATTCCAAGCTAACCCAAAAGAGTCTCACCTTCAGCCTATAAAAATAATATTCAAATATCTACAAGGGACTCAATAATTTGGTCTATGGTATCCAAATAATGTTGATCTCACTCTTCATGCTTACATAAATGTGGACTGGGTTGGAAATGTTGATGATCGAAAAATCACTAGTGGTGGTGCATTCTTTATGGGGCCCCGATTAGTATCTTGGTTTAGCAAGAAACAAATTTCTATTGCCTTATCTACAGCGGAAGAAAAATATGTGGTTGTTGCATCATGTTGCACACAAATTATTTGGATGATGCAGACACTACAAGATATTCAAATCAAATGTTCACCTCCCATCTCCATTCTATGTGATAATACAAATTCCATTAGTATCTCTAAAAAAATCCAAGACCAAGCACATTCCTATCAAGTATCACTTCCTATGTGAACAAGTGCTTGAACAAAAGGTTAAATTGGAGTATGTTCCCTCCAAAGAACAAGTTGCATATATATTTACTAAAACACTTCCCAGGGAAGCATTCGAATATCCAAGATAGAATCTTGGATTTGTCTCTACCTCTCTTATCAAATAGGCTTAATCTCATAAGATTAAATTCGATACGTTGGTTTCATTTAGGAAAATTGTGTATATACGCAATTTTTTGTGCATATAACCATGTATGGCTTTTGCTGATAGAAATTCTCTGAGTCAGATTTTCATAACAGTATGTGGTGTTGTTGGGTAAAATTTGTTGTTGTTCCAGTATTCATCTTACTGTACCTTTCTTTGGTATTTATCACCTTGATGAAGATGCTTTGATTAATTTATTATTGAAGGTGTTCAAGATGCACAAGCTTAGGGGGAGCACTTGCCTTGTTGAAAAGGATGCATTGTTGGCATTATGATTGGTTGTTGTGTTATGATTTCCTATTTGAGATTCTTTGGTCTTGGTTATACAAATTCATATCTTTTATTTGATGAAAAGGTCATGTTGAGACCTATGATGTAAATTTGTTACATTTAGTCATGTAAGGACTTGTTCGAATTTTTAAACCCATTTGGTTGGGTATTTGAGTCAAATATTCCACTTGGTTGGATCATTGATGTAAGTATGAGTCCTTGGTGATAGGAATGGTCATGCTCGGTTGAGTTATAGAGTCATGTACCTCATTGAAAAATCTATCTGAATATTCAACATGAACTCAAGGGGAGCATGGTATGGTATTGATCTGCCCTTTTCCCTTGATGTCAAAGGGGGAGAGTATCTTGGTGTTTGAATAAAGATGTGAAAATTAATGTATCTATCTGTTGTGGTGATCAAACACCATCATGGTTGCCATCAAGTCCAAAGGGGGATATTGTTGGCATTATGATGCAATATGTTGTCCTTGATGGCAACCTACTCGATGAAGTTGTCCTTAATGGAATCCTACTTGATGAGTTGCCTTTTGATAGAAACCTATTTGTTAAAGATGTAAAAATGATGTTTCTATAGGTCAATTCATATGTGACAGAGAAAGGAATTCCAGTAAGTGCCAGAGAAATGAAATAGGAAATATTCCTCAATGTATACGCAGATTTGATGAAGGCAACCCACGTATGAAGGAAATGTATGTGCTACTTGATATACAGGCAACCCACATATACATCTAGAATTAGTATATACACAGTTTTTATGAAGAGAAGCCGTGTATACATGCGGGTATGAAGAAGCGAAGTCGCATATTCCTTTTGCGCTCTAAAATTATGATCATACCAAGGGGCATTACCATGGTATTAGACCATAGTATTGAGTGTTGTATCGTCTATTTGATTTCTTCCAAGAATACCATCAACACTTGCGTGGTTTTGGCTCATGGTATTGATAAAGGCTAATCCTATATAAGGAGAGTAAGATCATAGTGTAAGGGTGTGCAAGTGTAAGGGTTGTTACTGAATACTTCTCTCTAAAGTATATCTGCATGGGGTGAAATATATTTTATTGGTAGATCTGAATCTATGATGCACCCTTGTATACAATGATGGATCTAGACATGAAATGACTATGTATTTGATCTATTGAAGAAGATGATAAAATCTAGGACCTGACGCATGTTTTCTGAAGAGAAGTGAATAAATCTCAATAAGCCTATAGATTTGAAACATTCTGCAAAATTAATATTTACAGATCTATACGCTAGTTTGTCTTGGTGAAAGCATGTATACACACATCTTTGTCACTGAGAAAGTGCATATGGAAGTCAGGGTTTTTTGAAGCTTGCTGAAGAGGTTATCAGTTTATTTCTGTTGTATTTCTGTTGTCTGTCAAAAATGCTTTCATATAGATCTGGGTTGCTTGAATATTGTTTATGCTACTAAAGTTGGATATGTACAGATATGATCAATGAGTGATTAAGTATGAATAATAATGTTGACTAAATAAGTGTTCTGCAAATCTGAAAAGATATATGACTGAAAGCCTTAGATCTAGTTTTGAGACTAATCATACTCTGAAATATCAGTATTCTATTATCTATACGCAGGTTAGTGTGAAGGAAAGCACATATACACGCGGGCTCAGTAAAGTATAGTAGCGTATGCATTTTAAGATTATGAATTATCAGGGCTGAGATTGTTTCTACATGTTGATTCTGAAATCCAAGTTTCTTACTGTGTTCTGGTTATATTGATCTCACTGTTTTTTTGAAGTTTTTGGGTTAATTTTATTAGTGTTGATCTTTATGAAGTGTTGTGTTGAAGCTATGGGATCCAATGTGAAAATTGATGAAACATGGTCTACAATGGTTCTGAGGGTTGAAACCTTCAGTATGTAGGTAGAAGCTTCCTTCCAGTAGAAGCTGGTGTTCTGATGAGGGGGTTGAAGCTCCCTTCCAGTAGTGGATGGTAAACAAGATTAGGGATTTGGAGCTCCATTCCAGTAGCAGTTGGAGAACGAGAGAAGGTTGCAGCCTTCTGCAGGTAGATGCCTGCGTACTGATATGAGTCTGCATCAGTACAATATTGTAAGAAGTTTTCCATATAATAAATATTGAAGACAGAGATGACAGCAGTGGTAGATTTTTCCTCAATGGGGTTTCCACCTTAAATCTTGGTGGTCATGTGTGATGCTCTTGTGCAATGATTTATTTATTTATTATTTCACATATTTACTACTTAACTATCTGATGCATAACTGATAATTTAGGTTAAATATTGTTTCTGAAAGTTTATCTAACAATAAAGTTATCTCAGTATACACAATTTTCTATTAGTATATCCACGTATATACGTTAGTTGGGCTAATAAAAGTCGTGTATAGAAATCAGTAAGAGAAAAGTAAAATATTATTATTATTGAAGATACCGATTCACCAGCCCCCCTCTCAGTATCTTTCCCAATAGTTAGGATGATTCACGTCAGGTCCTAGTTCAATTTTTACATTAGAGGCCTTTTCTTGTTGTTATTTATCATTTCTAAGCATTTCATCAAGTTCTAGGCAAAGGCCCACATTATATCCTTCAAAAATTGGCTTAAATTTCAGGGTCACTGACACAGAACTGCCTGAAAAAAAATGCAGCTACATGGATGCCTGGTTATGGAAGCAATTGGAGGATTACTGTCACATGGAGGGCTTGTAATGGGAGTGAATGGGGGTCTATTTCAGTTAAAAATCAATTTAACATAGGGGTTGGGAACCTGGAGTGGTCAGTTATCCCCTGGGGGTCCTGTACCTCCTAAGGAGGGTCAATTTGGTTTTGGTTTGTCGATTCCACTTCCTTAATTTTACTTGGGGAGATGAATCACATCATAGTAAATCTTTGTCACATATTTACCCTGGGGGACCAGTGAACTTGGGTAAGTGTGGGAGGAGGGTGTTATAGTAACTCCATAAGTTGTAAAAAGGTGTAAATTACTAAAGAAATCACACAAATAACATTGGTTAATATATTTGACCACATGGACTAAGAAACAGGTTGAGTATGTGGTGAAGTCATGTCTAGTTATAATAGACAACATGTTCACATCAACTAATTTAAACATGCTATCATTAGGTTCATATGCGGTATTAATCAACATGAATTAGTTCAAAAAACATAAAACCAAGGTTCATATGCGGTATTAATCAACATGAATTAGTTTGAAAAACATAAAACCAAAGTCAATTGCTTCAACAACTCAATCGAATGTATCAATGACACAGGGGAAAACATGATGTTGCAAGGAAAATTAAAACCAATTATAGTTCAAAGAATGAAAAACATTGTAGCTAAAGTAGTGTAGAAAGAAGGGATGTGAGTTATTTGTTGTCCAAGTGACAAGTGACAAGAATTATTGGAAACAGCTTGGAAAAACACCTGATTTTAAAAAATTTTGAATATGTGCTCCCTAATGAGATTCCAGTGTTGGGGTTCCCATGTTTTGGCCAGGTTGACAAGACCAAAAGATGAGACAACATAGAACCACTTTCAGACCTTAGGATCTAGCCCTCCTAGGTCCTGAGAGGGATCTCTCTATGATAATCAAAGGTTTTATGTCTTTGAAGCTCAAATGTTAAGGTTTCGGGCTAGTTATAAACGCAGGGTTTGTTTGTTTGATTGTTTATGTTTGGTTGTTGGGAATCAGGAAAGAAGGGTCCAATATAAGACAAGGATGAGCAAAAAGGAAATTAGGCAAAGATAGATAACTCAGGGAACATCAAGGTCATTGGGCAATGGAGTCAAGAAAGGGTTTACTTGTGTTCAATGTGAAAGCTTTCAGTTGGGCTAGTCACCTAGAGCATTTGGATCTTAAAAGATGATATTTGGAATGGAACATTAAGGACTGAAAATGAGCGAGAGGGAAAGAAGGAAAAACAGTCAAATTTCTGTCTACGGATCAGGTCAGAGGTCATTTAACTCCAGACCTGCTTGGACGTACTCAGAGACAGCTCTCAAAAGGGGAACAAAGGGGTTGCTTATAGATCAGACCAGAGGTCGTTTAACTCCAGGTCTGCTTTAGCAACACCAAGGGAAAAACAAGGATAGGTTTAACAGAAGGGATATTAGAAAGGTTTAATGAGATCAAAAGATCCTAGTGAGGTAGAGACAAGATTCTAGACCTCCCAGTGTTCTCAACTCATCCGACTAAGTCCTAACAAGAACATCTAAACATATATTTCATTAATTCATACATCAGAGAGCAGGCAATAACATCCACTACACTGGTTAAATCAATTGAATTCCATATTCAGATACACACATAAGCAGAAAACATAAAGGCTGGGAGAGCAGCAACATAAGGTACCTATCAAGGGTAAATCTTATGCCAAACTTCTGATGCGAGCCTGAAGAAACATAATGAAATGAAAGCAAGTCAATCACAAATACAGAGAAAGGAAAACATCACCAGCTGCTTTAGATCAGGATCCAAAGAAATGTTCTTGTCATATTAATAACAACACCAATCAGGTACATCATTGCCCACAGCTTGGACATTCAGTTTGAATACATCAAATCTCAGCCTCTCTTACAATATTACACAGAGAACTTGTCTCAAGAGGGAAATACTTGCATTTCTCTGATATCTCATCAACAACTTTACAATAATTTCCTTCTGTGCTTTATAGCGGATGATGAGCAGAAGGTCGACTGGGGTGGTAGGTGAACACTAAATGTAACATTAAACAAAAAATGAATGCAGGGCCAAAACCCATTTTGTTTGATTGCTGTGTATTTAATCTCTGTCACTCCCTTGTGAAGGATGGTCTTCTCCGGATATGACCTTGACATCTTTTGGCTGTAGTGCTTCTGGTGCTTTGAACAGAATAAAATAAACTACTGAGAATTCTGCCATATAAATGCTCTGGTTGTTTTGAACTGCTGTTAGGGTGGAAATTCCTTCAGGGACATTGTGCGTAATAAAAGTTGTATGGGCGCCCTGTACTTGATGAAGAAAAACATTCTGCTAATGAATAAACCATGATGTTACCTTTTATTGTGCACAGGATCCTTCTAATTGATCCTCGGGGTCTTCAAACTAGTGCTTTGCCTCTTAAACTACTGGTTTAAGGCTCTAGATCTTCATTAGGGTGCCTTAATCTCCTTTGCTCTGGACTGCAACACTCTGCTGCTCCATTTCTGCTTCTGACAGGTTAGCTCGGATTTTTATGGCGCTAGGATATTTTCTACCGAGTCTAAACCCTGTTCTCTTAAATGGTCATCTTATCTTCACCTTCCCAGGTCGGTTTTTATAAATTACGCCTATGCAAATGATCTTTTTTGACTCTCGATGTCCTTGTAACAGAGACGTGCACCATGGCGGCCATTAGTTTTTAATAACCCTGCAAAATACACAAACAATTTAAGGAAACCATGAATGGGGTGGCGGATGATGTGGAGGCGGAGAAAAGGTCGTGCAGACGGTGACATGGCGGAGAGAAATGCAGAGGAACAGCGGAGATCCGCTCTGGTGGAGATGGAGGTCTGCAAAACGGACGAATGAAAAACCTTAAAAAACACGAAACCAAAACAATATATGTGATGGAATAGTCTGGCGTACGATGAATCCACGTGGAGATGACGTGGTGAGTGGGCCCGGGGGGGGTGGTCAACGGAAGGCGAACAGATCTGAACCATTGATCATGACGGAGATCAACGACAGCGGACGGGACATGACGCGGGTTAAGCGACATGCAACTCTGGTGAACGATGGTCGTCGGATGAGGCGCGCAAGATCTGACGGCTTGTATTCATTTCGCTACGTGACTCTGGTCGAAAGATAATGCGCGGGGAGAAAGTGGTTTTGCCGTCGTACAACGGACACGCGGCGGACAGCTAGTGGAATCGCTGGGCAACGAGGGAAAACCACCCACCGTGCATGAGTGGTGCGAAATAAACCGGGCGGTTTTGGAATAGTGGAAGCGGGGACCACAGGGCAGGGAAGCTCTGGACCGTTAGATCAATCGCGAAATGGACGGTGATGGCACGGTGAAGGAAATGAACGGGAAACACGGGGAGCTGCGGATTAAATGGTGGCTATGTGATCTGTCAAGATCGATGGTCGAGGATGCGCCCGAAAAAACCTATGGGACTAGCGCCTTCGGGGTTAACGCTTCGGTCACGGCCCCGGGTCGCCTAGAAGGAAAGGGTGCGGGGGCTAGCGGAAAAGGGGCTGAGGCCTATTGTATGGTCCGAAATGGGTTTTTAAGACATTTTTCAATGAAATTATGATTTAGGCCCATTTTTAAAGTGTTTTAAGGCTAGCCCAGGGCAACGATAGGAGAATAAAGGATGAAAAGGCCAAACAAGTGGCAGAAATAGGATTTCAAGGGGATTTCAGGGGATTTCAGGGATGAACAAGGGAAATTGGGGAACAAAGGTATTTTGACAGAAGGAGGGAAAAGGGAAGAAAGGGATAATTGCAGGGGTGCAAGGGGGAACAGTAGGCCTTTTAGGAATGGATCAGCAAATAGGATTTGCATTAGGCATAGCACTCAGAGACTTCAAGGAGGATGGTTTTTCAGGGGAAAGGAATTCCTTGAAGGCTCCACAATAATCTAGCCCCCAGCTTGCTTGTCAAGAATTCCATAAGGGGGCTAACAGTGGCTCCAAATGGAGATGGCTTCTTCTTGAAGGAGTCAAGAATCCAGAAATGATCTTTGGAGTAGGCCAGTTGCTTGCTGCTTGGTACATCCCTTTTTCTTTAATTTTCAGCTACCACCATATGTTAGCTACACAAATCAGCGGAAATATTTCCCAACCAATCTACCTACCCAAACTACAGTCGTAACATGTCCCTTTGGGTGCATTTGAGCTAGCAGACCCTTTACATTTTATTTTCAAATAAAAAACAAACCTATTCTACATCTACCCTTATTGCTCCATGAGACCAGGTTAAACAGTTGGCCTCATATGCTTCTCTACCTAATCTAACATTTGTTGGGATTAAACTGTCCAACAGATTTCTTCTCCTACATTCTAAGACAGGAAATTGAAAAACAGCCAAGCCAGGATTAGACTGTCCGACTTGCTGGAGTGAAGGCTTGTGGAAAACTGAAAACAAACTATGAAGGCATGAAATCTGCAGCTTTGAAACATCTTTCTTTCTCTATGACTCAGGTTTTGAGCATATTAGAGTCACTTTTCTTCTTCGTTTTCAGCTCTGGTTTTAGGCATGTTAGAGCTGATTCTTCCTTGCTTTGCTGGTCCAGATTTTGAGCATGTTAGGACCAGCTGTCCTTTTTCCTCTGGCTCAGGTTTTGATCATAGTAGAGCCAATCCTTTGCACCTTTCAGAGATCCATGCTTGGAGCATGTTTGAACCTCTACCTTCTCTATTTTTTGGAAACATTTTCTGTATTTTCTTGAAAGTAAAACTGCAATGATATGTACAATGGAAATGGAACTGGAAATGAAAATTAGCAGAAGTAGTGTTTGAGCATCCTGCCATTGACAGGACCCCCAAACAGCTTTGTACCATCAAGTTCTTGTAAGAAAAATGCATTAGGACCCACAGTGGCTTGAATGATATATGGTCCTTGCCACAAGCTGTCAAACTTCCCATGTTTACCTTTGTCCTCTCTCCTTGAATCCCATTTCAAAACCTTGTCCCCAACTTTGAGATCTGAAGCTTTGGCTCTTTTGTGAAACTGCCTCTTTATGCTTTCCTGCACTTTGACTGCTCTGCTATAAACCTGCTCCCTTGTTTGTTGCAGATGGATATTTTCATTGATTCTTCTTATCATGCTATCTTCCTCTGATTGGATCTCCTGGACAAGTTTGATTACTGGAACTCCAAGGCTAGTAGGGAAAACTACTTTTGTTCCATAAACCAGCTGGAATGGTGACATGCCAATAGATTTCTTCGTGGTGATCCTGTCAGCCCACAAAGCATGCACCAACTTTTTATGCCATGACTTTTTGTTCTCTTCCAGCAGCTTCTTAAAGATTGTAACCAGGCTTTTATTTGATGATTCAGCTAAGCCATTACCCTGGGGGTAATAGGCAGTCGAATGACCGAGTGCTATTCCGTACCTGTGACAAAAGTCAACCATTCTCTTGGATCTGAAAGCAGCAGCATTGTCAGTGATTATTTTCCTGGGACATCCAAACCGAGATAGGATGAAGTCTTCTAAGAATCTAATGATGACAGAATCAGTGGCATTCCTAGTGGGTATGGCTTCTATCCATTTAGTGAAGTAATATGTAGCAGTTAGGATCCATTTATGTTGTCCAGAGGAGGCAGGATGAATTTCTCCTATAAATTCTAGGCCCCATTGCATGAAGGGACCTTCTATAGTGATAGGTTGTAAAGGGAGGGAGAGGAGCTTTCTTCTGCCTTCAAAGATCTAGCATTTGTGGCAGGCAAGTATCATTTTATGGACATCACTAAAAAGTGTAGGCCAATAGTAACCAGCTCTGAGTATCTTATTTGCAGTGGCTTTCCAACTCAGGTGGCCTCCACACTCCCCAGCATGGAATTCCTGTTTAATTCTTTCAGCTTCAGGTTCAGACAAGCATTTCAGCAATAGGCCATTTGGATTTTTCCAGTATAGGTTTTCATTCAACATGCAGTAATTTCTAGCTTTGAGTTTTATGAATCTGGCCTTGATTTTGGACAATTCTAGAGGGGCATTGAGGTGGGTGAGCACGTGAAGGATATCAGTATACCAAGGAGAGTTTTGAAACTGCTCCTCAACAGTTGGATGGGGCAATCCTTCCTGCTCATCTAAGGCATTTATCATGTTAATGTCAAGGGCTTGCAAGTTTGATTCAGCCATTAACTGGGCCAAGCCTTGACCTTTGATCAGCTTGGTAGGTTTTATTTCGAGGTCGTATTCCAAGATTGTAGCAATCCATTTTCCCCTTTTCCCATCAGGGTCTTGGGACAAGATATTTTTGACCACTATATTTGGCACATAAGCAATGGTGTGAGAATCCAGAATGTACACCCTAAAGTCCTTTAAGGCCTTTACCAAGGCATAGGCCTGCTTTTCCATAATGTTGTACTTTAAGGGTGCGTCTCTTAAGGCTTTGCTGAAAAAAGCTATAGGTTGTTCATTACCTTCTGAATTCCTTTGCAGCAAGACTACAGCTATTGTGTGTTCAGAGGCAAAGGAAAAGATCAGAAAATCTTTTGAGAAGTCTGGGCTGATAAGGACAGGGGCCTGAATGAGTGCAAGTTTTACTGACTCAAAATATTTCTTGGCTTCAACAGTCCATTTGATTCCAGCATCCTTCTTTAACATATCAGTCATTTTTCTAAGGTGCTCTGCAAGATTGGGAATGAACCTCCTAAGGAAATTGATCCTCCCAATGAAGGACTGTAACTCCTTGATGTTTCTTGGATGTGTGATTTGGAGTATTCCCTCAACCCTCTGTGCGTCTATCCTAATCCCTTTCTCAGATATAATGTGGCCAAGAAGCTTGCCTTCTTGCAGCCCAAAAACAATTTTCTTAGGGTTCAAAGACGGGTCGTACCTTCTACATTTTTCAAAAACTTTCCTCAGGTGTTTCAGATGCTCTTCTTCAGTTTTGGAAAAGACAGTCAAGTCATCCAAGTAGATAACTATGAAATTTCCTATATCCTCTGAGAAAGCTATATCCATCGCTCTCTGGAAGGTGGCACCAGCATTCATCAATCCAAAAGGCATCTTCACATACATAAAGGTGCCCCACAGAGTGGTAAATGTTGTTTTGAGTTGATCTTCTGGGAGTACAAGAACTTGATTGTATCCTGAAAAACCATCAAGCAGGGAGGTTCTCTTAGAGCCCACTACCTTCTGTAGGATATGTTCCATTCTAGGCAAAGGGTAGTTGTCTTTCAGGGAGGCTCTGTTGAGGTTTCTGAAGTCTATGCATAATCTGATCTCCCCTGTTTTCTTTCTCACAGCCACTAAGTTTGCCACCCAGTCATAGAACCTTACAGGGACTATTATGCCTGCATCATACATCTTTTTAATCTCCTTTTCAACTGCAGGCAATTGTTTTTGATTGATTCTGCGGAGTTTTTGTCTGAAAGGTTTTTTATTTTCCTTTAGTGGTATCTTGTGTTGTATGATGTTGGTGTCATAGGCCTTTAAGTCTTCATAGATCCATGCAAACACATCAATTAATTCCTTGAACAGGTCAATGTATTTCTTCTTCATGTTTGCAGGTATAGACTTAGCCAGCTTAATCATTTTGGGTCTTTCTTCAGTGCCTATGTTGCATTCTTCTATATCTGAATCTGCATGTTCTATAGTGGGATTTTTGCTACGTCATCAAAGTCAAAAAGGTCCTCTAGGGGTGCTAGGCCTCTGGGTATATTCTTGTCTTTGGCCTGCAACACCTCCATTTCCTCATTTTCCGCATTTTCACTTCTTATGGTTGGACTTCCAGTTTCTTCAGAAAAGGTGTTTATTTCTATGTTACAGGGTGTTTCTTTTTCACCTGGGGGATCCTCACTCGGGCAGCTATCATCAGATTTTGAGTCTGAATCAGAAAATTCAAACTCATTTCTGCCCACCAGGAAATCTTCAATCTGTTTGTCTCCTTCAAAGACCTGCCAATATTTTTCGTTGTCTGGCACTACAGGTCTGAACTTGGTTTGAATGATGATTTTTTGGTCAGGGGGAGTCTTAGGATACGAACTAGCCAGACAAGCTAATCCATTTGCAATGATGTTTTGACTCCTAGGCACAAATACCAATTCATATTCAACAAAGGTTTTCAATAAATATACTGCATCATTCCTGTATGCTCTTAATCGAGGATGTTTTGCTGCGTATTCACCATTCACTTGTTTGACAACTAACTCAGAATCTCCCAGCACAGCTACCCTACGGGCTCCTAGTTTTTTCAACAGATTTAAGCCCAGGATAAGAGCCTCATACTCTGCAATGTTGTTTGTACATTTGAAATGCAGATTCACAGCGTGGCTCTCTGCGTGGTTATTTTCTGTGTTACGTAGCCACACCCCTGCTCCAACAGTTTTCCTAGTACAGAACCCGTCGAAATTCATTTCCCACAAGGGTTCGCCATTATGCTGCACTGGAGGGTCTGTACTAGGTTGCGGGATATCTTGTTCTTCACATGGTGTATTGGTTTGAAGGGTGTGACTAATAGGCTGACTGCATTGTGTTCCTGATTCATTCTGAGTTTCGTTTTCATTATCCTGCCCATGGTTTTCTTCATCATATTCTTCTAGGGTAGCCATTATGCTACAGTCCATGGGCTCTGCGTTCTTGCTTGTATTTCTGCATTCAGACTCTGGCTCTCCCAAGGATTGGTCGTTATAAAGAATGAAAGAATCCAGGTCTGTGTGCACAGAGTAAAATGGTGAATTTTCAGGTTTCTCGAGGCTACTGACTAGGAATTTCATCTGGGACTCTCTATACAATCTTCTAAGTTGGCCAAAGATAGGGATAGTGGCATATGAGCCATCCATCTGCATTGTTCCTTGCAGCTTGGCTCCCCATGATCGGGATAATAACATACCATACTTGGGCGGCACATCTGCCACCACCACATCCATGACCATACATTTAGCTGGGATCTGGGTCAAACTCACACACAAGTCTTTAATTAGGCCTAGGCATTTCACTCTGCTAGAGTCGAATGAATACAAATATTTGTAAGGGCGGGTTATCTCTAGGCCTAGCTTTTCCATTACTACCTTAGGCATTAAATTGTGTGACGCTCCAGAATCATGCATGGCATTGTGGATTATTTTGTCATGAATGTTGAGACTGATATAGAACGGTGGAACTACCCCTTCCTGAAACTTTCCCTCAATCTTAGGGCCAAACAGGAGGGCAGGTTGATCATCATTCAAATTCACAGTATCGTTATTTTCCCCTAGATTCAATGCTTTCAAAATTTGGCCTTTATATACATCCTGAGAGGCCAACTCAGATAATGGTACAAGGATTTTGATTTTGGCAATCTCACTTTCCAGATTGAAAGTGGACTGGACCCTTGTAACGCTCAATTCTGTTTTATTTTCCACTGCCTTAGTGGCTGAATCAATTTGTGATTTCTCACTATGTACAGGGTTAGGAATCGTTTTATCAGGAGCACTAACTGCAGTGCTAGTGCTGCTACCAGGCTCACCTTGTTTTTCATTCTTCTGGTTGTCTTTTTCCTTGTGTTTACCAGAACTTTGAGTTGTTGTTTTGCTATTTGCAGCAGATTCTTTATAAGTTTTATCAGGTATTTTCTTGATGGTTACCTCAGGAGTCTTTGTTTTTGAATTTTCTTGGTTCTTTTTGCTCCTAAGTTCATATTGTTCTCTGACCTGCATGATAGCATTTTCAAATCCAAGTCTATAGGCTTCAAATTATGATCCTTCCTCATTCTAGTATGAAGGTGAGGGTTGATCTTCCCCTGAATCACAATTAAGGACTGAGTCTTCTGTTTCAAACAAGTTTATTGCATTCCCTTCAGACTCTTCTATGATTCCCTCATCTTCATCTAAAAATTTTTGGAATGGGGGAATAACTTGTTGATCTGATTCTTTTTGTCTGTTGGGAGCATTGTTGTTCCTTCTAAAGTTTTGGTTCTGATTTTGGTTCTGGTTCCTGCTCTGATTTCTAACTGTGACAACCATATTTTCCATCATTTGTTGCAGCTTATCCACATGTTTAGATAGTCTGTCATAGTTTGGGTCTGAAGTGGAGGCTACATTGTCATCCCTATATGTTACCCTCTTCTCAGCCTTTAATCTTGCTCTTTTCTCAATCAGGTTTTCCTCTATGTTCACTGCTCCTTTCTGCATGTCTTCCAATGTGGTGTATTCTTTATCCCTAAGCTCATAGGCCATGTCAGCATCAAATCCATCAGGGTAATTTGCTAGGGCCATGCCTTGTGGAGGTTTCATATGTGGGGGGAGAGCATTGTAAATGTTGTTAAATCTAGTATTATAATCATGGACACTCTCTCCCACGTTTCTTTTAAGGCTCATGTATTCATCCAGGAGTTGGCAAGGATTTGCCCTAGTTTCCCATTTGTCGACGAAAGTCCGATATAGGGTAGGGAGATCTTGGATACTACCTGCAGGTAGGTTTTTAAACCACTTCTTCACCTCGCCTCCCAGGCTTTGGGAAAAGATTCTCATTTTGATTGTTTCATCATCAATTTCCATGTAGTCAAAAGAATCCTCCATTTTATCTACATGTTGTTGAGCTGTGATGGACTCTTTAGCAGTGAAGTGTCATATTTTTGACTGATAATCATTGGGTAAGGGTAACAAGGGTTGGGGTAATACTAAGGGGGCATACTAGGCTGCCATGATGATATTCTGACGAGGTAAAGGATTGATTCGAGCAGCTGGTATTTGGATGACCGAGATGTTAGGACTAGCAGAAGTCTGTTGGGCAGATCTAGGGTGGGAGAGCCCCAGTTTTTTAATGAAATGGATATCAGGTGGTGTAGAAGGAGGGGTTCCTCTGTCCCTAGTATGAAGTTTTGGTTGGTCTAAAGTACTGAATGACCTAGTTCTAGGTAGTCTATTTAGAGGGTATAGGTCAGGGAGAAAATGTGATAGAGTTGTTAAGTCTTCTGGTGCAGAATTAGCTCTATGAACGTGACTAGAAATAGTTGGTATTTTAGGTGTGGGAGCTCCCTTGAGGATACTCTCCGGATCGTCAACTATTTCAGGTGGATCAGGGTTGGGATAAGCTATTGTGTGAATGGTTCTGAAAGCCAGAATGTTGTTTTCCTAGCCAAGCAGCTTAACCTTACTTGTCACTTCTACTGAGGTCGATGTTGTCTCGGAGGTTGGTCTCCCAGTGGAGTCTAATGTGAAACCAAGTTAATCAGCAGGCCTACTGATCACCAGTGGAGTCTTCTCATTTAGGAATAATGGAGTCGCCAGGTGGAGGGCTTATGGGTATGTCTAAGGGGTTACACTGTCCACCACAATGCTCAGGCACTATCACCTTTCAGTAATCTCCTCAAAACAGCAAACTTCAACCAAAGATTGACTGGGAGGGCATTTACAGATATGTCACCCCCGAAGAAGGTGAGATCTGGAGGCTTCCTGGCCCTTTCCAGGCTCTATCTAAGAGTATGATGGACACTCAACAATGGAGGTTGATTCAAGAAAGGAGTGACTTGCTGTCAACCTAACCAGAGTTCTAGGCTTCTGAAGTTGTTGATGTAGTGAGATGAAGATCATTCAGAATTCCCCAGTGGAGTCGCCATTATGTTGGGGTTCCCATGTTTTGGCTAGGTTGAAAAGACCAAAATATGAGACAACATAGAACCACTTTCAGACCTTAGGATCTAGCCCTCCTAGGTCCTGAGAGGGATCTCTCTATGATAATCAAAGGTTTTATGTCTTTGAAGCTCAAATTTTAAGGTTTCAGGCTAGTTATAAGCGCAGGGTTTGTCTGTTTGATTGTTTATGTTTGGTCATTGAGAATCAGGAAAGAAGGGTCCAATATAAGACAAGGATGAGCAAAGAGGAAACTAGGCAAAGATAGATAACTCAGGGAACATCAAGGCCATTTGGAAATGGAGTCAAGAAAGGGTTTAATTGTGTTCAATTTTCAAGCTTTCAGTTGGGCTAGTCACCTAGCATTTGGATCATAAAATATGATATTTGGAATGGAACATTAAGGACTGGAAATGAGCGAGAGGGAAAGAAGGAAAAACAGTCAAATTTCTGTCTAAAGATCAGGTCAGAGGTCATTTAACTCCAGACCTGCTTGGACGTACTCAGAGACAGCTCTCAAAAGGGGAACAAAGGGGCTGCTTATAGATTAGACCAGAGGTCATTTAACTCCAGGTCTACTTTAGCAACACCAAGGGAAAAACAAGGATAGGTTTAACAGAAGGGATCTTAGAAAGGTTTAATGAGATGGAAAGATCCTAGTGAGGCAGAGACAGAATTCTATACCTCCCAGTGTTCTCAACTCATCCGACTAAGTCCTAACAAGAACATCTAAAAATAGAATTCATTAATTCATACATCAGAGAGCAGGAAATAACATCCACTACACTGGTTAAATCAATTTAATTCCATATTCAGATACACACATAAGCAGAAAACATAAAGGATGGGAGAGCAGCAACATAAGGTACCTATCAAAAGTAAATCTTATGCCAAACTTCTGATGCGAGCCTGAAGAAACATTATGAAATGAAAGCAAGTCAATCAAAAATACAGAGAAAGGAAAACATCACCAGCTGCTTTAGATCAGGATCCAAAGAAATGTGCTTGTCATATTAAGAACAACACCAATCAGGTACATCATTGCCCACAGCTTGGACATTCAGTCTGAATACATCAAATCTCAGCCTCTCTTACAATATTAAACAGAGAACTTGTCTCAAGAGGGAAATACTTGCATTTCTCTGATATCTCATCAACAACTTTACAATAATTTCCTTCTGTGCTTTATAGCGGATGATGAGCAGAAGGTTGACTGGGGTGGTAGGTGAACACTAAATGTAACATTAAACACAAAATGAACACAGGGCCGAAACCCATTCTGTTTGATTGCTGTGTATTTAATCTCTGTCACTCCCTTGTGAAGGATGATCTTCTCCGGATATGACCTTGACATCTTTTGGCTGTAGTGCTTCTGGTGCTTTGAACAGAATAAAATAAACTACTGAGAATTCTTCCATATAAATGCTCTGGTGGTTTTGAACTGCTGTTAGGGTGGAAATTCCTTCAGGGACATTGTGTGTAATAAAAGCTGTATGGGTGCCCTGTACTTAACGAAGAAAAACATTCTAATAATGAATAAACCATGATGTTACCTTTTACTATGCACAGGATCCTTCTGATTGATCCTCGGGGTCTTCAAACTGGTGCTTTGCCTCTTAAACTACTGGTTTAAGGCTCTAGATCTTCATTAGGGTGCCTTAATCTTCTTTGCTATGTACTGCAACACTCTCCCGCTCCATTTCTGCTTCTGACAGGTTAGCTCGGGTTTTTATGGCGCTGGGAGATTTACTACCGAGTCTAAACCCTGTTCTCTTAAATGACCATCTTATCTTCACCTTCCCGGTTCGTTTTTTATAAATTACGCCTCTGCAAATGATATTTTTTGACTCTCGATGTCCTTGTAACAGATACGTGCACCATGGCAGCCATTAGTTCTTAATAACCCTGCAAAATACACAAACAAGTTAAGGAAGCCATGAATGGGGTGGCGGATGATGTGGAGGCGGAGAAAAGGTCGTGCAGACGGTGACATGGCGGAGAGAAATGCAGAGGAACAACGGAGATCCACTCTGGTGGAGATGGCAGTCTGCAAAACGGACGAATGAAAAACCTTAAAAAACACGAAACCGAAACAAAATATGTGATGGAATAGTCTGGCATACGATGAATCCACGTGGAGATGACGTGGTGAGCGGTCCCGGGGGGGTGGTCATTGGAAGGCGAAAAGATCTGAACCGTTGATCGTGACGGAGATCAACGACAGCGGACGGGACATGATGCGGGTTAAGCGATGTGCAACTCTGGCGAACGATGGTCGTCGGATAAGGTGCGCAAGATCTGACAGCTTGTATTCATTTCGTTGTGTGACTTTGGTCGAAAGATAATGCGTGGGGAGAAAGTGGTTTTGCCGTCGTACAGGGGACACGCGGCGGACGGCTAGTGGAATCGCTGGGCAACGAAGGAAAACCGCCCACCGTGCATGAGTAGTGCGAAATGAACTAGGTGGTTTTGGAACAATGGAAGCGGGGACCACAGGGCGGGGAGGCTCTGGACCGTTAGATCAATCGCGAAATGGACGGTGATGGCACGGTGAAGGAAATGAATGGGAAACAAGGGGAGCTGCGGATTAAATGGTGGCCATGTGATCTGTCAAGATCGAAGGTCGAGGACACGCCCGAAAAAACCTATGGAACCAGCGCCTTCGGGGTTAGCGCTTCGGTCACGGTGCCGGGTCGCATGGAAGGAAAGGGTGTGGGGGCTAGCGGAGAAGGGGCTGAGGCCTATTGTATGGTTCGAAATGGGTTTTTAAGACAATTTTCAATGAAATTATGATTTAGGCCCATTTTTAAAGTGTTTTAAGGCTATCCCAGGGCAACGATAGGAGAATAAAGGATGAAAAGGCCAAACAAGTGGCAGAAATAGGATTTCAAGGGGATTTGAGGGGATTTCAGGGATGAACAAGGGAAATTGGGGAACAAAGGTATTTTGACAGAAGGAGGGAAAAGGGAAGAAAGGGATAATTGCAGGGGTGCAAGGGGGAACAGTAGGCCTTTTAGGAATGGATCAGCAAATAGGATTTGCATTAGGCATATCACTCAGAGACTTCAAGGAGGATGGTTTTTCAGGGGAAAGGAATTCCTTGAAGGCTCCACAATAATCTAGCCCCCAGCTTGCTTGTCAAGAATTCCATAGGGGGGCTAACATCCAGGATTGTCACCACACAGGGAAATCGAATTATCCATGGATTTATTGCTAGGATAAACATCATTATCCAAAACCCCATACCAAATGATTACACTAGAATTGCTAGAGTTTAAATTACAACTAAAGGAGATTTTAGACAAGGGATACATTAGACCCATTATATCATCCTCGGGATCTCCAGTGTTGTTCGTGAAGAAGAAGGATGGCACATTGAGGTTGTGATTGTTATATGTAGCTCAATAAATCTAAAATAAAGAACATGTATCCTCTCCCATGGATTTATGACCTATTTTACTGGTTGAGAGGAGCTACAGTCTTTTCGAAAATCAATTTGAGGTCCAGGTACCATAATGCACACATCAAAGATGACAAAATTCATAAAATGAAATTTAGAACTAGGTATGGACGTTATGAATTTGCGGCCACACTGTTTGGACTCACAAATTCCCCAAAAATATTCATGCATTATTTAATAACGTGCTCTTTCCATACTTGGACAATTTTGTATTGATTTTTTTTATGATATATTGGTTTATTCTAAAACTGAGGAGCACGAAGAACATCTGACTGATCATTGTTTTCCTTGTTTGCCTTGATTAAAATCAAAAAATATTGTAACCATGTATTGGTTTGTTCTTAGCTCTCACATAGTTGGAATTATGCCTCTGTGATATAATTTTATTAATGGTCAACACTTACGTTCATGTGCTCAAATTAAGGATATATTCCAGTGAAAATGTGCATGTTTCATGAATAACCAACTTCTCAATGGAAAATTGGTAAAACTACTAAAATATTTGAGGAAACCTAGAAATTCATTCTCGGTAGTTAAAGTGGAAAATGCCTATATTCAAAGATTTGGACTAAGGCTAGTCCAGATAGGTCTAGGAGTCTGGGCATTCAGAAGTAAAGGTGAATTTTACATTGTCGTGGAACCAGAATCTAGATGTGACGGTCTTAGTTAGTGTAGGGTTTATTGGAACAAAGAGGGAATATCTGGTGTGGGTGATCCAGACCTATACATGAATGCAAAAAAATATAGATATAACCATAAACACAAAGATGCAATAGAAATAAAACTTCATTTCATTAATATCAAAGTACTAAAATATTCTTACATACATAATGGAAATAAAAATAGCTCGACTGATGGTAGGTTATCTATGAGAAGAGATGTGGCAATTATATGCCTCTGAACTATGTTACCATGTGGCTAAAAGGCCTATGTATTATTGAGAATCAATGGAAAACCCTAAACATCCAAAAACCTAACCGTAGGATATGAAGCGCCAAAAATGTGGGCCGACGTTGGGGTAAATTGGTACATCAGTTTTCCGTGGTTACAACTTTGGCATACAATATCCGTTTGATGCTCATAATACTTGTTAAGCAGGTAAATCCTCTCTGTAGACAGAGACAATCCCTCTAGCCCTAGAGTGGGTCTAGAAACAAAGATACATGCTAGAGTCTAGATTCCTAATTACATAATGAAAGGGGACATGGTAGATCAACCTACCTGGAGTCCAATGCTGTCATTACAGCTATAGTGGTGGTGGCCTCTCTCTCCTACCTTGGCAAGTCACAATCCTTCCACAATCATGCTTAGATACCTGCACATAGGATAGCAAACAAGAACAACATACAACATAATAATTCCATTCATAATCACTAACGAGTCAAAGAGGGCTAAGAATATTGCATTGAACAAATTACATAACACAAAATGGGAACCCAAAAAATAGTTACGTATATATTGATAGAAGGAAGAGGTACAACCAAAGCTTTGACGTTGCAGTCTCCTCTAGTGGGGTTCAGCTGAAGTGCATCTCAGATACTTGTCACAGGATTCGGACGGGATGAGGGCATGGGCTTAAGCTCTCTCAACGAAGTTCCTTCTTGTTCTATCTCTTCAACAATTCTGCTATAGTAGTTCAATTCTCCATGTTCAGCTAGCTTATGCAAGAAAAGATAGCTTCTTTTTATAGAGGAAAAGGAGGAGGTTAGGATCCCTACAAAGGTGGGAGGGAGGCCTATCCTTTAGGAGGTTCTCATGGGAGGTGGAAACCATAAACTAAAGGAGGGAGTCTATGGTTATTCAGTTCAACCACTCCCAATGACTCATCCTCGAAGTTGTTGAAGTGGAATCTTCGCCTTTATTTTTAAAAAACATTCCATAAACAGCTCAGCGCAAGTGTCTAACTAGGACAGAGTGCCAACTAGCATGGGGCCCAGTGTTAATCTTCCTCATCAGCGCGAGGGTAGACTGGCTACTTGCACCAAGGAAAAAATAAGGGTTTTTGAAGCTCTGCTTAGGGAATTGTCAATAAAAGGAATATTACTCTCATGTAAATGGATACAATGATGGTCTTTGCAAGGCATGGAAATGCTTATTATTCATAGAAATGACCCTCTAATGTGCAAGTTGGGGATTGCAGGGATAGTGACAAAATTCTACGTAACAGATGCCCCCTAAAGCATGAGGTCCGAGGGAGAGGGAGGGGTGAAATGCTTTATGAGAATGCGTTCAAACTAAACACCACTGTCAAAAAACCTGCAATTACAAATAAAACTAATATCTTTGATACATGAACATGTGGTATGGGCGCAGCCATCCATAATAGAGTATATAAAAACTGAGATCTGAGGTATGGACACAACCATTAGCAGTAAGGATCAACAAATAGACTCAGGTATGGTCACAGCCATCCAATCAAAAGAGTCATGTTATAAGTCATAATAATCCACAAGAATCCGCAGCCTGGATTTTATCAGAAAAAATCTAGGGTCTTGCATTCCATCTCAACCCGTACAAGTACAATCTCAAGCATGCAAATATATGAGCTGAAGTTGAACATGCAAGAAAATCGTCTGATTACCAGCTAATGATGAAAGCTATTAACAGACATGAGATAAACCACCAATAATGACAATGGCCCTCAAGTTACGAAAGGTACAATCCACAGAATGTGAACAGTGATTTGGCGTCGAACATCTGTAGAATCACCTAATCGAAGGCCTATGATGTGGACCTTGCATCAAATGCGAAGAACCTACCATTGAGGCATGCAGGCTCCAAGGTACCAGAAGGAAGTCTCTAGATCAAATTCTTGGATAATGAGCTAAAGTCAACAGGAAGCGACCTAGTCGAAGGAGGTCCATAATGTTTCCCACATCATCAACATGAGACAGAGGAACACGATGATAGTGAATCAGGACAAACAGAGAATCAGAGGGAGTTTGACAACTATAAAAGAAAACTTCTCTTGAACATATCAACGACACAACACTAGATTTTCCAATATTTTACATCAAGGGATCTGAGGTCATGATGATGTGGCAGAGAGAAAATGAGAGGTCAAAAGAGATTACCCAAACCCATGGAGGAAAAAATGATGAGATGTCCCCAACCCAAAATGAATGCAGACAAGTGTCATGTTCAAGAGTGACATACTGCCAACATAACTAGAACTTGGTTCCATTTTCCCCCACCATTTCTTGTGAGTACCCCAATTATTTTTTAAAACTAGCTTGAAGGGGATATCATATGCTTGCAATGTAAGTTTTTCCTTCGGAAAAATCCAACCTAGTACATTTTACAAGCCCTAGGAAGGAGGAACTCGAGTAACATCATGGTGATAAAGTCTGATGTTATCAGGGTTTAACAAGTCTGACAAAGGGAGAATTCAGCATCTTTTCATGTTAAGAGAGTTTGAAAAGAAGGTAGAAAAGAAAACTCCAGCATGTCCCTTTTTGTAGATAGTCTCTCAGATCTGAAAAGGTAGAAAAAAATATCTGAAAGAACCTCTTAGTCGTGATAGGCTAAGGTATTCCTTTTTCGTAAATAATCCATCCCAGCCTGAAAAAGGGGTAAACGTATACTGGGTAGATATCGCTTCGCAGCCATTTAACAAGTTCAAAACGACAAGAGTCTCGGAAATCTTTTCAATCTTAGAGAGTCAAAAAAGAGCTGAAATATGACTCCAGTAGTGAATTTTTCGTGTTTTTACCGAGTCCGAAAAAGTATAAAATATAACTCATTACTTCATCACTATCGCATTAAAACCTGTTGATGTACAAAAGACATGTGTAAAACCCATTTCTAGAAATAATATAATAAAATAATTGAAAAACATGTCTTAAAACCTAATTAGGGTTGTGAAAAAGTTATAAAATGCCAAAAATGGTAAAAATAATTACTTTTCACTTTTTACCTCTTGTGGAGCAATAGTTACCCATTTAACACTGCGATTTTGTGGCAATGATAATGGATGATCAGACAGACCAATCTTGAATCCGTCAGTTCTAGGTAAGAGTTCACACCTTTCCTTTCATT
Organism: Pinus albicaulis; assembly: GCA_034641835.2. Lineage (NCBI taxonomy): Eukaryota > Viridiplantae > Streptophyta > Pinopsida > Pinales > Pinaceae > Pinus > Pinus albicaulis. The sequence goes on along the minus strand of CM076570.1, from coordinate 1,611,883,838 downwards.
TTGAGTCCTGTTTTATTACCTGCAACCCTCAATTTGATTTCTGAGGGGGGAAATTGAAAAATTTAGGGCGCGGTGGTTGGCACGAGTTTCAGGCACGAACTCGCGCCAATTTCCCATTTTTCCTAACTAAGGTGCACCCATTGGCGCGACTGTTTGAGAAACAGTCGCACCAACTGCACAAACCATTTTTATGCTCAAAATGGCAGTCAATGGACCCAAATTTTTACAAATTCAAGTTTTTAATTAGGCTAACAATTTCCATGTAACAATTTTCACAGGTACAAAGTGGCAAAATGGTAATAGAATGGAAAGAACAGGAACACAGCGAAGAGGATGAGCTTGCCATGGGAAATCAGAGATGCATGGAAGCTCTCAGAGACTGTGGACTTAAAAAGTCATTCTTAACACCATGTCTCCGAGCTCAACTGGAGCTGCTACAGTATTTGATCAGCATATGGGATGAGAATCAGGAAAAGTTCATCCTTCAAGATCAAGAACTTGAGATTGATGTCTCTGATGTCTATTTCATAATATTATTATCACGGAGGGGAGCAACATCAATCCTAACCGGCACCCGGCCTTGCATGTGCAATGTGTCCATGGTGATTGACAAGGTATGTCCGGGGGCACGAAAGAGATCAGGCAGTGGGAAAGTCGATATTGAGACTATCCCAGACTTGGAACTAAAATTAGTGTTACATACCATCACACAAGTTGTGGGATCGCAAGCACCGCATGAAGCAACAAAGACACAGTTGCTTCTTGCTGTAGACTGCTTGTCACCAACCATCTACAACTGGGCAGAGGCCGTGAAAATAAACATGAAATGCCAGCTAACAAAATGCAAGAAGGCCAAATTGAAACAATTTGGTTATGGGTCTATCCTGGTATCATTCTTCTTGGAACAACTACCAATCTTTCAGTGGTAGGAGGTCATAGTCCCGACACCACCAGCGAGGGAACCATGGATGGCCCGATGGGCAGCTCTGATGCCAAGGGCAGGGGGTGGTCAACGGATTTCTTGGAGACCAGAATTCTTTGATTGGATCCACCGACAGTTCATTGTCATGGAGGATTGGCCCTACTCTAGTATAGATTTCACTAATGATCCGGACTTCCCACTCCCAGAAGGAGAGGATTTGGATGAAGATTTGGGTAAGTCTCATTTTTTCAATTTTCATGAGTGTTATGATTTTTTTTAATTATGTATGCTCTGACATCAAATCCATATGTTTGTAGATGTTGGCCCAGAGATACCCACAAGTAAGTCACCGATAGCGAAGCAAATCCCTCTCGATTTCGACCCTCATGGTGAGGGAGGCGAGGAAGACGAGATCGTACGCAATCTGGAGGGAATCACATGTGGAGTCTTGGATTATGCATGATTCTATGATGTCCCTCATGCCTACCAGAGGCATACCATAGGGGTGCCAAGCTGCATTCATTTCCTGCTAAGACAACTCGTATGGGCAGTGACATGCTACCATGAGCATCACGTCGATTAGACACCTAGGTTTTATATCTGCATATTTTGAGAGATATGGTGTCTCGGGATGTAACAAAAACACACATATCTTTTGAATTTATGATGCACACTGATGCAAACATTCGATATATCTATATACATCTATTTTCTTACATGGATATTTTACATATGATGATGATTTTACAAATCATGCAAATGTCTATCTAATACAATGTTGGCCACTGTATCAGCTAATGCATTCATTCATCTAGGAATATGTTGACACATAATAAAATCAAAATTTCTTTCTAGAAAATGAATATGTAAATAAAATCTTAGAATGCATGGATTTTTGACCGAATAATGACCATTGAGCTGAAGAACGACAAGTTGTGAATCTAGATTTACAAGCAATGCGTGTATGCCGAGGTTGATCGCCTTGGTTAATAGTTCAATTATAGCACTATATTCAACAACATTGTTTGTAGTTTGTCCTAGACAAATACCTTGCAAATCTATCAACTCACCAGCAGGATCATAAATTACCTAGGTTGCTGAAGAAAAATTCCTAGTACTATGGGAAGCACCATCCGTGAAACCGACATAAGGGGTAATAGACATCTGCACAAATAAGAAAGACCCAATAAGCAGAAAAATGCTCGAAAAGCACACCAAACCAAAAAATGTAAAAAAATAAAAAAAAACACCTATGTACATAAATCATGCATGAATGACTCACGCATAAATTTTTTTGAGATACAACCCATTTCTAGGTTGTTCTAGAGGATGACCTTTGTAATCAATGAGCTCATAGACCCCACTCTACAACATGCTTTTAATAATATAGGGCCCATGCCACATGGGTTGAAATTTTCCTACCCCTAGCTTATCATGAGCTTGGTCATACAGGAGGACAAGATCCCCTTCAACGAAGGAACGAGGGGAACCGATTGGTCAAAATGAGCTTTGACCCGCTTCTTCTGTGTTTCAATAACCAGAGCAGCAAAGCAGTGTGTTTCATCCAGCCTTTCTACATAAAGGGGATGCTGTAGAAATTATATGCACTAAGCATGCATATGTCCTAGATCCACCTGATCTCACACTATTTAACTTTATGCAAGATACTTAATCATTCCACTTGTTAATCTTTTGCAGAAAATTAATTGCACACACATGTAAATCATAAATAAAAATAATCGCACATAACACAGTTTTTTTAACCGGAAAGCCTGAAGCTAAAAACCCAAAATATATATTATGTACCATGGAATCATATGAAAATCCTCATACAAAGCTTATCAAGCTCTCAGTACAGTACAATCGTCATACACTAATCAGGAACAATCTTGCAAATCCATGCATCGATCTTTGCCCTCCTGCTAGCCTGCCTTCACTACGCAATCCCTACTGAAGAATAGCTCTAACTGAATTTGAATTACTCTTGCCTTGACTGTGCAATCCTCATTGGAAACTCCGATGTGTGTGTGATGCAATCAATGCATCACTATAGTCACAACAGATAGTCTATCTTGCCCTTTCACCTATCTCTCCACTAGGTCTCCACTGAAACTGCCATGCACTGTAGTTAACAGCTGTATTTTTCAGCTGATTAATGAGTTATTATTTGTGAATTAATTAACTAATTAATTCACTCCACTCTCACTAGGGTATCATTCAGTTAGACTAGATACAACTAGCTCAACTGAGTCTAACTGAGTTAAAATGAATACAACTCCATAACTACTTCTTCCAACTGTGCCATAACTCTGCCACTTGAGTTCTAACCGAGTCCTCCATGCATTAGCTTCATTAAACCCTTGGGAATTGTGTAATTCCCTTAGTCCACTGATGTGCCACATCTGTGCACTAAAACAAAGTGCTCTAAAGAACAAGTTGTCGTTTAGTGTTTGATTATTATTAAGAGCAAATAATAATCAACATGCATCTATTTTTAGATCAGCGATCTATAAATAGACTTCGCCCAATATTCTAAAAATAGAATTTCATCTATTTTTCCAACTTGATCAACCATCCACAAATAGCATCCTGAAACTTTTGAAATCTGATCATCATGTCTAAAAATAGACTTGCGCCAAAAATAGCCTATGGGCCCACTTAGTGAAGGCAACTCTTTGCACTAAGCTCATCATCTTGTTGAATCTCAACACTCCCTCTCAACAAGATAGGGAATATCCTTCACCCTGATCCTGCCTCTATGGTATTTTAATTTTCTCCTGGTGAGCGCCTTCATCAGAATATCTACATCCTGATCCTCCATAGGAATGTACTGAAGCAACATGATCTTCCATTGCACACAATCTGTGATATGATGATACCGGATATCAATATGTTTAGATCTATCATAAAACATAGGATTAACCAAGAGTTTAATGCAACTCTAATTATCACAATGTATCATTGTGGGATCTAAATGTGAACCGAACAAACCAACCAGGATCTTCCTCATCCAGATAGCCTCACATGCATCTTGACCTGCTGCCATGTATTTTGCTTCCACTGAACTGAGTGCCACGGATCTTTGTTTCCTGTTGTACCAATAAACTGCCATAGATCTGATACTAAAAATCCCTTCTGATGTGTTCTTTATGTCTGTTGGGCTTCCTGCCCAATATGCATCCATGAAGCCATGCAACTTCACCTCATCCGTCTGTCTGTACCATAAACCATACTCAGATGTGCCCCTGAGATATCTCAAAACATGCTTGTCTGCCTTCCAAAAAATCTTGGTAGGCTTAGCCATCACTTGTGAAAGCTGGTTCACCGCATAGCATATGTTTGGTCTTGTATTTACTAAATACATGAGCGAACCCACCAATTGTCGATAAACAATGGCATCCACTACCTCTGCCGATGTAGCATCCTCTTTCTTCCAATTTCCTAGAAGAGGATTATTGATAGGCTTGTAGCCTTGCATGTGAAACTTCTCTAGTATCTCCTAGGCATACTTTCCTTGAGACACAAATAGTTCACCTTCCCGCTGCCATATTTCCAATCCAAGGAAATAATGAAGGAGGCCCAAATCCTTCATCTCAAACTCCTTTGCAAGATCTGCCTTGCATGAGTGTATCAACTGCTCATCGCCTATTAGTATTAAATCATCAACATAAAGTACAATTATTAAAAGCTTACCCTCCACCACAATCTGGTATAGGTTTGCATCTTCCTCACTCTTGGTGAAGCCAAGTCCAGTGAAATAGCTGGCGATCCGAGTGTACCAAGCACGGTGTGCTTGTTTCAGCCCATACAACACTCTTTTGAGCCTGCACACATGTGACTCACTGTTGAAGATCTCAAATCCTTTAGGTTTTTCAATGTACACCTCTTCCTCAATGATCCCATTAAGGAACACAATCTTCACATCCATCTGATGAATGTGCCAACCCATCTGCGCTGAGAGAGCAAGGATGGTTTATATGGAAGAATACCGTGTGACAGGTGAAAAGGTTTCTTCATATTCAATCCCCTTAATCTATGAGAAGCCCTGGGCAACAAATCTTGCCTTATACTTCTCTACACTCCCATCAGCATCTTGCTTTACCTTGAAGATCCATCTTGATCCTACAACTGATTTTTCCACCGGCCTTGGAACAATCTCCCAAGCACTGTTTCTGACAATGGAGTCATACTCTTCCACCATGGCATCTACCCATGTGGGATCCTGCACTACTTCTTCGAAAGAAGATGGCTCTGTCATGATACACTTGCTCATAAGAGCCATGTATCCAGTAAATCAGTCAGGTGACTGTCTCTGTCTACGCTGTGATGTAGGGACTCCTACATTTTGTCCCGCATCAAGCTTCAATCTGTCAGCTTCTATGGTATGCTTTCTGCCTTATCTGACATTTGGTTCTACATGAGTGGACTCCTCCACTCCATGAATCTCATCCTGTGGCTGATCCACATCTAGAGGCTCATCTTTGGGAACAAGAATTTCCTCTTCTGCATGCAATTGTAGCTCCCTCTCAAGCGACAACTTCATGGCTTTCACCTCATTGAATTTTATATCCCATCGCACAACAGTCATCCGACTGTCTGGAAAATACACACGATAGTTATGGGGTGTTTCTGTGTACCCCACAAATATCCCAACTTCTGCAGTCGGCTCTAGCTTCTTCCTGGCGTCCTTTGTCACATGAATGTGAATAGGTGAGCCAAAAATATTCAAATGAGAAATATCAGGCTTCTTACCAGTAAAATATTCTTCGAGTGTACTCATGCCAAGTACTCTATGAGGACAACGGTTTTGCACATAAACTACAGTGTTGCATGCTTCCGCCCACAAGTGCATTGGTAGGCCCTGGTCATGCAGCATCGCTCATGCAGCACCCACAATCGTTCTATTCTTTCACTACGCGACCCCATTTTGTTGTGGGTTATGAGGTGCTATGAGTTCTCTTCAAATTCCTTCTTTGCTACAGAAGTCTTTGAATTCGCTCGAGATGTATTCACCACCATTATCGCTCCGTAGAGCTTTCACCTGCTTCCCTGACTCCTCCCACACCAATGCCTTGAACTCACAAAACTTTGAGAATGTTTCACTCTTCTTCTGCATGAAGAGATCCAGCATCTATGAGAATATTCATCAACAAATATAACATAATACCTATGTTTTGTTGTTGAAGCAACCAAGAAAGGTCCACACATGTCTGTGTGAATTCTCTCCAGGATCACCGAAGCACGGTTCTCCTTCTCATGAAAGGTGGTCTTCACAAAATCACCCATAGTACATCCCTTTCACTAATCTGACTGCGCAAGAGTACCCTTGGCAAGTCCAGTAGAAATTTGCTACAAAATCTTCAAAGTGCCATGGTGAAGATGGCCCAATCTCCTATGCCATAATTTTCCCTCATCCCGGCTCACCACTTCTTCTACTTTGCCCACTATTGCAACATAGCCATCTACCTCCAGCTTGTAGATATTCTTAATTTGAACGCCTATCTTCTTGGTTTGACCCATTGTTTTATGTCGAAGGAAGGCTTTTCCCTCGCTAAAAACAACATCATAACCCTTGTCTTCCAGCATTGCGACTGAGACCAAGTTATTCTTCAGACCTGGAACATGCATAACATTCTTCAACAAGAATGGATTACCAGGCTCCCTCTCAAATGTAATGGTCCCAATTCTAGTCACACTATACCGATCATCGTCGCCCATCTCTATATGCATGTGGAGGTCCTTCTCCTCTAAGTCACTAAACAACTCTTTGTCTCCCATCATATGGAAAGACGCACCACTATCAAGATACCACATTGATCCCATAAAGCTTGAAACCAAGCATGCAATCAAGTATAAATCAAGTTAAAATTGTGAGGCTAAGGCCTTTCCAGCTGCAGATCCAGCAGCCTTCTTGTTCTTCTTTTTCTGTGGACAGTTAGTGGCGAAATGTCCATGTTCGTGACAGTGAAAACACTTCACTTTGGACAAATCCTGCGTCTTTCCTTTAGCATCGGATTTTGAAGGATGTTTCTTCCCCTTCCCTTTCCTTGCTTTGGTAGCCAAAGCGCAATTCTCTTCATCTTCATTCTTCGATGAAGATCCATCCCTGGTACCCTACCTTATCTCCTCCTGCACAAGATCCGACCAAAGTCGCTCCCATCCTGGCAATTTCTCTCGTCCATTGACAGAGTCTTCGTAGCTATGCCAAATCTTCAAAAGCCCAAGGAGAGCCAAGCTCACCAAGTCTTCTTCATCAACAGTAACCCCCACACTTCCCAGTTCATCCTTGCAGAGGACAAAATTCGTGAGGTATTTTGAAATACTGTCGCCTTTCACCATTTTTATTTTTTTGAGATTGTCTTTAAGCACAAACTTCCTCTGGTCACTTCTTCTTTGGAACAAGTCTGTCAAAGCCTTCCACATTAATAATGGAGTGGCTTTCTTGTGAAGTTTGGGCACAATATGGTCCTTCACACCTTCCAACAAAATCCTTCTCGTCTTTGCTATCTTCTTTTGCCATGCGTCAAGTAATGCAACATTGCTAGATCCTGGCTTAGGAACATCGCTATCGATGAACTCCTTCAGTCCATTATCCTCCAGCACTACCTCCATCCTTTCCTTCCAGGCTATGTAATTCGAGCTCCCATCAAGGGCATACTCCAATCTCAACCCATTGAAAGCCATTTCAATGTGTACTCAGCTTCTGCACCAATAATCTTTTGTAGCAAATTCAAATTGTCCACCAGCACAAACTCACTTTACAATTTCAATCTTCAATTAACAATGCTCCGATGCCATGTAGAAATTATATGCACTAATCATGCATATGTCCTAGATCCACCTGATCTCACACTATTTAACTTTAGGCAAGATACTGAATCATTCCACTTGTTAATCTTTTGTGGAAAATTAATTGCACACACATGTAAAGCATAAATAAAAATAACCGCACATAACACAGTTCTTTTTAACCGAGAAAGCCTGAAGATGAAACCCCAACTATATATTATGTATCATGGAATCATATGACAATCCTCATACAAATCTTATCAAGCTCTCAGTACAGTACAATCGTCATACACTAATCAGGAACAATCTTTGCAAATCCATGCACCGATCTTTGCCTTCCTACTAGCCTACCTTCACTACGCAATCCCTGCTGAAGAATAGCTCTGAATGAATTCAAATTACTCTCGCCTTAACTGTGCAATCCTCATTGGAAACTCCAATGTGTGTGTGATGCAATCAATGCATCACTATAGTCACAACAGATAGTCTATCTTTCCCTTTCACGTATATCTCCACTGGGTCTCCACTGAAACTGCCATGCATTGTAGTTAACTGATGTATTTTTTAGTTGATTAATGAGTTATTATTTGTGAATTAATTAAATAATTAATTCACTACACTCTCACTAGGGTATCATTCAGTTAGACTAGATACAACTAGCTCAACTGAGTCTAACTGAGTTAAACTTAATACAACTCCATAACTACTTCTTCCAACTATGTCATAACTCTGCCACTTGAGTTCTAACTGAGTCCTCCATGCATTAGCTCCAGTAAACCCTTGGGAATTGTGTAATTCCCTCAATCCACTGATGTGCCACATCTGTGCACTGAAACAAAGTGCTCCAAGAGAATAAGTTGTTGTTTAGTGTCCGATTAATATTAAGAGCTAATAATAATCAACATGTATCTATTTTTAGATCAGTGATCTATAAATAGACTTTGCCCAATATTCTAAAAATAGAATTTCATCTATTTTTCCAACTTGATCAACCATCCACAAATAGCATCCTGTAACTTTTGAAATATGATCATCATGTCTAAAAATAGACATAGTCTAAAAATAAACTTGCGCCAAAAATAGCCTGCGGGCCCACTTAGCGAAGGTGACTCTTTTCACTAAGCTCATCATCTTGTTGAATCTCAACAGAAGCTCTTCTTCTGGTGAAGTGTTCGGTAGTAATTCAACAGCCAACTTGAGCGAAGTTATTTCACATTCAATTGGAAGCGTAGCTTCCAAATCGTAAACCAACTGGAAAGGAGTGAATTCGGTTGCATTCTTAACTGAGTTTCGGTACACCCAAAGAGCTGAAAATAACATGAGATGCAAATTGGATTTGTGGATCCCAATCGTACGTTGAAGCATGGTGACAAGAACTTTGTTTACGGCTTCAACTTGGCCATTGGCCTAAGGGTAGTACGGCGTTGAGCTGTCGTGACGCAAACCTAACTTAGAAGTCAACTCCGCCACCATATAATGCTGAAAATGGGAACCATGATTGGTAGAGATGGCTTGAGGGACACAAAAACTAGCAATGATGTGATTGAATATTAATTGAGAAGTTGTTTTATCGTCAACAGCAAGTGTAGGCATTGCTTTGGCCCATTTGGTGAAGTAGTCCACGGCTACGATAATATAGGCATGCCCCCCGGCTGAGTGAGGGTTACACGTCATAAAATCAATGCCCCACTTCGCAAAGGGACCAAAAATAATGAAATTATGAAGAGGTACAAGCGGCGCACACATCTTGTGTTGGTAAACCTGGCACTCGTGACATTTACGAACTACAACAATGCAATATTTGATGATAGAAAGCTAGAAATAACCAGCACAAAGAATATTTTGTGCAGTAGCATAACTAGATATGTGACTGCCATAGGCACCACTGTGACAGTCATCCAGGGCTTTCTTAGCTTCCTCAAGATTCAAACATCGACAAAGTATGGAATCAACTACGACACGATAGAGCGTATCTCCAACTATACAAAAAGGTTGTGACTGATGTTGGATGCGTATGCAGGCATCCTTCGTTAACTCAGATCTGAAGGTAGAAGTCTGGAGATAGATGATGATATCACCATACCAAGGATCGAGGGTGCTAATCAAGAAAAGCGAATCATCTGGAATGTATTCCTCAGAACAAGAGGGAGCGGAGTCGGAAGGGAGGGAACATATCAAATCAGCAAAGACTAATGATTTCTTCAACTTGGCAGTAGTAAACTCCAAATCGAAATCTTGGAGGATGAAAATCCACTTCAAGTATTTGCCCCCTAGCAATTATCGAGACAATGTGTAAGTCATTGGGTTGCAATAAGAAATCACAGTCACAGTACGCAAAAGAATATAATGACAAAAACGTTGAATTTCCTGAACCACAGCTAACGCTAACTTCTCGACATGTGCATAGCATGTTTCAGGATCAAGAAGGTTACGAGACAAGTAATAGATAACATGCTCGTAACTGTCATCATCATCTTGTACCAAAACCATGGCAATCGTACTGAAAGCGATGGCTAAATAGAGGAAAAAATCATGATGATAATTTGGAGGACGTAGCAGAGGAGCATTGACAAGCAATGTCTTCAATGCATCAAAATACTTCTGAGCAATCTCATCCCAATAGAATGGAATGCCTTGCTTCAATAATCATGTGAATCCTTTAGCCACTTCTGCATAGTTAGGTATGAAACGGCGTAGAAAATTAGCCTTCCCTTGTAAACTCTGCAAATGATGCAATGAGGAGGGAGAGGAGAGATTGATAATAGCCTCAACCTTAAGTGGATCAAGGCAAATTTTGTCTTTAGACACGATAAACCCCAAGAGTCTACCAAAATCAATGTAGAAGGCGCACTTGTGTGGATTAAGCTTAATATTGTAGCATAAACAATGAAGAAAAATATGACGAATATGGTCAGGATGATCCCTACGCTTAGCTGAATGAGCCAGAATGTCATCTAGATAAGGTTGAACGACGTGACAAATATCCTGAAAAGCATACGACGTTGCTCATTGAAATGTGGCCCCAGCATTCTTTAATTCAAAAGGGGGCTTCTTATATGCGAATTTAGCCGAAGGACAGATGAAGGCAATCTTATGTTGATAAGTCGGGAGAATATTAATTTGATTAGAACCAGAAAAACCATCCATGAGGGAAAAAAACCTCACTCCCAGCACAGTCGTCAATGATTTGATCAATAAAGGGAGTAGGATAATTATCCTTGGGATAAGCTCAATTGATATCATGATAATCAACGCAGACTTGAATCGTTCCTTGTTTCTTGTCTACAAGAAAAATATTAGAGACCCATTCTATCAATGGAATCGGATAAATGAAACCATCTTTGAGAAGCTTTTTGACTTCACCCTTAATGGTAGCGGCTTTTCTAGGGTGCACCAGATGAAGACGCTGGCGAACAAGTTTCGAACTGGGATAAGTAGGAATTTCATGGACCACTATACTAGGATCAATGTCAAACATCTCTTCGTAGGACCATGCAAAAACATCACGAAACTCGCGTAAAAGGCTAGTGTAAACTTGTACTTTATCTGAAGAACAAGTGACCCTAATATGGATGTTCTCAACGATTCCTAGTTTAACGAAAATGTCAATAGGCATCTTCTGTGTAATGTTACTCAAGTTACCTTCCGAAAAAACTTCATGTGCAATAATAGGCACTTGAAGCGGAGGAGAAGGAACCTGAGATGCAAAACGCTCAATACACGTATACATGGCTCCGAGACTAGGCATAAAAGAGGAACGATGATGACCATCGTCCCACGACAGATCTTCGAGAGACATGGTTTCCACGTTGGCTTCATCGGAGAGAAACACTTCTTTCAAAGGATCAAGTGAATCAGAATCACCAAGCTAGGGGAATTGAGAATAAATGTCAAGAGACATGCTCAAAGGAGCACCATCAGAAGACTAAGTTTATGAAGCCGTAATGAGATCCCAATAATCAATCTAAATTAGACTCAATGACATCGAATCTCCGAATGAATCAATCTGCTCATATGAAGGGATAATCCATGGGTCATTAGACTGAGAGACCATATGGATCTGAACAATGTTTGGCAGAGGAAGGGGGAAAATACCCATGAGGGCCAGATCCTTGAAAAGTTCAGGCCCTACGCTCTCATAGGGATTAGGAATCTTATCCACATATGGAACGTTGTTCTGGAAGAAGAGGTGAAGAAGGAAAATTGATCAACAGTAACAATCTTTCCTTCATGCAGGAATTTCAGAACACGAAAGAGAGTGGACGGAATGCACAGCATGGCGTGAGTCCAACTGCAACTGTGGAGAATATTATAATTGAGTTTGGCATCAAATACTTCTACCTCAACATTGATTGTCTTCCCTTTCAAGGTAATCGGTAAACTAGTGAGAACACCTAAAGGCTTTGATTACCTTCCATCAAATGCTTCAAGGGAATTTGGCGATAAATTCAAGGCCGGAGAACCAATATCTTTCCAGCAAGAATATGACATGATACAAGTTGATGCACCTTCATCCACAACTTCCTGATGGATATTGAGACCATTAATAACGACTTGGATAATAAGTGCAATCTAATGTGGAAGTTGTGGAATGAAATTCTCTAAATCGAAAGCAACAAGGCGAGTATCGGTAGGATCAACCCCACCAATCGGAGACAATAAAACCTTTCGTGGAGACAGGAAACTTTGAAGTACTTCTAATGCAGACATTGAAGATGGCGCCTGAGCCAAATCCTCAACAATACTGTAATGCTGAGCAGCACGGGCGTTAGGATTATAAGAAGACTTATGGAGTACACCTTTGGAAGGTGGCTGTGCAACGGATTCGACATTAGGCCTTTCAATCTCAAGAGGGCCAGAAACAGGTGGACGAGGAGGACCATCAGTGATCTCCTTCCCCGCTGCCTAACGCAATCCAAAATAATAATTCGATCGAGTAGCAATAGAAACACATATAGAACCGTTCATCATGAACACCTGAGAGCCAAATGGGGCAGAGGACTGAGGTTGCTCTACCATCTGGGTCTGTTGAGATAGGAACAGTTCTTTAAGAACAACCAGAGTTCGCTGGGTGCCTTTGAGCAATCAACTCACTTCAGACCATCAAGGACAGTCTTTGGTGAAGTGCTCTTCATCACAAATCAAACAAGGGTACTTTGGTTTACGTTGAGAACAATCACCAGCACGAGGTTTTTGAGAATCTTGTTTCGGGGTATCGGCTTTGGCCTTACCTTTACCCTTCTTTTTACCTTTAGAAGTGTTATCCGTCGAATTGGCCTGAACGACATTAACTTCTACAGGGTTACCAGAATTCAAAGTGGACTGGGAAGTAATTTTATTGGACGAAGCAGATTTCAGCTTCCCAGAGTTTGATGAAGAAGATTTCTGAGAAGTCTAAGATACTAAACCAATAATACCATCGACAGATGGAGTCGTTAGTGGTTTAGAAGGTCCAGGTCAAGGAGCATCAGGCAAGATATCATATAATGCACCAGACTGAGAGTACATAAGATCAAGGTATTGGGCGTAAGCAATGGCTTGTTCCTCGGCTACACATGCCCCCATAGCTATGTTTTTTGCAATCTAATTGACAAAGGAGGTGGTGAACCAATGAATCAGAAGCTGATCAGTAATTTCAAATTTGATCATGCGACGACGACGTCACCACTCATGAATATGATCTGAGATATGAGTATCTCGGTCTTGTTTCAAGGAAGTGAGGAGGTGCGTCCCGGTCTCATATCGGACTAGTAACTGAAAATGCATAAGGAATGCCATGGCTAAAGAATTGAAGTCTTGGAAAATGCCACGAGATATCTCAATGTACCACTTTGTAGCGGCACCAATAAGAGTTCACTGGAAAATACGGAGTCGAATAGAATCGTCAACCCAAGAGTTAGAGGAACACCACAAATGGTAAGTCATAACATGCACTTGGGGGTCTTCTCCAAACTTACCCTAAAATTTAGGACAATCACCAGGAATCTTGGTTGGGACTCGAGGTCAATACGGGTTATGAAGAATGGGATCGTTCATTAACTTTTACACATCAGGTAATTCTAATGTAGCAAGAAATGGTAATTGAGTGTTGAAAGTCATCGAAGGTCTCTGATAAGGACCCATGTTTATATTCCACCTAGTCCGAGAGGGATTATGTCCCCATAAATTTTGTCCCGGAGGATTCATATCATAGGGGTTAGAAGCAGGATAATTCGGTTGATACTGGGGTTAAGGACCAGGATACTGAGTCGGAGTATAGCATTGAGGTCCCTGTTGAGCGGCGTATGGAGTCTGTTGTGGAATGTAAGCATGGATTTGAGGTTGATTATATACCAATGTAGGTTGATTTTAAGGGTAAGAACCTTGGGGCGCACTATATACCAGTTGATATTGACCTTGGGGGTAAAAAGCGCCTTGTGGTTAAGCAGGCGGACCCTACTAAGCAGGTTGAGCAGGCTGCTGAGTAGGTGGACCTGGCTGAATGGGATAAATAGGTAGAACCAGTTGTTGAACTGATTGAACTAGTTGAGGATCAGGTTGAATCGGCTGCTGAGCTAGTTGAAACAGATACTGAGGGCCACTGGGTTGTCCTTGCTGGAGAGGATGGCATGATGGTTACGATGGACCAGGTTATCCTGGATAACTAGGTTGACCTGGAGGAGGACCGTAGGGTTGTCCTGGTTACACAAATTTTTTGCCATACTGAACATGTGACTGCGGTTGTGGTGCAATAGGTTGTCCCTGTGGTGGGTAGATTTGCCTCGAAGGAGCATGAGATGGTCCTGGTTGATTCTGAGGTTGACCAATAGATTGGAGGGTTTTCCTTATTGGATCGAAGGTTTTCCCTATGGACCAAAGGCAGGGACCTGTTGAGCCAAAGGTTGTCGCACTAAGGGTTGTCCTTGCAAGCCAGAGGGTTGCACAGGTAAGGTAGGTCCCAAATGAGTAACAATCTGATAAGGATCATAAACAACCTGATGAGGATCAATAGGAGGCAAATAGACCGGATTACCATATTCATCACAATGATGTGGATATACATATACAGGGTTACTGACAGCATCATAGTGATGGAATCGAAGATGGGTAGGAGCTTGGGGTAGCTGAGAACCCTGAAAGCTCTGTCGCTGAACAACAAACAGATACTCTTCAAAAGTAAGGCCACCAGGAATCACTGGGGTAGTGGAGACTACACTAGATGCAGGCGGGGCTTCTGCGGCATGAGATTGTGATCTACTCGGACTGGGATTAACATGCCACGTAGGTTTGAGAAAAATGGACCTGCGAGTGTGAAAATATCCTAATGACTGAGTGGTAACGATCAGTGTGGATGAAACCACAAAAACAGTAGGTTGAACTGGAATGGATGTAATAGTAACCGACAAACCAGGTGTCGAAGGTGATAGTCCTAAAGAAGGGAGGATTGAACTCTGAGGAGGAGTAAATGTACTGGATTGTGTGATGGATGCAACACCAAACATAATCTGACTCAAGGATCTATATCCAAGTGGAAGTGACACCGATGGTGGAGAAGACTGAGTAGAAACATGAGGGACATCTTCAGGAAACAGTTGATATTCTCCAATAGAAATAGCCATTCCTTCACTACCAACAAGACTGGATGAATCCATGTCTGACTCTGCTGTAAGATCTTCGAAAATACTATGGGGACTAGGAGGTACAGTAGTAGAAAAAAATGGTGAACCCGACGCAAGAGGAGAAAAATCTCCTTCTTCCCCAAAACGACCTTCTTCCCCAAAACTAGACCAAGCACCAGAAGGAGAGAAATTTAATTTGACTGGCTCTTCAGGAGGAGATCGAGTAGCAAGAGGCTGGATAGATGGGATAATAGGCTACGAAAACTTGGCAAACCTAGTGGACTGAGGGGTTTAAAAAGAAACTTCTAGGAAATAACTACCACTAGGAGGCAGTGAGGACGACGAAACTGATGGTTCTGCCACCATGACTGTATATCAAAACAGAAAGGAAAAAATATAACCAATCTAAGGTTCCAAGATCAAAACCTAAGGTAAATAAAAACAGACCAAGTAATAAAACTTCTAAAGGGCGTGTGATCGTAGGTGATTAATTTTATGACACTGAAACCAAATTTCGTTGTTTCATGTTTTAAGAGTTGAGAAACAGGAAAAATATGACTCTAGTCACTTTCAATTTTAAATGAGCGTGAAAGGACAAGTGCTCGACGATCTCTTCACTTTTTAAGGATTCATGAAAAGATCAAAATGACTACTCAGGTACTTCTAAGCAAGAGGGTGTACCAAGTTTTCGTGAACTTCCATATACACCTTGGTGATCAAATGAAAGAGAAATGACCAAGGACTTAATGTACGTGTAGGTAGTCTCCCCGAATGTTGTGTTCTGTGTATCACGGTTACAAGGTAGCATACTCAACTTCCTATGGATAAAAGGATTGTAACCTCAAGGGGTCTCCCTTTTTATACTCGATGGTAGGGGAGCACAAGTCCGTACTAGCGCTATCTAAATCCATATGGCGAACGATAGCTACTAGGTTTTAAGACACTAAAAAACATCTCTAGCCTAGATCACTAAAAATGTTGCGTTAAGTTTCAATGCTTCCTGAGGTTAATTGAATGAATTTTAAATTTGATCTTGGATTATGTTTCAATTTCAAGGCCCTACTGAATTTGGATCTCAAATTTCCTAAATTCAATCTATATTCAAATGCACATCATCTTGATTCAATGAATGCTAGTTACGAGAAGGATAGAGATCTTTCAAACAATAGCAAACAAGGAAAATATGCGAAGAAATCCACTAATGCATCTAACACAATTAAACGAAAATGAAACTCTTTCCTAGACTATCAAATGCTAGGTATGAAAAATGATGTTTCAATTTTGATGCAAAGGAAAGAATGAAAAATATGTTTTTTTTCTAATTTTTCAATGAAATAAGTACCAAATGCACTAATTACATGAAAAATGAAAACAAACACTAGCTTGAGTATTGTGTAAGAATTGAAATTGATTGACTCAACCAAACACAAAGAAAACACAAGAGAGCTCTCAAACTAATGTTGCAATCTTCCAAACCAAAAGACAGTTTTAAAAACGACCCAAAACAAGCAATGTAATCTATCCTTGGAGCAACTAGGAGAAGAATCAATTGAAAAACGAAATGATCATTCAATCAAATAAAACACTCAAAAGGATCAAGAAAACTTAGTGCAATCAACCCGAGAATGAGACTGACAACAATCAATGAGAATTGATTTCCAAACGGAAGGCTCAGTGCACCAAGACACTCAGAAACCCTAAGTCCTTAAAATACACTGATAAGAAGATAGACAAATGACTGAGAAAAACAAGCCGACAGCAGTCAAAACAGTCCCAAAGGCATAATTACACACACAAAATTACCCAAAGTCAAGCACAATTGACCAAAAGACTCATCAAGGAGGGAAAACCTAATTCTATAAGAGTTGGCGCGACTGCGAGGCGGTATTTTGTGCCAAAGAGGGGTTGGCGCAAGTGCACCAAAAGAAACCTGTGCCAATCAGCGCGACTCTTCAAATGAAAAATGTACTAAGCCAGATAACTATAGAAAAAAGTAAAATCCAATGAGCAGAGGTCAATCTTGACACTCTGGAGCTGAACAGGGGATGGAAAACAAGCAAGTAAACCAAAAAAAGACAAACAAACAAGCCAATGACCGAAGTTGACCCAAACAAGCTAAAACGACAAACTCACACTGATTCCCCAGTGGAGTCGCCAATTTGTTATGCAGGTAAATCCTCTCTGCGGACAGAGATGATCCCTCTAGCCCTAGAGTAGGTCTAGAAGTAAATAAACATGCTATAGTGTAGGTTCCTAATTACAGAATGAAAGAGGACATGGTAGATCGACTTACCTGGAGTCCAACATTGTCGTTAAGGCTTTATTGGTGGTGGCCTCTCGCTCCTGCCTTGGAAATTCACAACCTTCCACAGTCATGCTCGAATACTTGCACACAGGATAACAAGCAAAAACAACATACAACATAATAATTCCATTCGTAATCACTAACCAGTCAAAGAGGGCTAAGCATATTGCATTAAACAAATGACATAACACAAAATGGGAACCCAAACAATAGTCACGTATATATTGATAGAAGGAATAGGTACAACCAAAGCTTTAACGCCGCAGTCTCCTCTAGTGGGGCTCAGCCGAAGCGCGTCTCAGATACTCATCATTGGATTCGGACGGGATGAGGGCATGGGATTAATCTCTCTCGACGAAGTTCCTTCTTGTTCTATCCCTTCAACAATTATGATATAGTAGTTCAATTCTCCATGTTCATCTAGCTTATGCAAGAAGATACAACTTCTTTTTATAGAGGAAAAGGAGGAGGTTAGGATCCCTACAAAGGTGGAAGGTAGGCCTACCCTTTAGGAGGTTCTCATGGGAGGTGGAAACCATAAACTAAAGGAGGGAGTCCATGGTTATTCAGTTCAACCACTCCCAATGACTCATCCTCAAAGTTGTTGAAGTGGAATATTCTCCTCTATTTTTAAAAAACATTCCATAAACAGCTCAGCACGGGTGTCTAACTGGGATAGAGCGCCAACTGGCATGGGGCCCAGTGTTAATCTTCCTCATCGGCACAAGGGTAGAACTAGCTACTCGCGCCAACGAAAAAACAAGGGTTTTTGAAGCTTTGCTCAGGGAATTATCAACAGAAGGAATATTACTCTCATGTAGAGGGATACAATGATGGTCTTTGCAAGACATGACACTGCTTATTAGTCACATAAATGACCCTCCAATGTGCGAGTTGGAGATTGCAGGGACAGTGACAAAATGTTGCATAACAATACCTCAGTATAAATACCTATCCGAGGAATATAACTTTCAACTATAAATGTCAGTCAAAGACTTAAATTTTCCCATTTTCCAAAAAAACATTGTTTAGGGCCTCAAAACTACTCCGAAAGTTTAGGACTCGAAAAAAATTTGGGGAATTTTCAGTTCTAAAATGGGCCTCCTAAGGAAAATGTACAATCAAAATTCACTTTATGAGAACTAATCACATTTTGGGGGATGGCATCATCCATAATGGTTGAGGTGGCATTGTTTGAGTTAAAGGTACCTACTTGTCACATTCTCAATGGTGGATAAAAACTCATGGTAAACCATGGTAGTGCTCTAAGTAATTTTAAAGTCAAAGTAAAGTACTCATAATAAATGTCATTTCACACTTTTTGAATAAAAATATATTATTGTCATTTCATATTTCTTGAAAGAAACAATGCATATCCCTATACATTTATTATATTATATTATATTACTTTTATATAGTATATTAACTACATGTTATTATACAATTAAAATAATATAAATTTTAATTAATAGCATATAATATAATTAAGAATTTATAAATTTATATTTATATTTTATTTTAAGTTATTTAAGTACAAAGGACAAATGCATTAGTTGTTAAATGATAATGACTTTTTCTTGAAAAAATCATTCTTATTTATAGTCACATCGATACAATTTTTTTATTTATTTTAGTTTGGTACAACTTTTGAATTGAATTTAACTATGTTACATGGATCATGGTGCAAAAAGTGAATTGAAAATTCATAAATATTATTTTATCAGTTTAGCTATTATTTTATTATTTCCTTAGGAGACCCATTTTAGACCTCAAAATTCCCCTAATGTGCCAAATATAGTAAATTGTGCTACAATTAAGGAAACTAAAAACTGTAAGAAACAATGGTGGGGGTCCAAGTGGAATAGGCGAGTGGCCACCAATATTCACCTAGATCAGTGGGACCCTTTGGGGTTAGTGCTAGGTGGAGTTCAGGTCAGATTTCATCGCAGGTTGGATTGGACAAAATTCTAGGGTGGGGCCCTTTCTGCTAAAAGTGGTGTGGGCTATATTTAAATCAAATTAGTTTGGAGGTCCAAGGCATTTGGGACAAGTGAGGGAGGAGGAGGCAGTAAGGCCTAGAACTGGGCTAGGATATAGATGCACACCAATAAGAGATAGTGTAGAGGTCCGGGGGTTTGGAATTTCCCACAAGTGCAAATTCATGGAAGAGCCAAATTTCCGAAGAGTTAGACTCAATGAAAGATTAATGTTTTTCACGTAGTGTGCATGAACTTGTAGGCCCATGAGTGAGGAGGTGTGGTGGATGCCACTAGGGCTGAGTCCTATCCGCATTGGTGCCAAAGTGATGTGGAACCACTTGAGTATGGTGGGGCTGCGACATAGATGCCACGTGGTAGGTACTTTCCTATGTGGCGAGGCTTAAATGGTGAAACTTTAAAATGAAATATCTTTTAATCTGGGTATCAAATTTTAATAAATCACTGGAAAGCTCTCGATGAGTTGAACTTGAGGGTATTATGCAAGGTTAATTCCAATGACTTTGGATGAGGAGGAAAGTTTTTAACCCCATTTTCATAGAGAGACCATGGTGGCCGATTTAGAACAAAGAAACACCTCCCATTCAGCCTAGATGGAGATATTGGGTGGGAGGGCATGTTAGACTCTTGATGACCTCAGTGGAGATCAGATTATTTTGGCTCCCGCTATCAATAATGAATGTTGCGGAGACCCCTTCACCCACAAATATGAATGAAATAGGTGCCCCCCATCCTCAATATTCTCTAACTCTTTTAGTTGGATCTTCACAGCTGCAATGGTAGCATTAGGTTTGCATCAATGATCAACTTTCATTTTTTTTTTTTGAATCAAAATATGAGTTGGGATCCATCTCTTTAAGCTCAACCAATAATGATTTTCTTAAGTGACATCCATCATTGTTATTCCATGGGATTTTGTGGAACTCACACCTCTTTCTAGTGTGATTATTTTCCTGTGACTTGGGCAAGTTGTATTGAGGTTGGCTCTCCTTGCCATGTCCCTTGTTATGTGAGTTAGAGCCACCTTTTCCAAGATTATGTTGTGGAGGATTTATAGAAATGAACTTATGTTTATTCCTTTGTTTCAATGTTTTCTCAATTTTGACAACATATCGATAAGTGACTCCCAATGCGTAGATATGAAATAAATCCATATTTATGTGGATGTACCTATGTAGGACACTATGGTACTTTAGAAATAATTTCCTCTCAGAGTCTTTCATACCAAATTTGAGTGCAAGGTATATAAAATAGTGGTATAGTCTAGAATTTTCTAGTCTCTCTCCCATTGTAGAGTGGTTCATCTTATGTACTAGTCATCATCGTACCCCTTAGGGTAGAAATACTTGAGAGCATCCATAAATTCTACCCAAGTGGATTCCTTCCTAAATGAAATAGATTCATCCACTGTGTATCCATCCAAGTAACCTTCCCACGAAGCTTTGATATGGGGAATGGTTTTGAGTAAAAAATTGATCTTTTCATTACCATTTTTTTATAGATTAGTGACCCTTGAGCATGTTCAACCATTTCTCTAAGACACTTATTCTCTAATACACTTACATTTATGTGGCCTTCAAATAAGGGGATATCAAAGTTAACTTATACCATTAAGGGTATTGCATCTTCAAACTTACTTCTTGTTGAACATTCCTTAGCCATTGTTGGAATTGTCGAAGCATATGGATGAAATTATCCATCATCTCATTCCTTTTTCGGTGATTTCTTGCTCAAGAAACAAATTGATAGGATCTCCTACTCTGTCGCTTCTCTTTTATTCCACCATGGGAGGTTGGTTGGGTTGGTGAGAGTGGTTTTCCTCAAGTCAAACTATGGTCTGGATCTTAGGGGGAGGCCCCCAAGATGTAAAAAATTGAAATGTATCTTGAGGGGGGAGACACACAAGATCTAAAAAATTGAAATGCTGGAAGAAAAGAGAGGACACATAGTAAACAAAACCACAAAGAAACTTTTTTTATTAAAACAAGAATAATTGTAAGAGATACATTGTGGTGGATAACCTGTCCTTTTACAAAATGTGGGATGTTACTATATAGTCTTTTTTAGTTACAATACTACGGGTAAATTCCATGGGTGGGTAAATACCATGGGTGAATGAATACCATGGGTAGATGTCACTTAAAATACCATCAGTGGATTCCACTTACAATACTATGGGTAGATTCCATGGGTGGATGAATAGCATGGGTGGATAAATACCATGGGTGAATGAGTACCATGGGTAGATTTCAAATATTCATTCGGATCATTCCTCTCTCCTTAAGAAGCAATGGTCCCCATTGTATGAAGTTCCCTTCTGAGAATCTCGTGTTTAATATGAAGAGACATTGAGAGAATGGTTTTATGTGGTTAACCCATAATCGTGATGAACGAAGATCCGAGGATAGAGATACCCTGTAATGCTTGTGATCAACTATGATACTGACAGTGTGCGACCTAGAAAATGGATTTCGATGAAGTGTCAGTTTGTGGATGACCCATAACCATAAAAAAAGAAGATCCGAGGATAGGGATGCCCTGTAATGCTTATGAACAATTGTGATACTAACAGTGTGCGGCCTAGAAAATGGACTTTAATGACAAGGATTTTGTGCAGTTGACCCATAACCATGATGTTGATTATTGATGAAGTAGCAGGTGCCTACATAGCCTGAGGTGGGAGGGCACATCTCAAAAGAACCCAAGTTGAATGATACTATGATGAAACTGGTGACTGTGAAGAAGGTGCATACTAAAGCAGTGTGGGAGGGCACGTCTCCAAATGGAACCCACTCTGAATGCTTCTCTAGATTTAAAATGGTCATAACTCGATCAATATAACTTAGAATATTTATTATACCTATTTTTGGAAACAGAATGATCATTCTGCATCTTCCCATGTGATTGAAATCCCTATCTGGACACTCTAGAAACTCAGATTTTTTGGTACGACTATCCTTTCATCACAAAAATTTTATTTAAAAAAAAAAAGCAATTGATTTTAAATTAGCGATATCTCCCTCATCTGAAGTCTGATTCAACCATTAGTTTTTTTTTTTTTTTTAGGTGATTTTTCAAGAGGAGCTCATATCTGCAATCAAATTTCTAAAATTATGCATAAAAACTGTAAAAAATAATAGGATATATGTCGTCCATGAATTGTTGTCGGAATTTTTTTTTGCAGCACAACTAATTTGAAATCAGCAATATCTCCCTCATTCAGATTCTGATTCGGTCGATTTTTATTTTTATTTTTGTTTTTTAATTTGAGTATTTTTTTTGCAAGGAATCCATATATGTTATTTGTTTTCGTAAATTTTTCACCAAAAGTTTCATATCTCATCTACAAACTCACCACCCAAAAAAATTCCTCCAAAAAAATGAAAAAAAACAATTATTCCCACTTTGCCCAAGAAAGTGCATTATCGAGATAATAGCACATGCATGAAGTTTGTTAAATATTTCTGCCAAAATTTGAAACTGAAATATGCGTCGAACCCTTAGTCCCATAGATTTGTAACCTGAATCTTATACCACTAATCTGGATCTTGGGGGGAGGCCCCCAAGATCTAAAAAATTAAAATAGATCTTGCAGGGTGGGAGAACACCAAGATCTGAAAAATTGAAATGCCAAAAGAAAAGGGAGGACACACACTAAACAAAACCACAAAGAAACTTTTTTTTTAAACAATGAATAATTGTAAAAGCTACATTATGGTGGACAACTTGTCCTTTTACAAAATGTGACTTGTTACTTATAGCATTTTTAGTGACAATACCACAGGTAAATTTCATGGGTGGGTAAATACCATCGATGAATGAATAATGTTAACAATGGAAAATCGTACAGGCAGAAGGCATTATAAAATGTCAAGAAGAAAGTACAAATAAAGATTTACATGGAAGAAATACATTAAAGGAGATAAAAAATTAAATTTTCCTAGGCCAGTAGGCAAATTTTTGGACCACACATAGGAAGCACTGGCCCTGAGCGCACATTGTGGATTTTTCTTTAATAGCCATGAAGAGCGCAGCTATCCCTCCAATAGCCGCGTGGTCCCGGATAATGTGGAATGTCACTATCCGGGACCACTTGGCACACTTGGAGAAAAATATTCTCACTCAAGCTAACCAAGTACAGTCGCTTTTGAGCTACCTTGAGGCTTCAGTGCAGCACACAAAGTAATCATACCCCCACTCTTGTGTCACCGTCCATCTTGGAGCAAGAGAGGGAGGGAAAATTTAAAATTTGTCTATAAAATCCAACCATGGAAAGAGAAATAGGAGACACATTGTTATGATGGCCAAATTTCTCATTAGCAAACCAGCTCGTGTTGTCCAACAACAAGAGGATTGGAAGGATTCAGTTGTTGGCCATCAAACACCTCAATCCAAGTGAGAATATTTCACCACGTGTCTGCTAATCTACCATCCTTTGAGAGGGAAGAGAGGCTTGTTGAAAACTTGAGGGGAAGAGACCCCCTTGTCTTGGATATTGGAGCTCCGCAGCTCAAAGGATCCACTACAAGATATTTATCATTCTATCTTCTAATACCACCAACACCTAATAAAGGGAGAAAACTCTCCATTGTTGATTTATTAGTGTGTTTTCTCTATTGAGCGTGTTTCTTGTGCATGTTGTTTTTTTTTTTTTTTTTCATTTTTTATGTAGCATGTTATGTTTCCATTTAACTTAGCTTATTACATGTTGAACTTGCTCCACTAACATTTGACAAACCACTTTGACCTGTGACTTGCTTGTAGGTAAGAAACCTCCCTACTAAGCATAATTTATTTCATTTTCCCATGCATTGAACGCACTACCACAAATACCATGGGTAGATTTCACTTACAATACCATGGGTGGTTGCCACTTACAATACCATGGGTAGATTCCATGGGTGGATGAATACCATAGGTGAATAAATACTGTGGGTGAAAGAATACCATGGGTAGATGTCAATTTCCATTTGAATCAAACTAGCTTGAGATTTGACTCTACCCTACCCTTATTAGAGAAATGTGTTGGAAACTGATAAGGACCAAATTGCTCTAATAACGCTAATTTGGGTTGCCTAAGGAATGAGATAAAATATCATCAATAGAATATGTCACAAATGTATAAAAAATAAAATTGAACAAATCTCGACAATGGAATATGTTACAAGTGTATATAAAAAAATGATATGAAAATAACTTAATTCTTTTTATCGAATGGTAAAACTATCATAAGACTAAATCATGAGAAAAATTCCTTCTTTTAAAAAGGTGAAGGCCCATATTTATATTATTTACAAGTGCCTTTTCACTTAGGAGTGATTCACTTGCATTATTTATTTTATTATTAAATACCATGAGTGAATACTATGAGTGGATACCATGGTGAATGCCATGGGTGAATATTATGGGGAATTACCATGGTCTATCATTACCATGGGCTTGTAACCCATGAATGGAAAAAATCTGAGATTGGCCATAAAAAATATAATATTAGCCATATTGATTTGATGGAAAAGGTGGATAGCCTTCAATCACCACTCAAATAATAATACAAAGAATAAACATTAGGTGGGGAATATCATAGCCTTGAAATCTAGTAATAATTAAAAATCCATGTTCGTTCGATGGAAAAAAGTGGATAGCCACCAATTTTCACTTGGATCATAGCATGAGTTATAACTCAATCCTTCTAGAGTCTTCTTCATATCTCGACATAGCTTGCCCATTTTCAATGAGAAACGGGGGCTGACATGGAATCTTTTCAAATTATGGTGGTCAATTGCGATAGGTCAACTTCTAGGAGGCATTAATTTTTCATCCAAACTCCAATTGACATGATTCTTGCACCCTTGGGAAGGTCTTAGAGTGTAGAAAAATTTCGCAGGGTCCCATGATTAAGTGAGAAATATTCCTCTCCCCCCCCCCCCCAAAAAAAAAATTGTTTAAGGCCTCAACCTTGTTATCACAAAATTGTACTTGATTAGCTGCTGATCAGACAACTCTATGTAATTGTTTCGAACCAGCTTTTGACTAAAGCTTAGCCTCTTCGGTTTGAGAGGGCTCTCTCAAAGGGGTTTATGATATTAGTTAATGATAGGATTAGATGGCTAACTCTATTTGAAAAATAATTTTATTTTTGTGTATGTAGGTTAAAAATAATGTAGGCTTGCAACCATTGGGCTTATGGAGTAAAAAAATCAGTAGATTCAGTGGCAAGGTTTCTTGACATGGAAGTCGAGGCAGATAAGAGTCTTTAACAAAGGAAAATCACACATAGAACATAGGGAAACACAGTCATTTCATCAATAAATGAAGTCGGAGCATACACATATGAATTTTGAGTAATAAATATGAAATCTACTACAAGTAGTACACATAAATATATAGATCAAAAATACATTAAAAACTCCATGAGAATCTTAGGTCTGTCAAGAAGTCTTCTATATTACTGATATCAGTCAAATTACATAAAGCAACAAGATGGTGCAAAAAATCTCCAACCCTTTACAACTTCGATAATTTTCCTTTTTATAGACATTTTTATAGCAGGGATGATCTTCCTCTCAGCTATATTCATCGAACTCTCCCTATGACACCTCATACAACAGAAAAACATGTATTTTAATCAGAAAATGACAGCTACACTCTAAAGATGACCTTTTCCTAATAGGACTCAAACTCTTATTTATTACATCAGTCTATCTTATCTTTAAAACAATTACATATCAGTTCAAACTAAACATCACATGTTTGAATAGGATATGGCCTGATTCATCACTACTTGACATATTAATTTACCTCCTAAACATATGGAACCAAACCCTATTTTTCAGGAAAACAAGACCCTATCTTCAAGGAAAGCTTCAACTAATGAACTGTCTTCATTGCATTTTCTTAAAGTCATAAATGTGTGGTGACAAGGTCCCTTGACTTATTGGATGTGTCCACCTGTCCAAAAATTCTTTTAAACTACTTAGAAACCTTCAAAAACATCTCACTACGAAAACATGGCAGTTTCGTAGTGAGCTTTCATAGCGTCCAAAAAATGGCTTTTGTACTCAAAATTTATGCTTCTTTGCTGTTTCATGGTGTCCATCATGACATGACACATCATCACTACCATTTTCCATCCTTGAAAACTGCAAAAAGTGTTTTTAGAAGCAAAAAGACAACTACATAAATTTTCGTAGCATTTTCATGGCTTTGAGCCTAGGAAACGCTATGAAATTTCGAACTTTCCAGATTTTGACCCTGTCTCAAAAAGGTGACCTCCAACTGTATAAAATTGGTCTTCAACATGCCATTAACCTCTTAAAACATAATAAAACTCAACTTAAGAGCCTTGAGTTGTTTCCTCTTCATTAATGATGAGTTGAGCTATGGGTTCCTCAACTACAGTCATCTTTAAGCCCTTATTCTCCAACTCCTCATGGATCAATTCTAACTGCTGTTGGAGGTCTTTGACTTGGTCCTTCAGTTTTCTGTTGCTAGATTTCAAGTGTGAGTTCATTATTCTAACATGCTTCACCTCTCCTCTCAATGGCTGAGTCCATTTGATTAATTTCTATGTGTCATCTAAGGTCTTTGACACACTATCAACCTGCTCTTCCCAGATCTCTTTCATTTTCTCAAGCTGCACTTTTTGAACATTATGTTTCCTTGCCTCTTTCTTCAAGACTGTTATTTCTTGATTTTGTAACTTCAACTTCTCCTTAAGGACCTCAATCTCTGTTTTATTCAATTATTTTCTCCTTTCCTTTCTTTTTCTTGATGACTAGATCTTCTTCTATAGGTGATGAAAGATCAATTATGCTTGGTGGTGGCTAGACAGTGTTAGTGACCTTCTGAGCTTATTTATTGCTTTCCAAGACCTTTTTTGCATGCCTTGTCATTGGTTTCCTAGCCTAAAACATGAATCCTGCATATTCACCCTCAAACTCTAACTTATTAGCTAATTTGTCTTTCTTGATGTTGACACCTAATCCTATGGGATGGGTGTGGATATTTAATTTTGTATAATAAATAATATTGGGAAATAAGGAAGGCCAAGAGTCATTGGGAGATGAATCCCAATAGCCTCACCTCCATGTATAAATGCATGTTCATTCTTCATTCAATAACACATTCTAATTTGAGGAGTTACCTCCTAGTTTGACATGGTATCAGAGCCAGTCCCACTATTGGCATTTCTGCCTGTGGTGTAACTCCCTCTCCTTTTCTCAGTCAGTTTTTATTAATATTTTTTGCTGCTCCTACTTATTGCTAGACTGTTATTCTGCATTTTTTTTCTCTGCATAACTCTGACATTTGTAGCTCCTGCAGTTCCTGAAGATTCTGCAATCCTGCAGTTCCTGGAACACTGCAAATTGCAGCCTCCCTCTGCAGTCCTGCAAAGATCCCATTCCTAATTTTTTGTAACGGCCTCTCAGCCTCCCTCACTCCCATTTCTTCCCCTCATATCATAACTCCCCTTCTCTCTACGCATAATCCTCACTACAGCACTGTCCATTATTCGAAACTCCTCCTCACTCTATGCATAATCCTCACTACAGCGCTGTCATACCCATTTCTCCACGCCTCTGCATACTCCGACTGGTTTGATACTACAACGTTTGCCCAAAACTCCGACTGGTTTGATATCAAAACTTCGACTGGTTTGATACTATAGCTGCGCGCTCTCCAAAGCAAATTTCAATCCGGCCTGTGGCTTTTCAGCCCTCCTCGTGGCCCAGCTCCTCTGCTTATACATTATCACTCTTCCAGTGTTATATGTAATACCATTCTAAACACCGCGTTATATAATTTCTCTGCATATACCGCCCTCTATTCCACAGTCCCACTATCATCGTTATACAATACGTTGCGCTGTGATATATCGCTCCCTCTCTGCACTGTTCAATACGCCCTCCACTGCATGGTATCAATGCTGCATATATGGTAATACGCTCTCCACAGTGGAATTCGCTCCCCTTCAACAATGCCCTCCCATTGATATATGCGCTCTGTCCTCTGCTTCAACACTTATACACTGCATTACCTCCTCCTCCACTTATACAATACCATTACAGTCATATATTATACCGCCTCCACTTATGCGCTGGCATATATAATACAGCTCCCTCTTCACTCTTTTTACATACGCCCTTTCAAATAATACCGCCCCTCAATACTGTCACTCTTTTTATAACACTTCATACCGCCCTTCATAATATTCAATACCGCTTCTCCCATTCATATACCATTCCACCACCTTATAATACCGCCATTCCATATCGACCTCCCATACAAAAAAAATTTCCAAACAAAAAAAAATACATATTTTTTTTCTTTGGTGCAGAATTCAGTTTTTTAGCAAAGAGTTGACCCCTTTAATTAAGAAAATCTGTGGAATTGAAAGTTTTTCTAGCAGAATTTTTTCCTCTTCAGAAGAATTTTTTCCAGCAAACTAATGCATTCTCTCATCTCTATTGTTGGGGTGGTTCTCTCCGGCAAAGATAACTATCTTGAATGGTCTCGGAAGATTAAACACACACTCATTTTTAATGAGTTGTGGAGAAGAATCTGTGAAGGACAAGAAGGAAATCCACCAGAAAAGCCCACTTCAGACAAAGAGCTCGCGATTTGGGAAAACAAGAACTGCAAGGCCTATGCCTTGATTGCAGCTTCCGTAAATGAAGAGGTGAGTCGCCACATTTCATCATTCTCAAATGCTTATGATGCCTTGAGCAATCTAAAAGAACTCTATGACTCACATTCAGAATTAGAAAATGTTCAATTGATGATTAAGTTGTTCAGTCTTGAAATGAAGAATGATGATCCCCTTTCCTTAGCTTCAGAAGTTAGATTGATCATGCATGATATTGATAGCACTGGTGTAAAAATGGACATACCTCTCATAGCATATGTTAAGGCATTATATCCGACTTACTCACACTATCTTGAGTCTTTTCAAGCAAGTGGGAACCTTGAGCATATCACCTTTGATACACTTGAGAAAAAGTTTGCAGAAAGAGAGAAAGCTTTTGGGAAGATGACAGCCCCTTCATCTTCCGAAGTGGCTGCATACTTGGCACATAGAGAAAAGATTCATGCTCCAGATTCATCCAGAGGAAGAGGTGGCAGAAGAGGAACAGGAAGAAGAAACTTCACAGAAAGGGGGGGCAGACAATCTGACAAATCCAATCTTCATTGCACACGTTGCAATAGAGATGGACATGATGCATCCAAATGCAAAACACCATGGGAGAAAATTGAGCAGCAAAGAAATCAAGACAAAGGTAAAACTAATGACAAAGACAAAGGTAAAGCACCTGAATCCGCTCATTATGTTCTAGCACATTGTAACAATGGAGTAACTGAAAACCTGTTTGATGTTTCATTTACTTCATGGAGAGATGATTGGTTGCTAGATTCAGGAGCAACATGTCACATGACATTTAGAAAATATTTTTTTGAAGAATTCACTGACAAAGTTGATGGAGCAGTATATTTCGCAGATAAATCCAAACTCAAGCCATCAGGGCTTGGCACAGTCAGGCTTAAACTGCCTGGTCTTCCGGATCATATCCTACATGAGGTTCTATACCTCCCGGAGTTGAAGAGAAACTTGCTGTCCCTGGTCGAAATCCGGCAGCAAGGACACTCAATTCACTTGTTTGATGGCAAGGCAGAGGTCAGAAAAGCATCAAATCACTCACTTGTCATGGAGGGAATAGAAGAAGGGAGACTCTTGAAGCTGAAAGGTTCATCTGCTCATGCCCAAAACTTTGCATTCAGTTCACATCATGATGAAGGTACATTCCCATCAAGTCTTTTATGGCATGCTAGATTTGGACACTTAAACTATGATAGCCTTCGTTTGTTGAAGAAAAATGGTGTTGATGGACTGCCTACAATTCCTAGAAAACCTAAGGAATGTGATGCTTGTATTCTAGGAAAGCATAGCAAACGGCCATTTCATGATTCACACTCAAGAGCACATAGGAAACTTGAACTTGTTCATTCAGATTTATGTGGCCCTATGCCTATTGCTTCTGCAAATGGAAACAAATACATGATGACATTTATTGATGACTACACCAGAATGTGTTGGATTTACTTACTGAAGAATAAGTCTGATGCTTTTCAAACTTTCAATAATTTTCATGCATGGATTGAAAATGATGCACAAACACATATTGGCTCTCTACGTACTGATAATGGAAAAGAATACACTTCAAACTAATTTGAAAATTATCTTCGTCAACATGGAATCAAACATCAAACAACTGTGCCATATAATCCACAACAGAACAGTGTAGCTGAAAGAATGAACAGAACTATTTTAAATATGGTCCGCTCCATGTTATTTTTCAAGAATGTGAAATTGATGTTTTGGGTTGATGCAGTTCTATGTGTTGTTTACATAAAGAATAGGTGTCCTTCAAGTTCAATTATAAACAAAACTCCTTTTTAAATGTGGCATGGCCACATTCCTTCGATAAAGCATTTCAGGGTCTTTGGGTCCACCTGTTATGCCTTGATACCCAAGGGTCAAAGGAACAAACTTGGTGCTAGAAGTAGAAAATGTATCTTCTTGGGGTACTCCAATACCTCCAAAGGATATTGTCTCTATGATGAAGCAAATAAGAAGTTTGTGATAGCAAGAGATGTCATATTCCTTGAATCTTCCAAGAGTGACAAGGTTGTTGAGCGGAAACTTGATCACCTGGATAGATTCACACATGCAAATTCCTTCCAAGAATTTGATAATGTGATTCCACATCTTGAAGGGGGGGTTCCGATATTGAATCAAACTGTGGAATCATGTCCTGAAGCACTCTCTCCCCCACATGAAGAAACAACCACGGATGACACATTGGATGATGTGATTGAAAGAATTGGGAGATTGAATCTTGAATCAATCCCAACTCATTCAAATGACCAGCCTGGGCCATCTCAGAAAGGTCCTCCCAAATGGCTGACAAAGACACTTGAGAATGTTCATCCTGATGAGGTTGGAAAAACAGGAACAAGAAGTTCCACTCAACAAATCGAAGGTGATGTAGATAATTCTGATTCCCCTGTTGATATGGATATTTCTTATAACTATGAATTGAGTTTGTCTACAGATCATGAACCAAATTCCTTCAAAGAAGCCGCTTCTCATGATGAATGGAAAGAAGCGATGCAGAAGGAGTATGATGCCTTGATAAAGAATGGTACTTGGAAGCTGGTTGATCCGCCTTTGGGAATGAAACCAATTGGCTGTAAGTGGGTCTACAAGAACAAGTACAAAGAAGATGGCTCACTTGACAAGCACAAGGCCAGGCTTGTGGCAAAAGGATTCGCACAAAAAGAAGGAGTCGATTATGAAGAAACTTTTGCTCCCACAGCAAAATGGACCACCATCCGGACTCTCTTTTCCTTAGCAGCTCAGAATGGATGGAAAGTCCATCAGATGGATGTAAAAAAAGCCTTCTTGAATGGAGATCTAAAGGAGAAAGTTTATATGTCCCAGCCAGAAGGATTTGTGGTAAAGGGTCAAGAACACAAAGTTTGCAAGCTTATAAAATCCTTGTATGGCCTCAAACAAGCACCACAAGCCTGGTATGAGAAATTGACCGAGCATCTTCTGAAACTTGACTTCAAACATTTTGATCTTGATGATGCAACTTTGTTTGTTAAGGAAGTTGGAAAAACAGTTGTATATCTTGTGGTATATGTAGATGATCTTTTGATAACAGGAAACAATGAGAGATATATTGCATCCATGAAGAAAGAGTTGAAGAAAGGTTTTGAAATGACTGATTTGGGTCATGTTCATTTCTATTTGGGTATTGAAGTAATTCAACATCCTAAATTCATATTTCTTTCTCAAAAGAAGTACATTGGAGATCTCTTGAACAAATTTGGCATGGATGACTGTAATCCCTTAACCACTCCAATGGAAAAAAAATTGAAGCTCACATCTATTGAAGGGAAGGAATTTGAGGATGCAACTAAGTATAGACAACTTGTAGGAAGTCTTATCTACCTGACCACCACCAGACCTGACATTTCATTTGCTGTTGGAATCCTCTCAAGGTTCATGCAAAAACCTTGTGAAGGACATTGGTCTACTGCAAAAACAGTGTTAAGGTACTTGAAGGGGACTCAAGACTTTGGACTCAAATATACACAGGTAGGCGACTTCAGCTTGATTGGATACTCTGATTCAGACTTTGATTGTGACAAAGAAACAAGGGTATCTACTACAGGTTACACCATGAGTCTTGGATCAGGAGATGTCTCATGGAGATCACGCAAACAGTCAGTTCCAGCAGTTTCCATGACCGAGGCAGAATATGTGGTAGCAGCTGAAGCAAAAAAGGAAATTGTGTGGCTCCAGAAAATCCTGGAAGATTTGCAGATGAAACAAATGTACTCCACACCACTCATGATCGACAACACTTCTGCAATAAAGTTGGCCAAGAACCCAAAGTTCCATGATCGAACAAAGCACATCAATACAAAGTACCATCTAATTCGACATCATGTTCGGGCCAAAACCATCCATCTACATCATTGTTCCACAAATGAGAAAACTGCTGATATCTTCACCAAAGCACTTGGAAGAGAAAAGTTTGAAAAGTTCAGATCGATGCTTGGGCTCACCAACATCCCTTCGGATTAAAGGGGGGAATGTTGACACCTAATCCTATGGGATGGGTGTGGATATTTAATTTTTTATAATAAATAATATTGGGAAATAAGGAAGGCCAAGAGTCATTGGAGATGAATCCCAATAGCCTCACCTCCATGTATAAATGCATGTTCATTCTTCATTCAATAACACATTCTGATTTGAGGAGTTACCTCCTGGTTTGACACTTGAGCTTCTTTCCTCCCTCATTTATATCTTCAGCTTGGACTATGGGGGTTTCCTCAATATCAATAGCATGCATAATGTCTTCTAAATTTCCCTTAGCCACTGTTTGGTTCTTGTAACCCTTTTTTTTCCATGTTTGCTCACAGTTGGCTCTTGTTTTGCAGGTTTGCTCATAGTTGGCTTTTGTTTTGCAGGTGAAACAACAAGTGTATCAAGTTTCTGCAATTACTATGTTTCCATGATTACTGGTTCACTTTTCTATGCCCCTATAGGCTTAGTTTTCTCTGCCACTAAAGGTGATGGTATAGCTCTAGGTTTAGGAGTTCTTTTAGGAGTGATGACATCTACTTCAAAACCACTGACAAATATAAAAGATGACCAATCTCTACCTAACCTTTTAACTCCTCTAAAACCAACAATTTGATTAAACCATGATGAAAGAGTGAGGTTTCATTTCCTTCAGATTTAGCTTGAACTTTATTTTGCCATCTTTGCTAAGCTTTTGTATAAGTAAAAAGGTAGATCAAGATATTTCTTACCAACAAAATGTAGCAAAAGCTAGAAGTGGTAAGAATAAACCATATGGTACCTCCCTTCACAGGTGAAGTACTTCTGAATGATGAGCAACAGCTTTGAGAAGTTATCTTTCATGTAGCTCCTTGGAATGGCATTTTTAAGGTCAATTTCATTATGTTCTGGCTTGATAAATTCCTTAAAGTCCTGCAAGTTGAATTTGAAACCTTTAAAACATTGTTCTCCCCCTATAGGAATTCTTGTTGTTGTTGCAATGGTCTCTAGAGGTACAGTAAGGTTCAGCATCCCCACCTTTGAAGTTGTCCCATTGAAATTGATGGAAAAATCCTTAGAAACCTGCACATGGCATCCTTGCAGTCTTTGGAAAAACTGCAAACACCTTGTTCTTCTAAAAATTTCTAAAGTTGTTGGGTCTTCATTTATCAAGTTCATGTCTGATGGCTCATATTTGAGACAATGGCCACCTTTTTTGGTCTTCCTCTTTGCATCCATGGTACTTTTATGTCTTCTCTTCCTCGCTTGATCAATGGTACCTACAAACTTTTGCAAATTCTAGCCTCAGCTTAGGCTTAGTGAAATAGCGCTCCAAAGCTCAATAACATGCAAAGAGGGAGCAGAGAATGAAAAATGACTCAATTGGGAAAGATTTTAAAGTTTCAATGACAACCCATGGCATAATCATGACTCATATATGCTTAAAATAGTAATAATGACTTCAGCCATGACCATTGTACCTTGATTTAACCCTACTGACTCGAATGACATCTATCCTAAACCTTTCAATCATTGACTCACACCTAACAGCTAATTTGAAAAGACAGACCGAAATACCTGTTTTTGTAGTGTACTTAGTGTATTTCCTAGCAATTTCGCTACGAAAGTATCAGCAGTTTCGTAGCGAAAACTGCGTTTTTCCTGTGTAATTAGCTACGAAAGTAGGAAATCTTGGGTAAATGACCTTTTCGGATTTGTAAGCTTGGGAAATGGAACATGTCAGGAAATAATGACTAATGTGACATGAAAATACTTGAATGGGGGTGGGTTTGGACCTTAGGATAGGCTAATAAGAAAAAATTAAAATTTTTCCTTTACCAACTAATGACAAATAAACTCTATGACTATACCTTTGACACATGAACCTTTAAGACTATGAGAAATGATGTTTCACTTTTTCTATGTGATAACAAACCCATTCCACAATATTTTAGACCCAAATTCTCCAAAATGGGTCACATCATAAAACTGCTCTCGTAAGCTAATTCCTTCAAATTTTCCACTCTAAAAGCATCGAGATGGATTAAAAATTATGTAGTGATCCAATCTACATTAGTCTATATTGATGACATTTATTTAGATGATGTTAAATCTTCTCTCCCTCATTTATGGCTTCTCAAGTCAAAATTACTTTTAGGACTTTTGACATTCATCAGTGCATAGAGGATAAAGAAGCGTCTTCATATGTCATGTCACCAATAGTCTACAAGCCAATGGGATCTCCTAGTAATGTTTCCTTGCAACTTATTTTGAGAA
This sequence comes from Pinus albicaulis, assembly GCA_034641835.2. Classification (NCBI taxonomy): domain Eukaryota; kingdom Viridiplantae; phylum Streptophyta; class Pinopsida; order Pinales; family Pinaceae; genus Pinus; species Pinus albicaulis. The sequence goes on along the minus strand of CM076570.1, from coordinate 1,611,848,314 downwards.
CTTGGATGGGAATCTTTCCCAACCTCTAGGAGTCTTAGCTAGTTTGCTTATTGCCTCGATGGTAAAATATTTTTCACTAATGTAGAAGTTTTCGATGCTCCTATGGACTTCAACATGATAATAGTAGGAGCTATATGTAATTTAAGAAGGTAGTTTCATTCTTTCACATGCACACCTACAATTTCCCCATGAAAGAAGAATGGTTGTCATTAACTTGCCTACATATAATCTTAAAATTGTTTAGAACTTGGATAATGTTGTTCTCCTTAAGTTTATAATCATTTAATTGTTGTAATTCTAAATGTCAGCCTTAGTCTTTATAAAGACTTATCAAAGTTATGGTACACCTTCACAACTATATTATAGGACTTCTATATTGTCTTGAAAATTCTAAAAGTAATTTTGGAAGATTGCTTCTTAAAAACAACTTTGTACTATTGCTTTTTAAACTTAATTTTGTAGCCTGGAGTAAATCCCATATAAAAGTCAACATAAAATTAAGAAAAATGTCAAAATAATGAAGTATTATTTCTTTCGACAATGCAAATAATCATTTAGAATACTCCTCACATAGTCAAGTTGGTGGATGAAATAAATCTCAGTAAGGAGAAAGAACTGAAAAAACTAATGGATTTCATGACATCTCAGCTCTTGCTATGTAATAATTTATTGGTATATCCAACTTGCGGAATGTTATTGTTGAGATTTAACAAGAAGATCCTAGCAAAAATTAAGCACCTACACTAGGATGGAGCCTCAGGCTATTTTTAGGTGGATGTCTATTTATAGATGCATGTCGACTATTATTATCCCTTAATAATAGTTGGACAATAAACTATATTTTATTCTCAATGTGGACTTGGAAATAGTTAACTGAAGTGGAAAATCAGTTAGCTGTAGGAATTTCGAGTTAAGAGGTTGGTTGGTGGGACATGCAAGTTGACTCAGTTGTAACTGAGGGATTCGAAGTTGTAACAGAGTTGGAAGTGCAGTTATGAAAGTTGTAAAGTAGTTTAACTCAGTTAAGTGAATTAAACTCAGTTGTGCTAGTTGTAACTAATGAAGCACTAGCGAGAGATCAAGTGAATTAATTATTAATTAATTCACAAGAAATGGTCTCACATGCAACTGAAGATTTACTAATATTAACTACATGCATGTTAGATCCAGTGGAGACCCAGTTGAGTTATAGGTGAAAGGGAAGTTAACTATCAGTTGTGACATTAGTGGTTGCACACATGCGACCACACGCACATTGGATGTGCCCATGAGGATTGCGTAGTCAAGGCAGACAGGATTTCACTCATTCAGGGATTGCTATCAGTAGGGATTGCGTAGTGGAGGCAGGTTGTCTAGAGGTAGTAAATTGGCTAAGGAACTTGCCAATTTTTTTATGATAGTGTGAGACAGTTAGCTCATGTACTGACAGCTCTTGGATTGGAGCTTTGTACGTAATTTTTTCATGATCCATGATATAATACATAATAGAAGATAGTGGGGTTTTTAGCTATATGCTTTCCCCGATAAAATTATCTCTGTTATGTGTGATTGATCTTTCTTCATGATATTGTGATTGGAAATCGTGTTTCAAATTTTGCAAAGATTTGTAGAAGCAATTCTATATTTAACAGTAGCGTATTATTGTTAGATCAGGAGAATCCATGCTATACATGTATTTTGTATTAAATTTCTACATGGTATCAGAGCACAAGAGATTGCAGTAGTGAAGAGGAACTGATTTTGTTGGTGGAAAGAATTTGAATTTGCAGAAAGACTTTCTTGGTGCTACAGTTGATTCAAGATTGAAATGACTTTCAATGGCTTGCCGCTAGAGTATGCACTCGAGGGCAGCTCGAACTACATTTCTTGGAAGGACCGGATGGAGGTAGTGCTCAAAGATAATGGCCGAAAGGAATTCATTGATAATTATGTTCCTAAGCCTACTTCGTCAGATGATGCCAATCTTGATGCATGGAAAAAGAAAGTGACAAAGGCGAGAAGGATTCTGTTGGAAGGAGTACAAGACCATATTGTCTCAAGTCTTCATGGGAAAGCCACACCATATGCTATGTGGAAAGCTTTGATGGATATATTCCAAAGCAGCAACGACCATATGAAATTGGCTCTCAAAGATAAACTTAGAAAGATCAAGATGGAAAAGGGCGACACCATTCCAAAGTATCTCACAAAGTTTGTCCAATGTCGGGATGAACTGGGGAGTGTGGGAATAACTATTTTTGATGATGATTTGGTGAGCTTGGATCTCTTGGGACTTCCTAAGAGTTGGCACAGTTATGAAGACTTTGTCAACGGACGAGAAAAATTGTCGGATTGGTGTTATGAATATAATTCATAACAGATATAATTAATATAGTTATTAATAGTTAAATAGGGATTATGTAAAGTAGTCATTAAGTTAGTGAAAGGGCATGTCTAAAAGACATGCCCATTTATGAAAGGCCACTTGCATGGGTATATAAGCAGGGCCTCATTGTAACAATTATCATCATCTTTTATACATTTTATATATAATATATGATTATTACAATACCTCTTGTGTATTTTATAACTTAAGTCAACAAGATTATAACTTTGATGCTCCATTTGGTATCAAAGCAAGTTCAATCCTTTGGTCAGGGTTATCAAGATTGTGCTAAATCATTCCATAAAACTATCTTTCATCAACTATTCCTTATTATTACGCACTCGGCCCACTCAATCATTCCCTATTTCGTTTTTGTCCCATTGTCATGAAATTCTCGACTTATTTTCGTTCACATTTTTCATCGTTCCTTTCCGCTGGAAACACCATTGTCTTCTCTACGTCATTTGTCGTTGTGTTAAACATCTAATCATTTGTATCACCCTCTCATTCGACACTATCACCGTGCCACACCATCAGCTCCCACTGCAAATGCTGACACCCTAATAACTCCTGTCCGTCCACCGTCGACCCCCGCCATTGACCCATCGCTGGCATTTCCCGGTCGTTACTTCTTCCACGTGGCGATTTCCAGCAGGATTCCATTCGGCACTTTCCATATTCCGTCTACCCCGATTTCCACTTACCTGTGCAACGCTACCAACCACCAGACACCATTAAATCTTCCGCTGTATCCAACGCTATTTTTTTTGAATCTGTTGTATCGTGAAAATATTCTCACAGTCTCCACCACCCCGTCTTCCTCACTTCTCGACCTCTCCTCCCCGCCTCCCTGACACCTTCCCTCCTACCTCCACTACCCACCGCTCCTCCTGCCTCCCATTTCTCCTTCCGCCTCGGCCCCGACACCTTCCCTCCCGCCTCCACTGCCCACCGTTCCTCCCACCTCCCATTTCTCCTGTCACCTCGGTCCCGACACCTCTTCTTTCTGCCTCCTCATCTCCACCACTCCGTCTCCGCCGTTCTCCCTCTCCTCTCCATTCCCATTCTCTTCCATTTTTATCCTCATCCCTTATGCCAGACGCCAACCCTGACTTCCCACCATCGTGACTGCCCACCACACCATACCTGCTCCGCCCAAGAATGCTGCAACATAATCGTGTTCAATGAATAAAACACTAATACACCGCCAAATTCTGTGGTCGGTCGTCTAGAGGTGTGACTTTTCGTGCTCGATCGACAGCTCTCTCATGTTCAATATATAGATTCATTAATATACAGTGAACGTAGAAACATTCTGACGTCTGGACAGTACTCTTTTAAACATTGAACAATTTTTTTTATATAGTCATAATTGAAACAAGAAAAAACAAACAATATATATATATATATATATATATATATATATATATATATATATATATATATATAATTCAATTTTTTATATAAATTTTAATTTAAAATTAATTTTTATATAAAAATTAGTTTAAAAAAAAGGGAAAAAACTGGCAGAAAAATATTCACCACTGCATACGTGTTCAATGTCGTCATCAATGTCGATGGCCGAATTCCAAAAAAAATTGCTGGATCTTGAGAAACAGATCAATAATAATTCTGAAGACTTCGACAAAAGATTAGTCAATCTCGAGGGGTCAGTTGCAGGAAACTCCAACGATATCAAAAAACTTCAAGATACGACTAATCGAATAAAAAGACAAATGTGGCTAAATCATCACGAGGCCACATAAAATATTAGCCAAGCAATGCAAAAGATGACAGAACTCTGTGAGAAGATAAGCTAGACACAACAACCCATATTCCCTAATATGGAAAAAAATCAACAGAACAATTCCGCAAATTCAGGGAACTCAGAAGAGCATCAGGAAAAATCCGATTTCCCACATCATCACGAAGATAGTAATGCAAATTCTCAAAATAAGCAGCTCTGGAATGCATTTTCTAATCAATATCCCCTTCTCGTTCCACCATTAGCATATCAACGAAAAGAAAAAATCGAGCTACCCAAGTTTGACGGTAATGAAAAAAATAGTCTTGCATGGCTTAATAAAGCTGAAGAATATTTTGAGATTTATGGCATTAATAGTGATGACGAAAAAATTAAGCATGCTTCCACGAAAATGGAAGGAGAAGCATATAATTGATATATGTGGTGGAAAAATATGACGCTTGCTATCAGTTGGACGAAATTTAAGGATGCATTCTTTAAAAGATTTCAAGGTATAAAAGAAGAAGAAAAAAAATTCAACATTCATCAAAATACGCCAAAAAGGAGATGTGGATGAGTACACTCGAGAATGGGAAACCTTAACGACACGAGTACCTGGATTGTCAGAATATCGTTTAATATAGTCTTTCATCTCAGGACTTAAAATCCATATACAAGAAGAGCTCGAACTTCACGACATTACATCAATAGAGCTAGCAAGGCAAAAAGCAAAAGTTGTTGAAAAGAAATTTGAAAGGTTATCGTGGTCAAAATCAGAAAGAGTATATTCAAGACAAATATTTCCTCAATCTGAAAATATAGATGACACAAAATATGTCCCACCCCATCTTCGTGAAGAAGAAAAATCTAACATGGAAATATAAAGGATGAGAGAGGGCAAGTGCAAACGTTGTGGTGAAAAGTGGGACCCTAAGCATAGGTGTGCTAAAGGGAACTAGACAAAGAATCTGTATAACTGTGAAGCAACTAATGACTCTAACAATGATGAATCAGATGCAACCACCCCATAGTTCCCTCCAGAACTAGATGATAGAAGAATTATGCAAATGTCCTTATCAGCTATGACAGGTATATCGCAACCTCACACACTAAAACTAAAAGGACATATTAAGAAGAAAAACGTAAGGGTTCTCCTTGACACCAACAGTACCCACAATTTTCTAGATTCGGCCATGGCCAAAAGGCTCAAAATATTTACGTTTCCCATGCCCAATATGAAGGTAATGGTGGCCAATGGTAAGAAAATTGAGAAGGTAGGGAAATGCCATAAAGTCAAATTGCAGATTCAAAATTTTAATTTAGAATCTCCATTCTACACCGTGCCATTACAAGGAGTAGATGTGGTCTTAGGAATTCAATGGCTACAAACCTTAGGTACCTATTCTTCCAACCATCAGAAGAAGTTTATAAGCTTTAAATGGAAAGGGAAGAAGCACAAGTTGTATGGATTCCCAGCTCCAGAAAATCAAATCATACCGTCACCTCAGATGACGAAGATGATTCGAAAAGGAGCACCAGACTCTATAGTACAATGTCATCAGTTAGAAATGTTATCTACAAAAAGGAACCACGATGAGTCACCAGAAGTACAAGGAATATTTCAGACACACGAAAAAGTATTCCAAGACCTGCCAATGAAAATGTCTCCTAATAGGGAAATCAAATATCCAATAGAAGTCAAGATAGGATCTGACCCTGTCAATATCAAATCTTGTCGCTATCCACATCACCAAAAGATTGAGCTCGAAAATATGCTCCACGATTTTTTAAAATTGTGGGAAGCAAGAGCCCGCCTCTCGGGAAACCCAAGCATTCGTCAACAATGTCCATCATTACGTATGCTTTGAGGACAAAGCATCTTTAAGAGAGAGGTAATGTTATGAATATAATTCATAATAGATATAATTAATATAGTTATTAATAGTTAAATAGGTATTATGTAAAGTAGTCATTAATTTAGTGAAAGGACATGTCTAAAAGACATGCCCATTTATGAAAGGCCACCTACGTGGGTATATAAGCAGGGCCTCATTGTAACAATTATCATCATCTTTTATACATTTTATATATAATATATCATTATTAAAATACCTCTTATGTATTTTATAACTTAAGTCAACAAGCCTACAACTTTTTTTCTCCAATTGGGAACAACTGTGGTCGAATCTGGTGCAGGAGGAGTTCATGCGGAACACCAGAGATGGTTGTTCATCAAAGCATGATGATGAAAAGGATTGTGACTTGGCTACCAAGGAAAATAAGGGGAAGGGGAAAAAATTCCTTTCTAAATCTAAGTCTAAAGGAAAGAAGCTGGATATGTCCAAGGTGAAGTGTTTTCACTGTCACGAACATGGGCATCTTGCTACTAACTGTCTGCAAAAGAAGAAGAACAAAAAGGTTGCTAGAGATGCAGCTGGTGAGGCCCTTGCCTCGCAATTTGAGCTTGACTTCTCTTTGATCACATGCATGGTTTCAAGTGAATTTGGATCGATGTGGTATTTAGATAGTGGCACTTCCTTCCACATGACGAGAGATAAGGAGCTTTTCAGTGACTTGGAGGAGAAAGATCTCTAGATGCACATAGAGGTGGGCGACGACGGACAGTATAGTGTGACCGGCATTGGTACCATTACCTTTCAAAGGGAATCAAGTAAACCATTTCAATTGAAAGAAGTGATGCATGTTCCAGGTCTGAAGAAAAACTTAGTCTCAGTCACAATGTTGGAGGACAGAGGCTATGCCATTGTCTTTAGCGATGGAAAAGATTTCCTACGACATAAAACAACGGGTCAAGCCAAGAGGATAGGGATTCAAGTTAAGAATCTCTTCAAGCTGGAGGTAGATGGATGTGCTACCATGATGGGAAAGGAAGAAAAAGTGGTGAGCTGGGATAAGGGCGAATTATGGCACAGGTGATTGGGCCATCTTCATCATAGAGCCTTGAAAGTCATGCAGCAAATAGCTACTAAACTTCCAATGGGAACACTTGATCAATTAGATGAGTGCAAGGGTTGTACCATGGAGAATTATGTAAAGTCCACCTTTCATGAGAAGGAGAACCGTGCTTCGGGGACCCTTGAGAGAATTCACACAAACATGTGTGGACCGTTCTCGGTTGCTTCAATAGCAAAACATAAGTACTATGTTATTTTTGTTGATGAATTTTCTCGTAAATGTTGGATCCTCTTCATGCAGAATAAGGATCAAACATTCTCAAAGTTCTGTGAGTTTAAGGCATTGGTGGAGAAAGAGTCACGGAAGCAAGTGAAGGCCCTTAGGATCGATAATGGTGGAGAATACATCTCCAACGAATTCAAGAACTTCTGTAGCAAAGAAAGAATTCGAAGAGAACTCATAGCGGCTCATTACCCACAGCAAAATAGGGTCGCGGAGAGGAAGAACAGAGCGATCGTGGGTGCAACACGAGCGATGTTGCATGATTAGGGCCTACCAATGCATTTGTGGGTGAAATCATGCAACACTGTGGTTTATGTGCAAAAACGTTGTCCTCATAAAGTACTTGGCATGAGTACACCTGAAGAAGCTTTTACTGGTAATAAACTGGATGTTTGACACTTTAACCTTTTTGGCTCATCTATTTATGTGCATGTGACCAAGGATGCTAGGAAGAAGCTGGAGTTGACTACTGAAGTTAGGATTTTTGTGGGGTACATAGAAACATCTCATAATTATCGTGTGTATTTTCCAAACAGTCGGATGACTGTGGTTCGACGGGATATAAAATTCGATGAGGGGAAAGCCATGCGATTGTCGCTTGAGAGGGAGCTGGACTTGCATGCGGAGGAGGAACTGTTGGTTCCCAAAGATGAGTCTCTAAATGTGGATCAACCACAATATGAGGTTCATGGAGTGGAGGAGTCCACTCATGCAGAGCCAACCATTAGAACTGACAGAAGGCATACACCAGAAGCTGATAGGCTGAGACTTGTTGCTGCACAGAATGTAGGAGCCCCTACTTCACAACGCAGACAAAGATAGTCTCCTGATTGATTTATTGGATACATGACTCTCATGAGAAAATGTATTGTGACTGAACCATCTTCCTTTTAGGAAGCAGTGTAGGAGCCCACATGGGTAGATGAAATGGTGGAGGAGTATGACTCCATTGTCAAAAACAGTGCCTGGGAAATTGTTCCAAGGTCGATTGATAAATCAATGGTAGGTTCAAGATGGATCTACAAGGTAAAGCAAGCTGCTGCTGGGAGTGTTGAGAAATACAAGGTGATATTTGTGGCACGAGGCTTCTCACAGATCGAGGGGATAGATTATGAAGAGAACTTTGCACCTGTCGCAAGGTATTCTTCCATAAGATCCATCCTTGCTCTCTCAGCGCAGATGAGCTGGTGCATTCATCATATGGATGTGAAAAATGTGTTTCTCAATGGGATCATTGAGGAAGCGTTGTACATAGAGCCGCCTGAAGGTTTCGAGATCTTCAACAACGATTCGCATGTGTGCCAACTCAAAAGAGCATTGTATGGGCTGAAGCAAGCAACTCGTGCTTGGTACACTCGGACAGACAACTATTTCACCTTATTTGGCTTCACCAAAAGTGAAGCAGATGCAAACCTATACCAAATTGTGGTGGAGGGAAATATTTTAATCATTTTTCTTTATGTTGATGATTTAATATTGACTGGTGATGAGTAGATGATACACTCATGCAAGGAGGATCTTGCAAGGGAGTTCGAAATGAAGGATTTGAACCTCCTTCATTATTTCCTTGGATTGGAAATATGGCAGTGAGATGTTGAAATTTTTGTGTCTCAAGGAAAATATGCAAGGGAGATACTGGGTAAGTTTCACATGGAGGGCTACAAACCCATGGATACACCTCTTCCAGGAAACTAGAGGAAAGAGGATGCTACTTCTAGAGAGGTAGTGGATGCTACTGTCTATCAACAATTAGTGGGTTCGCTAATGTATCTAGTGAACACGAGACCAGACATTTGCTATGCGGTTAACCAGCTGAGTGATCCAAGGTAAAATCTTGATACCCTTAACCAAGACCTTTTACTTCGGCTGATAATTAGAATTGCATTTAATTAAGACGTTAAAGAACATAAATGAACAATTGTAGCTATAAATAAGAGGAACATAAATGAACAAGATCAACAATCATAAGAACACGTCGTTTGATGACGGAGTTCATCTAGGAGGGACTACATCTCCGAGCCTCGGTGTCAAGATGGTGTAGGCCGCTGCATTATGTGTTGTTTGAAAAAGATGTATATGGATGTGCTTCCCTATGACATACAAGGAAAAATTTCCCTCACGCAGGAGTGGCTTGACTTCTTTAAGAGATATTCCACTGCGGAACTCTCATAAATAAAGAAAGACTCCTATCAGTATGACCATAGCTGACATGTAGCAAATAAGAGTATCCCGCCAATCCTGGAAAACAAGGGATCTCAACAATACACATATGAAAACGAGCATCCCGCAAATGTGGCATAAAAGGGACTCATACATGACACAAATCCATAGCCGAAAGTACATCAATAACAACACAAAGCAAGATCCCACGACTCATGTATCAACTGGGATCTGCAAGACATAATGCATCTCAAAGAGAAATAAATGAAGAAGTACATGGAATCCACATCATATACCTCATGCTACCATTTGCTAAAGGCTGAGCAGCTCTGTGGCTGAATCTGAAAACACCATCAATCTTGTGGCGTCGAAAAAGGTGAAAATGACTGCTCACATGTGCAAATCTGACACCTTCATAATCCACTTCCAAAAGTGGCTGAAAAATCGAAAACTCAGATGCAGAAACTGAGCACGCCATCAGACTCGTGGTGACGAGTAGTGCTGAAATGACATAAAATTTGTCCCATTTGGACAAAGTCAAAATTTCGCCCTCCTGAAAGTTGAGCTCAATCAAGGTTTTGCCTCCCTCTTTTTTGGCTCATGGTTCCACTGCACCTGCAATAAAAAAATAATAACTCTGGAAATCCATGCATCTCCTCGGATTTCGTGCCCATGCTTGGCTGCAAAATAGCATTAAAACTCAGAAAATTCGTGCTCCATCTTCGTCCTCCTTGGCCTTTCGGTGCACTATGCAAATCTGACTTTATATAAAAATTCTGGGCAGACTTACCCAAGTCAAGTCCGTTGGCACGTTGGTAAAACTGGGAATTTGTTAAGGAGAGGTCGGGGGATCAAATCCCGTGCCTCCAAAAATATGCATGTGTTTTTTGTTGAAAAACAATATAACATTGTTTTTGGGGGGGCCGGACCCGCATTGGGTGGCCCACCCCGTATTCTCCGCGGGCTCCGTGGCAATGGAGTAATGTTGTAACACATATATGGGTTGGTTGTATTTATTATACAACCATTCTTTTAACCATAACCCATAATCGTTCATTACAAATCTGTACCCCACTTAACATCCATGTTATATTTTAAAAAAATTGTTATATGGTTATTGTATTGACCATTTAAATATATATTTTGATTTGTTTTGACTTGCAGTCAGTGGTTCCGTGGGCTCCGGTGGGGGTCATGGCCTACCGGCCCATAAATATATATTTTTTTGTTTAATATGACATGCAGTCGGGTGGGGTGGCGGGGGTGGTGGCCTGCCACCCCTTTTTTTTAAATAATTTTTGTTTTTATAAAACAAATTATGCCTTTTGAAAAAATCAGTTTTGGACAGAAGGAGGCAATTTAAACAGGCCACAAATTTTCTTGGAATCTGGCCTGATCTTGCCAGAATCCGGTGGCCGGAAAAAGCCGAATTTGCACCTTCCTTAAGGCTGTCCAGTCACCAAGTCAACCTGGAACTTTGACCGCTTATAACTTCTTCATACGGACTCAGAATTGAGTGCCGTCTGCGTCGTTGGAATCAGAAAGATGGGATCTACAACATGAACCTGGTTTGAGAATCTTTCGAACACTTTGATTTTTGAGAATTTTACTAAGGCCACTTGTACTTGTACTTGATTAATCCACCTGGATCACTGAGTCAAGCTATGGTTGAGCCTACCAAGCTCTTTCGGAAGGTGGGTAAGCATATCCTGAGATACCTGAGGGGCACATTAGATTATGGTTTATGGTACAGACATACAAATGAGGTGAAGTTGCATGGCTTCATGGATGCAGATTGGGCAAGCAGCCCAACGGGCAGAAAGAGCACATCTGGGGGGATCTTTAGTGTCAGATATACTGTTGTTTCTTGGTATAGCAGGAAGCAGAGATCTGTGGGACTCAGTTCAGAGGAAGCGAAATACATGGCAGTGAGTGAAGCTGCAAGTGAGGCTATCTGGATGAGAAAGATTTTGGTTGGTTTGTTTGGTTCTCATTTAAATCCGACAATGATTCATTGCGATAATCAAAGTTGCATTAAACTCTTGATTAATCCTGTGTTTCATGATCGATCTAAGAATATAGATATCCGGTACCATCATCTCAGAGATTGTGTGCAGAGGAGAATCATGTTGCTTCAATACATTCCTACGGAAAATTAGGATGCAGACATTCTGACGAAGACGCTCCCCAGGAGCAAATTCAAATACCATAGAGATAGGATCGCGGTGAAGGATAATCCCTTTCTTGTTGAGAGGGAGTGTTGATATTCAACAAGAAGATCCTAGCGAAAATTAAGCACCTACACTAGGATGGAGCCTCAGGCTATTTTTAGGTGGATGTCTATTTATAGATGCATGAGAAAATTCTATTTATAGATGATGTCTATTTATAGATGTATGTGCAAGTTTTATTTATAGATTGCATGTCTATTTATATATGCATGTCGACTATTATTATCCCTTGATAATAGTTGGACAATAAGCTATATTCTATTCAATGTGGACTTGTAAATAGTTAACTGAAGTGGAAAATCAGTTAGCTATAGGAATTTCGAGTTAAGAGGTTGGTTGGTGGGACATGCAGGTTGAATTAGTTGCAACTGAGTGATTGGAAGTTGTAGCAGAGTTGGAAGTGCAATTATGAAAGTTGTAGATTAGTTTAACTCAATTGTGCTAATTGTAACCAAAGAAACACTAGTGAGAGATCAAGTGAACTAATTATTAATTAATTCACAATCAGTGGTCTCACATGCAACTGAAGATTAACTACTATTAACTGCATGCATGTCAGATCCAGTGGAGACCCAGTTGAGTTCTAGGTGAAAGGGAAGTTAACTATCAGTTGTGACATTAGTGGTTGCAAACATGCGACCACACACACATTGGATGTGCCCATGAGGATTGCACAGTCAAGGCAGATAGGATTGCACTAATTTAGAGATTACTATTAGCAGGGATTGCACAGTGGAGGCTATAAATTGACTAAGGAACTTGCCAATTTTTGTATGACAGTGTGAGACAATTAGCTCATGTACTAAGAGCTATTGGGTTGGAGCTTTGTATGTAATTGTTTCATGATCCATGATATAATACATAATAGAAGATAGTGGGTTTTTTAGCTATATGCTTTCCCCAATAAAATTATCTATGTTATGTGTGATTGATATTTCTTCATGATATTGTGATTGGCAATTGTGTTTCAAATTCCGCAAAGATTTGTAGAAGCAATTCTGTATTTAACAGTAACATATTATTGTTAGATCATCAGGAGAATCAAGGCTATACATGTATTTTTTATTAAATTTCTACAGTTAGATATACTTTTGATGTGATAGCGACAACTAAAAGGTTTGATCTTGGATCTCAATTAGATTATTCCTACATATTACATATATTTTAGGAATTTTTCTTCTATGATCCATAAATTGTGAGAAAAAAACTTTCGGTAAAAATCACATCCAAATAAATTTGGTCAACGCATTTCGAACCAACAAGTGTGGTTCATCATTAGGACTAGATGAAAAAATCTGACCAGGAAACTCAATTAAATAGATAAGAAAATCGTCAACTAGCCGTTGTAAAATAACGGCTAGTTTAACTAAATCAAGGTCAAAAAATCGTAAAATCAAAAAATATATAAATTAATAATTTATTTTATTAAAAGATTAATGTTAATAATTTTAATATTATTTATTTTTAATTTTAATAAAATAATAATTAATCAATATATGCTAGAAGATTAAAAATATTTAATATAATAAATATATTTATTTCTATTATTAGAATAATAATTAAAATATTAAGATATTTAATGTGTTTTATTTCTATTTTTATTTATTTTAATAAGGGATTAAATTGTTAAAAAAAATAAAAAAAAAATAAAAAACATAAAAAAAATAAATAAAAAATAAATAATAATAATAATAATAATAATATTTTATTTTTAATAAAATAGATTTATTAAATTCTTATTTAATTAATATTTATTTATTTTTTATTTTTTATTTTTTATTTTTTTATAAAATGAATATAATAAATTTGATTTAACAAAAAAATAAAAATACAAAAAATATAAAATAAAAAATAAACCTAAGAATGAAGAGCAGGAATCCAACATCTGCTAACCATCCACCCGTCGTCTCTGTTGAGGTTAACTGGTCTCTTTTCTATTTCTAAGGCTTCTCTCAACTTGCGTTGGTGGAAATGGTCAATCTTTGCAATAACCTTAGCATCTTCAATGCAAATGTGATGATTGGTCTTCTCAGCGTGCTCCGCTAGGGCCGAAGAACGAGACCTATTATGCTTAAAGTCAGCGACATGCTCCTGAATTCTTTGATTAATTGACCGACCCGTTTCACCAATGTAAGGGGTCCCACATGAGCACGGAATCAAATAAACACCCTTACCATCCTTAGGGAAAATCAGGTCCTTAACAGATCTAAGGGAACTTTGAATAGTGCGGGAAGGTTTGAACGTTGAGGAAATATTAAATTTCTTTAGGATCCTGGCGATTTTATCTGTTGTACCTTGGATAAATGGAAGTTGAACTCCAAATAACCGATCACAAGAATCCTTCTTATCTCTAGGACCCTTTTCAGCTTTTTGAAAAGCTTTGAGACAATGACTCATACTATAACCATTTTTATTAAAAACCTTAAGTAGATGAGCCTTTTCACCTTCAAAGTGGTGTTCATCAGAGATTCTGAAGGCTCTGGTGGCTAACGTGTTGAGAACCCCAAGTTTCTGAGCAGGGAAATGGTGAGAACTAGCATGTAAATACTGCTCAGTGTGCGTCTTCTTTCTAAAGACTTGATGAGAGAAAGAACCATCTTTATTCCTAGAAAGGAGGACATCAAGAAAATGTAAGCTACCATTATCTTCAAATTCCATGGTGAACTTAATGAAGTCAGATTGATCATTAAGATGCTGGAAGAAAAGGTCCAATTTCTCCTTACCATGAGGCCACACAACACAGGTGTCATCAACAAACCTTTTCCAAAGCTTAGGTTGAAAAAGGGAGGAGGAAAGGGCTCTAGATTCGAAGTCTTCCATGAATAGATTAGCTACCACAAGAGAAAGGGGGGAACCCATGGGCACACCACAGGTTTGTTCAAAGAATTCACCCTCAAAACTAAAGAAAGTAGAGGTAAGACAAATTTCAACAAGATGAGCAGTATCAGGGTCTGTGACCCGAGAAATGACAAATTTATTTGGATGTGATTTTTACTGAAAGTTTTTTTCTCACATATTACATATATATTATATTAAACTATGGAGAATTGATAATATGTAGGCATAATTTGTCCGCGAGTGGTAGCACAATTGGCAAAAAGCATGTTGGCAAGCCCTTGTGAATCCAAATGATTAGAAGTTCAATCTCTCTGGACATGTCTCACCACTCGAACTTAAAAAATAAAATATATAGGAATAATCAGGTCAGATATACCAATAACTTACTAATTTATATTCAAAAACTACATTTCATTAAATTTACTAAAATAACTTAATTGCAAAAGTGTACTCATTCTACTCTTAAAAAATTTAGGTACTTATTGATTTATATTCAAAAACTACATTTCATTAAATTTAATAAAATAACTTAATTGCAAAAGTGTACTCATTCTACTCTTAAAAAATTTAGATGTCAAATGGGGTGATAGGGACTAAGGCTTAAAAAATTTAGATGCCAAATGGTGCAAGGGACTAAGACTTTTTTTTAGAAGAAAAAAACAACAACTTTCTATTAGATAAAAATATGTTACATAAACATGCATATAGCATATGATCTAGAGTAAAAACTCCATGGATCAAAATATAGAGAATCAGTCCAAAAATGTATAACCTAAACACTGTGGGTACATACATCTGCACAATAATGAGTGAAATAAGCCAATATAAACCAAGCACAAAGGCCCACAAAAACCCATAAGGGATCAACATAAAGCCCCAGAATGGGGAAAACCATGCAAGGCACTTCAACAACCACCCCAGGGAAGAGGTGAAAAGGCATAAATCCAAGAACTCAGATAAAGACATCAGCGACCCCAAAACCCAATGAACAAGCGCCAAAACAATGGCAATAAATGGGCATCGGTAGCACCAGCCCAGACCCATTGACAACATCCACAAAAAAGTAGCCCCCAGTGACAAACGAAAACAACCCCAATGCCAACAAATGAAGAGGCGCTGCAGTGGCGAGCCAACAAAGAAAACCCCACTGCAAAATGGTAGGAAATCAACACGCCACATCCATGAGCAGTAATAGGGAATTCGGGAGGGAGGAGATCCTCCGCGCCTGAAACATTGCCGCCTGCAAGGAAGAGGTAACTGAGAACCCGCCGCAGAAAGAGTGAGCCGCCAAGGATGTTAATGAGGCTGCAGTGGGCCGCCGAACCCCTCGCAAAGAAAACCCAAAAAAAAAACAAGCACCCCACTGCAGAATAAGCATGCCACATCCAAGAGCAGTGACTAGAAATCCAGAAAAAAGTCGTTTCATTGACGACCGCTGCAAAAAGTAACCCTCCGCACCATCGAAACTAACTGCCTGCAAGGAAGATGGGCCGCAGAGAATGTTGAGAGACCACAATAGCGAGGCGACTACCGAACCCTCGCATAGGAAACCCTAAGAAAAAACAAGCTTTGGAGTGGCACCGCAATCAGCAATAGCAAGGCGGCCACCGAACCCTCGCATAAGAAACCCTAAGAAAAAACAAGCCTTGGAGCGGCACCACAGCCCACCCACACGATAGCTCTGAAAATAGAACCGCAAGGGACTAAGACTTAAAAAATTTAGATGCCAAATGGGGCAAGGGACTAAGGCTTTTTGCAGCAATATATAATGAAGGTGAGGAATATATCTAGGACGCTTTGAATAAATATTAATACCTTGTGCTCTTGTTAAAATTGAGCACGTGATTGGTAAAAAAATATAACTTTTTCTTGGTTACCGCGGAAAATTTTATATGTGTAAATAAACTTGAGAGTGGAATTTGAAAACACAACAAAAATGATTGCTCAAAAGTAAGAGAGATATATTTGTTATCCTATCCATAGAATTTAACAAAGAAAAAATTGTCTGTGAACGATCTCCTCTCAAAAACCCACTGTGAAGAATGGAACGCATGATATCCCCTCATATTCAGCGGATCATGTTCTCCCAATTTTTGAATATCTTTCCCATGGGAGGATGGAAAGGGAAAATACATGGAGGAACCTGCTAACCCTGTTCAGATATTATGAACAAAAACATACCTGAGATACTTTTGCCAAGTTTGGCCTAAGTAGTGTGGCTGTGAGATTCATATTACCCCGTACAAATATTAACATTCCAGCAAAGGATGAACATGTTACTGAAGCAGCAAAATTAGAGTAAATGATGGGAATGTCATGGTAGGTCTCATCTCCCCTGGCTTGCCTGATAGGATGGATATGTTCCTATGTTCCCTACCGTCTTCTCCATGCCTACGCAACTCTCCATCTCCTATTGAAAATTCCTTCCATCCCACAACAATTCTGCAATCTTATCATCTTTGTTTTTATTTCTATGGTCATTGTTCTGCTCCCACCTCCATTGTTGTTGCCGCAGCAGTTAATCAGCGGCGCAGGTATCAAGTGAAGAAGGTGAAAGAAATTTCAGCATGTGCCAATGTATATACTAACCGAACCCAATTCAGACAAACAGATATACACAAACAGAAACAAAGCACTGCTCTGTTATGGAACGACACCATCAGAGGGTATGTAAAGAACGGCCTTTGGGACAAAGCTCTGAAGATGTATTATCAGATGCAACGCGCAGGCATAGATCCTGATAAGTCAATATTTATTTCTGTAATTAATGCATGCGGCAAACTAGCAAATTTTGAAGCAGGCAGAAAGATTCATGAAGATATCATCGCAAGGGATTTTGAATCGGATGTGTTTGTGGGTACTGCACTTACCTCAATGTACGCGAAGTGCGGGTATATAGACAATGCACGTGAAGTGTTCGACAGAATGCCTAAACGAGATGTTGTATCATGGAATGCAATAATTGCTGGTTATTCCCAGAGTGGACTACCCCATCAAGCATTGACATTATTTGGTGAAATGCAAACCCACGGAATAAAACCCAGTTCAATCCCCGTTGTTAGTGTTCTGCCTGTATGTGCCCATTTGTTGGCTCTGGAGCAAGGTAAGCAGATTCATGGCTATGCAATAAGAAGTGGAATTGAAAATCATGTCCTTGTGGGCACCGGGATTGTAAACATGTATGCAAAATGTGGGAATGTCAACGTTGCCCACAAACTCTTTGAAAGAATGCCTAAACGAGATGTTGTGTCATGGAATGCCATCATTGCAGGTTATTCCCAGGATGGACATCACCATGAAGCATTGACATTCTTCAATGAAATGCAAGCCCAGGGAATAAAACCCAACTTAGTCACCACGGTTAGTGTTCTGTCTGCATGTGCTCACTTATTGGATTTGAAAAAAGGTAAGCAGATACACGGATATGCAATAAGAAATGGATTCGAATCTGATGTTGTTGTTGGCAATGTACTTGCAGACCTCTATGCTAAATGTCAGGATGTTTACATTGCTCACAAATTGTTTGAAAGAATGCCTCAACAAAACGTTGTGTCATGGACTTCACTAATTGCTGCTTATTCCCAAAATGACCTTCCACATGAAGCGTTAGAACTCTTTATTGAAATGCAACTTCAGGGAATAAAACCTGACTCAGTTGCCATAGTTAGTGTTCTGTCTGTATGTGCCCATTTAACGGCTCTGGAACAAGGGAAGCAAATACATGGTTATGCGTTAAGAAGTGGATTTGAATCTGATGTTGTTGTTGGCAATGCACTTGTAGACCTGTATGCCAAATGTAATATTGTTAACGTTGCCCACAAATTGTTTGAAAGAATGCATAGACAAAATGTTGTGTCATGGAATGCAATCATTGCTGGTTATGCCCAGAATGGCCATTCCAGTGAAGCCTTAGCATTCTTCAACGAAATGCAAGTCCAGGGAATAAAACCTGACTCAATCACGATAGTTAGTGTTCTCCTGGCATGTGCACATCTGTTGGCTTTGGAACAAGGTAAGCAGATCCATGGTTATGGAATAAGAAGGGGATTTGAATGCGATGTTGTTGTGGGCACTGGGCTTTTAAACATGTATGCCAAATGTGGGAATGTCAACATTGCCTACAAACTATTTGGAAGATTGCCTAAACAAAATGTTGTGTCATGGACTGCAATGATTGCAGGTTATTCCCAGAATGGACACCCCCATGAAGCCTTGGCATTCTTCATTGAAATGCAAGTCAGGAAAATAAAACCCAACTCAATCACCATGGCTAGTGTTCTTCCTGCATGTGCTGATTTAATGGCTCTGGAACATGGTAAGCAGATCCATGGTAATGCAATAAGAAGTGGATTTGAATCCGATGTTGCTGTGGGCACTGCACTTGTAGAAATGTATGCTAGATGTGGGCATATAGGCATCGCTCGACAAGTGTTTGACAAAGTGTTAAATCGAGATGCAGTCTCATGGAATGCAATGATTTTAGCCTATGGAATTCATGGTCATGGTGAGGATGCTCTTGCTCTTTTTTCCCAAATGCAACAGAGAGGCACAAAGCCAAACCCTATCACCTTCACCGCTGTTTTGAGTGCCTGCTCTCATGCAGGATTAGTCAACCAGGGATGGCAATACTTTGAAAGCATGAAGTCGGATTATGGCCTTGCACCTAAACTGGAGCATTATGCATGCTTGGTTGACCTTCTTGGGCGTGCCGGTCATCTAGATGAAGCACATGACATTATCAAAAAGATGCCATTAGAGCCACAGGGTAACGTTTGGGGGGCCTTGCTTGGAGCCTGCAGAATTCATGGCAACATTGAGCTTGGAGAGCAAGCAGCAAAACACCTTTTCAAATTAGAACCATATAATGCTGGATATTATGTACTGTTGTCAAACATATATGCGAAGGCAGGTAGGTGGGAAGAGGTTGCAAAGTTGAGGACAATGATGAAAGAAAGGGAAGTGAAGAAGCAACCAGGATGCAGTTTTATTGAGGTAAATAGAGAGGTTCATGCCTTCCTCGTCAAAGACCAAACCCATCCTCAGTCTGAAAAAATTTATGCAACGTTGGAAAACGTGTATGGGCAAATGAAGAAGGCAGGCTATGTGCCTAACACAAATCTTGTGCTACACGATGTGGAGGAGGAGATGAAGGAAAACATTTTATGCAGTCATAGTGAGAAGCTAGCCATTTGTTTTGGGATCATCAGTACAAGCCCAGGCACCCCCATTCGTATCATGAAAAACCTCCGTGTGTGTAGCAACTGCCATAATGCCACTAAGTTCATCTCTAAGATTGTTGGTCGAGAAATTATTGTCAGGGATGCAAACCGTTTCCACCATTTTATGAATGGATTTTGTTCTTGTGGAGATCACTGGTGATGATGATGCAATAGGTTTATGCTTTCCAGCTAATATGTGCATACCATACCTTTGTTAGGCGAGTACAACATCTGTACAAAAGAGAGTCATGTGTTAACCCATATTGGGTGAATCTTTTGATAGGTTGGTAAGCTCAAGCCATAAAGAATAAACAAGCACACAGATAGGGAATTGTGTCAATAATTGACATAATATTGTATTCCATGTTATGTAAATTTGTATAATTGATTGCAGTGAATGTATAGTACCTTCTGGCTGATTTTTTTTGTATGCTGGGCTTTCTTATGAAGTTATGGGATTTGTAGGAGATAAAGTTATATATAAGCAATTATATTTTTGCATTATTAGCCGAAGGTCCTAACATGATTGTTCTGTAATACGGCTATCTCATTTGTCTGTACACAGTGATCTTGCTACATGTATTGTAGGTCTTTTAACTTCTTCGAAATAAAAAAGGCTCTTGCTATCAAAGGGTCGCTACCAGAAATTGAAAATGAACATGATGACCATGAGAAGATGGAAGAGACATTTGCATTGGTGTTCTATAATCATAGTGAAATATAATAATGTATATAATATTACATTATGGCATATGCAGTGCCTTGTCTTTAAATTTAAATGATCTTTCTAGATATTTTGAGTAAAGTTTGTAATTTGCTTTAAAATATATATATAATTTCTCTGTTAAATTGATTAATAGACTTCTTTTCTTTTCTCTTATCCCTGACTTTGGTTGGTTTTCTTGGCAGACTACTTAGAAGCAATACAAAACATGCCTTTCACAATTTTTGACGCAGCTTATCTTTTTATTGACTTTATAATTAAAAGCCCATATTTTTCGTGGTATTTAGTATCATGTTTGATAGTGTTTGTATGTTGCACATATGCTATATTTTTCTAAAAGGTCATTTAGGTATCGAAATTCTGTTGTTTTGCAACCTAACTAAACCAATTAGAAACTTAACTATGCAGGGGGAGAAAGTAGACCCTCAAACAAGCGCAGCATTGGAGCATCAAATGGAGGTTGCAAACATGTTTTCTTCTTGGTTGATACTTCAGAGGAGCACAATGTTTGATTGATCTCAGGTCAGTGAGTTGAGAATATATATATATATATATATATATGGCATGCCAAACTCAAAAAAAGATGAAGAGAGTAATGATCCAATTCTTAGAGCTTTTACAATAGACACTATTAAAGGTTTCGGAGTGACAATTTTTGAACATTTGGAAAGATGGAGTGACAATATGCAGTTTTGCTAAGCACAAAAATTTAAAACAAACTATTCATTTTTTATAAAGAGAAAACCTATGTCTAGGGAGTTACGATCCTATTGGAACATTTGAAGAAAGGAAAATGGCTAAGTATGTAGCTCTGATTTCCATCCAAAGTTGTTCGTTTAAGTCATGGGTCTGTTTTAAATGACACAATTTAAGCCTCTTTATTTGGTCAAAGACTATCATATGCCATAAGCTTTTCTATCCCTGGGTGGAAGTTCTTGTTAAGCCTTGTAAAAGGTAGAGGTTTGGAGGAGTTTGGAGGGGGAGTGTTAACTCTATCATATGTCTTTTGCGCAAAAGAATTTGAACCGAGGAACAAGGATGGCGAGTGTCACTTTTGTTTAAGCCTTGAAAGGTAAAGTTTTAGGATGCAAAGGGATGAGATTAGAGGGGGAGGTTTTTCTCTACCCTTTGCCCCAAAGGATAGATTAAGTCAAGTATGGAGCAGAGATAAAGTAAGACAGGGGATTTGAAGCATGAGGAAAAGACGAAGAAACATCTACTCTTACACATTTTGCACAACTTAATAGGTAAGGGCTCGCACCAATGCAAATCATGGTAGGGTAGGACTTGGAGATGGAGAATGGGAGGCATAAACCTTCAACCTCCACCCCAACTCAACGACATAGAGTTGGGTTAAAGGGAGCACTTGAGGCCTTGTAACAACCACAACCTACAACACGGTACATAGAAAGGGCCCAAAAGGCCATGACATGGACAACTGGAGCTCGATTATCCAAAGAGTCAGTGGTTAATTTATTACTACAATCATTTGGCATTTAAAGAGAAGCAAGGAAAACACGCAAAGTTTGGGGCAACAAATTCTTAAGACAATTGGCCTTGCATTCAATTTGAAGAAAGAGATAAATAGGTCGAGATAATACTAAGAGGGGCTTGATTTGGTATGGGTTCAAAAACTTGAGAATGATAGAGATCTGCCAGAAGTTTGATCAACTCTCACATTTGCATGGGGATTAGAGGGTGGAGAGATTGAATCAATTGATACCAATAACAATTTTGTTTCAGGGAGGAACATCGTTTTTGATGCAGGAGCATTAGCTCGGAAAATTACTTTGTATTTTAGGGGTTTTTAAGTTTAGAGGAGCTAGATTTTTATAAATGGTTTGAGTGGGTTTTATGTATTTTTAATTAAATATTGTAAATAATTCTCAAATGTTTGAGAATATGAGAGAAGTTAGTCAGTTGAGGATGTAAAGGGATGAGATATTTGAGTGAGGAATATAGGAGAGAGTAAGGTTTCTACTTGGGAGCCTTCGGGCAGTTTGTAAAAGGGCCAATGATTTGGAAATCCGGCCAAGAAAGGAGATTTATGTAAGTATTGTGAGTATTAATGCAGAAATTGATTTTCTGAAGTTTATGCCCATTATTGAGTTTGCATAGAATTGAATTTGGTGTTCAATGTATGAAGGGAATTCGATTCTTCTTGAATTCTGTAGTTATCATGTTGTAAGGGAATTTGTATTTAGTCCCTGTTGAAAAAGTTCAACTTTTCAGAAGTCCATTTAATTCTGTTCAATCAAATCGATCTAATCGATTATCTTTGATTGTTGGTGGTCGAGAGGGCGTTCTCACTTGGGTTCTATTGGATTATATCCACTGGATTAATGCATTCGATCTGCTATTTTGTGGTAACCCATTATATAAGACTCTGTTTCTCTTGAATTCGTTCGCATCAATATAAATTTATGCCAGGGATTACTGTGTGAGGTCAGAAAAGATTCGATTCTATAAAACCAGAATCATTGATTTGATGTTGAATGCGTTAAGGTTTCAACAGGGATTAATAAGATCGGCCTTTCGATGGAGAAACACAGAATTGGTGTCAATTTAAATATACGTTGATCTGTTTCTCTGTGTAATCGATTCATAACAACCTAGGATGGAGGAGACAGGATTTTAATGGTTCGATTCTACAGTTAATTGACATCTGAAATTGCCTGGCAAGATCGTTGAAGGCAGAGTTTGAACGTGTTTACATCCTGGGTGAAGAATCAATGAGTCATCGAACAGTAAGACACAGGTTTCGAGCCCTGAAATACAAAGAGCAAGGACGCAGAGTTTCTAGACTCTGTGTGAACGAAGTTGAATGCAATCGAATGAAGAGATCGATTTAAGTCTGACGCAGAATGAATCAGCGAAAGTAGTGACATCATAATGAATGGCGCAAGGAAAAGGGCGATGTTGAATCGTATGAAAACTTGGTGTTGGTCAAGTTTTGAGGAATGGGCTCAAACGCTCAAAATTGCTGGTATCTAAAATCAAAACAAAGTCAAACGTTGGAGCGATGGAATTATGGAACAAACTGTGAACAGGTATGAAATGGGCGCATTCATTTTATTGAGTTTTGATTACAAAAACTTGATTGAAAGGGGTCGAATTCTCATAAGGTAAGAGAGGTTGATATTGAGTTGATAATATGGAGTATTTCATTTCACTGGTTCTATAATCATTGGTTAAAAGTAATGAAGCTTTTACATGGAAGATTTGGAATTGGGCATTTGGGTTTTCTCAAGATTGGTATTTATGTATGGTGGCATTTCAAATTAATTCCCTGAAGGTGAGTAGATATTGGAATTGATATAATTCCATATACGATGGCATTTAATTAAGATGTGAAATCAATAGTGAATGATTTTGAACCATATGTTGAAGAGCTTCTGCATGATAATGGTAGTGTGTGAATTTACCAGGTATTGAGGTTTTTATTTGGGCAATGCTGAGATGCATGTTTATATGCATGGTATTTAGAGATTCTGGGTATTGCAGGGTTGGCCCTGCATCATTTTGGTATCAGAGCTTGGCTTGTTGAAATTGAAGATGTTTTTCTGAATGAGTGCAGGAAGGTTCTGTTGAACTGAAGTGTGTTTTATTTGAATGTGTGTTGAATCTTGAAAGGAAGATCATATTCTAAATCTGATATGCAGCAGTACACAATTGCAGTGAACATGATTGCAAAAATGAATGGAGGACAAGATCATGCAGGATCTTAAAGGAGAGATAATTTTCTGATTTGAAATTTATGATTGAAGTTTATGGTTGCAGATAAAAAGATGATGGCAGTGAACTTGACATTCAGCTAAAGGCTGGATAGGGAGGACAATTGCAGTGTTGTGAAGAGAAGGTGAGTTGAAGAGATAGCCTAGAGAGAGCAGAAGAGAATGCTCAAGAGGTTCCAGAGGCAGTGAACCATTACTTACCAAAAGACCAGGTCCAGTGAAGCGGATTGGTGAGGTAAGGGGCAACATGAGAGCTTGTTGTTGCAGAGGCTAGTGCAACTCATGGTGAGTGAGAAACTCATGGAGAAGATGATCATTGAGGATCAGAGAAGAGGTTCAGAGAAATGCCACAGAGGTGAGATGACTGATAAAGTCAGAGAAAGAGAAATTGCAGTAATGAAGGTACAATTGCAGGTACTACAGGAATCGCTGCAAGAGCAGGAAAACCAGAAAAGAGGATGGATCTTTCCACTAAAGGAAAAGAGAGTGATTTGGCAACCATTGCAGATGAAGTTGAGGCAAAGTGTGATTGCCTTATTGAAGGAGGAACTTAGAGTTCTTGAGCCAGAGATGGAATTTGAAGATTCCACACGCAAATCTGTTCAAAGGAAAGCGTTGGAGGAAGCAGTCGAGACTGAAAAGTCTTGTGGTTTTAAAACTAACAAGTTGTGTATGTTTGCAGGTACAGTACAGGGAGATGAGCAAGCTTTAAAGTTTGTTAAAGAGCAGGAGAGAAAATTGAGTCTAAAGCCTGTTCAGATCGATGCTGAGATAGCTAGATCTCATGAAGAAATGTAGACAAAGGAGTCTAATCAGAATATTGGTGCAGAGAGAGAAGGACCAGCTGATGATTGGTCAAGAGCTGGTGAAGGTATAGAAAATTGTGTGAAGTTTCCAAGTTCTACTCCTAATGAAATTGCTGAATTGTATAGGAAACTAGATCTTCAGAGAAGAGAATTGGAGAGGCAGAGAACTTACACACAGGATAATTTGCTGAAGAAGCAAGATAAGAAATTTTTCATGAATGACAGTCATGAAGCAGAGGATGGAAAGAAGGAGAGGCTAATTGACAGTCTCATGATAAATGCAAATCATCATATTGATGTGCTGACAGAGGAGTTGGAAAGGAACTCAGAGCAGCATACTGAAGTGTTGCCAGAGAAAGCTGAGGAGAAAGCCAGTGGAGATTTTATGAGTCTTGAAGAAGACTTGGAACTGCAGAGAGAAAACTTGGTGACTGAATCAACAAGTGAGACCATTGGGTCTTGTGATTTTGAAGCTGACAATTTGATTGTGTTTACAGGTGATGCAGAAGACAGTCCATCACTTGGAATTTTCTTGGAAGAAGAAGAACTGTTGCAGGAAGAAGGTGAGACAGTCATGTCTCATATACAGAGGCTTGTTACCATGGGTGACAAGAAAGAGATGACTTGTCTGTATAGCCAAGAGAAGATTGTGGGGAAAATTTTTGGAACTACTACAGTGATAGAGGATGAGGCGACAGTGTTTGAAGAACTTGATTTGATTGTCAAAATCAATCAAGATGATGATGGACAATTACTGAAGATTGTCAAAGGGGAAGATGAAGATTGTGCTGGAACTAAATTGCAGCATGTTGATAAAATGCTTGAGAAAAAATGGCTGAAATGTTTGCTGGAGACATAAGTTGAAGATAAATTTGCAGGTGATGAGTCAAAGAATGTTGCAGAGGGACAAGAAGTTTGGGAGGCAGCAACATCTATGGCGGCAGCTGAAGCAACATGTGGGGTGATGTCTGCAGGAGTAAAACCAATGTTATCAACAATTGGGGAGATGACAGCTGAGACAACATTAGCGGCAACAACATAAAGTGAAAGTAGCAGCAGTAGGTTGGACATAGAGATTGAAAGCATCAGAAGACTGATGATGAAGGTGTCTCAAAAGCAGCAGACAACAGCAAGAAAGCAGAAGAATTTAAGCAAGGGAAAGACAAAATCAGAGTATGAAAGTATAGCTGGAGGCAAGATGCAGCATACGATATGGAGACCTGGAGAAAAGCAGCAAGCAACAGCAGATGATGACTTGCAAAACAAAGTATGGGATCCGGGAAGACAAGGACAAGGACTTAAAATGCATGATCAGGAGATCATGATCATTTTCAACCTTGGGAGTCTGATGCAAGAGCATTAGCTCGGAAAATTACTTTGTATTTTAGGGGTTTTTAAGTTTAGAGGAGCTAGATTTTTATAAATGGTTTGAGTGGGCTTTATGTATTTTTAATTAAATATTGTAAATAATTCTCAAATGTTTGAGAATATGAGAGAAGTTAGTCAGTTGAGGATGTAAAGGGATGAGAGATTTTTCTAAATATTAATTTAGAAATTAGTTCCATTAATTATGGGTGAGAGAGGATCCTTAGGGGTTGAAGAGTGATTTTAGGATTTGTTGAGAAGTTGAAGGGATTGAGCATTAAATTAGATCATTTTAAAATTGTATAAATTATCAAGCCTCAAAGTCATTGAGATCAGAGAGAGTGTGAGTGAGGAATAGAGGAGAGAGTAAGGTTTCTACTTGGGAGCCTTTGGGCAGTTTGTAAAAGAGCCAATGATTTGGAAATCTGGCCAAGAAAGGAGATTTATGTAAAGTATTGTGAGTATTAATGCAGAAATTGATTTTCTGAAGTTTATGCCCATTATTGAGTTTGCATAGAATTGAATTTGGTGTTCAATGTATGAAGGGAATTCGATTCTTCTTGAATTCTGTAGTTATCATGTTGTAAGGAAATTTGTATTTAGTCCCTGTTGAAAAAGTTCAACTTTTCAGAAGTCCATTTAATTCTGTTTGATCAAATCGATCTAATCGATTATCTTTGATTGTTGGTGGCCGAGAGGGCGTTCTCACTTGGGCTTTATTGGATTATATCCACTGGATTAATGCATTCGATCTGCTATTTTGTGGTAACCCATTATATAAGACTCTGTTTCTCTTGAATTCGTTCGCATCAATATAAATTTATGCCAGGGATTACTGTGTGAGGTCAGAAAAGATTTGATTCTATAAAACCAGAATCATTGATTTGATGTTGAATGCGTTAAGGTTTCAACAGGCGTTAATAAGATCAGCCTTTCGATGGAGAAACGTAGAATTGGTGTCAATTTGAATATACGTTGATCTGTTTCTCTGTGTAATCGATTCATAACAACCTAGGACGGAGGAGACAGGATTTTAATGGTTCGATTCTACAGTAAATTGACATATGAAATTGCCTGGCAAGATCGTTGAAGGCAGAGTTTGAACGTGTTTACATCTTGGGTGAAGAATCAATGAGTTAAGACACAGGTTCCGAGCCCTGAAATACAAAGAGCAAGGACACAAAGTTTCTAGACTCTGTGTGAACGAAGTTGAATGCAATCGAATGAAGAGATCGATTTAAGTCTGACGCAAAATGAATCAGCGAAAGTAGTGACATCATAATGAATGGCGCAAGGAAAAGGGCGATGTTGAATCGTATGAAAACTTGGTGTTGGTCAAGTTTTGAGGAATGGGCTCAAACGCTCAAAATTGCTGGTATCTAAAATCAAAACAGAGTCAAACGTTGGAGCGATGGAATTCTGGAACAAACTGTGAACA
This sequence comes from Pinus albicaulis, assembly GCA_034641835.2. Lineage (NCBI taxonomy): Eukaryota > Viridiplantae > Streptophyta > Pinopsida > Pinales > Pinaceae > Pinus > Pinus albicaulis. The sequence continues at coordinate 1,611,820,492 of CM076570.1, read as the reverse complement.
GGTATGAAATGGGCGCATTCATTTTATTGAGTTTTGATTACAAAAACTCGATTGAAAGGGGTCGAATTCTCATAAGGTAAGAGAGGCTGATATTGAGTTGATAATATGGAGTATTTCATTTCACTGGTTCTATAATCATTGGTTAAAAGTAATGAAGCTTTTACATGGAAGATTTGGAATTGGGCATTTGGGTTTTCTCAAGATTGGTATTTATGTATTGTGGCATTTCAAATTAATGCCTTGAAGGTGAGTAGATATTGGAATTGATATAATTCCATATACGATGGCATTTAATTAAGGTGTGAAATCAATAGTGAATGATTTTGAACCATATGTTGAAAAGCTTCCGCATGATAATGGTAGTGTGTGAATTTTCCAGGTATTGAGGTTTTTATTTGGGCAATGCTGAGATGCATGTTTATATGCATGGTATTTAGAGATTCTGGGTATTGCAGGGTTGGCCCTGCATCAGTTTTAGATCAAGGAGAGGTACCCTTGCTTGTTGTTCTTTAAGTTTGGCCATGTTTAGAGACTTCAATGAGCCTTTGATTAGGTAAATTCATTGAGATTAATAAGTGTTGATGATAACCCATTTCATTAATAATGTTCACACACTAGGTTCTCGAGGATAAATATTTGTATCTATTATATATGTGATTGTATTTACCTAATGTAATTTTTATCAAGAAATATGCATTCATTTTTAATTACACAACAAATGAGTAAACACATATATATACATTCTAATAATTGATAGAGAGTACATATTGGTGAATTGATTTGACCATGGGTTGATTGATTATGAATCATATTGGTATTAAAGTTGTTTTTCTTGGAGTCTATGCTAGGGATACTAAGTGATTGTTGACGAGACTAAAGAAACTGCAAGAAGGTGGAGAGTTAGCTCTAGAGGATCCTAAATTTGGATGAAGGATAAGGAAGAAAGTCTTAGAGTCAATTTATGGGAGATAGTCAAGAAGATAGATAGATATACACTCTATTGTCAAATGTGGATGTTGAAGAATGTAACTAGGTTTGGTTTTCATAAATTGTACTTGAGTCAATACTTATGGTACTTGTCATAAGAATAAAGAAAATAATTTTATATTACTATTAAATGACTTATTAAAGCATGGGTTTCATGCTTGGGTCATATTTATTTTAGGTCAAAGTCCATATTGTGGACTTCTAGGTTTTATTCTGATTCTATAAGATTATTGCAGATTTAAATTGATCCATATTGGGCTTTTGAATCATGCAAATAGGTCAAGTATTGAGTAAAATATCATTTATGAAGCCTCCACACCAAGTCGGCCTCAAGCCCAGGAATTCGAGCTCATCTCAAGCTTATATATACAATCGAATCGAACTCACTTGGAACCATCTCACTGCAACACAGAAATTTGATTTGGAAGCCGCAACAAGGAAAAATTGCGAATTGGGGGAAAAGGACTTTCTGGATTCGGTTTTGGGCATGCTTATAGAGTTGAAGAAAATTGAAATTTTGGTGCTACTCTCTGCATTTCGAGCTATAGTTTTGGAGATCGAAGTTCTCAAAGTTTTACTGCAACAGTTGCTGCATCAAGTGCTGCTATCAAGAGAGGAGGAGTCGAAGTTTGTTTTGTTGAATGTTGCTGCTTGGAGAAGTTGTATTGGGCCTAAATCAAAGTCTTTGAAGCTAAATCGAAGTCTCTACATCAAGATCGAAGTCTCAATAAGCAAGGTCGAAGTTCGAGGTCATCATAGTGCTACTACTACTGGTAGATTCAGGAAGGATCACAAGGAAGACTGACTTGGTGTGGATGAAGTTGGGTCAAGGTCTAGAGTCTCAAGAATCACTATTGAAGGAAGAATTACTGACTTGGTTTTCCCTAAGAGTGGGGTTTTTCCCTGGCTGCTGGCCTACATCTGGTGTCCTTGATTTATGTGTACTTTGATATTTTCTTGATGAGCTAATAAGAAGAAAGATAAGAACATAATAAGAACTAAAGAAGATCACAAGTAAATAATCAAGAACAATAGGATATTTCTGCCTTTTTGATTCTCTAACATTGTATCAAAGCTTTGGTGAAAGAAGGAAAAAGGTACTCTCAAGGACTTGATCAAAGAAGTTATAATAAGTTCACTAGAGGAAAGAAGTCTTCTCTATCTTCAAGAAATATGTCTAACACTATCAAGGGAGAGAACAAGCTTGAAGGCGTTGCAAATTATAGGTCTTGGAAGAAAATAATTGACATCATCCTTGAAAAGAACAAGGTCTTAGATTTATTCAAAGGAAATATGAAAAGGCCTACAGAAGAGTCAAGTGATCTTGATAGGGTGAAGTACAGAGAACTAGAATTAGTAGCTATGGCTTTGATGGTTGAAGAAATAAAGGAAAATATTGTCCCCTTCAAAGAAAATATTGATCATGCTCAGGAAATTTATGAGGCTTTGCCAAAAGCTATTCACCATCAAGAACATTGGAAAAGTGGAAACCCTGAAGAATAAAATAAGAACTACTAAGATGACCAAGGAGGATATTGTTTCCTATTTCTTTGTGAAGATAGCAAGGATAAGAGATGAGCTTCTTTCCATTGATGAAATAGTGCCAGATAAAGAACTAGTGATTACAACCATTCTGGGATTACCACCTTCTTGGGGTTCTTTTGCTTCAATTGTCAACAACTGGAAAGAAACACCCACCTTTGAGGAGTTATGGACAACATGCAGTCAAGAAGAATTAAGAGTCTCCATGGTAACCAACAATGAAGAAGTTTCAAATGCTTATGTTTCTCATCATAAAGGAAGATTCAAGAAGAAGGGGCCAAAGAAGAAGGTTGATATGTCCAAAATTGAGTGTTATCATTTTCACAAGATGGGACACTATAGGAGTGATTGCCCTGACAACCCTAGGAGAAAGAAAAGAGATAGAGATCATGCTAGCATGGCTGAAGAAACATCATCCCCCAAGAAAGCAAAACCTGAAGAATATTTGAAAGACTTGCACTACTAAACCCCTTCTCTTTTATATTTCATTTGTATATTTTATGTAGTATAGGTTTAACATCTTCTTGGTTTTAGGTTTTCCCTCAAGCTTGGTGTTGATCGGGCAAAAATCGCCGTGGTAAACAAGGAGAGAAAAGCCCAATAGAGGTTCCCAATTAGCCCCTTTGCTGTTTGGAATAGATAATTTCGACGAAATTATAGCTATGTTGCTATTAAGGTGGATGCCTCTCCTTAAAGAGGACTTGGATGGTGTTGTATCAAAACTATTTTCCTTCTTTTTTGGTTTATTTTTTAGATCTGTGTGCAGCAAAGATTGAAACTAACTTAACTAGCAAACATCCTACCTATCCTTATAAAAGAGCGTCTTGATACTGAGCCAAAGAGAAAACAAACTGCATTTATGTTCAACATGTTGTGATACAAACACCACTAATTACGCTGAAAAATTTTCTTGTTAATTGTAGCGCATATCAACAACAATAAAAAGATGCTTTTAGACATAGTTCTAATCGCACACATTTACCTTAGTTTAAAGCAATAAATGCAAATTGATATAACGGATCTGCAGAAACACTGGTTTATAATCTAACATGCAAATAGAAGTAAGAAGAACTAAGAGCATGGAAGCAATACACCTGTATTAACGCAACAATGCATGATCAATGAAAAGTCATAAACCAGCAAGCCATTCATACACTTGTCAAATCCACAGTGAAGAGACAATCATCCTATTACGATTTCAGGGTCTAAATAAGTTCATTCCCCAAGATTTGATACATTAGGGTCCAAAAAAGTTCATTCCCCAAGCTTACATGCATCGCTCACACTCTTTCTTTCCAAGTGATTTCCGTCCCCCTCATAGTTCATCCCGGGGTTTTTATGATCGGACCTGTTAGAGTCGGTCTTTACAGTCCTCCGTCAGAGATCATTCCTCTTATTTCATTTCATTGTTTAGGTGTTTCATTCCGCTCATTCATTTGCATTCCGTTAGGGGCATTCCATTGACTGACGGAAGGGCTTGGTTTTCTCGTTTCCCTCATGTTTGTACCTGCTGGGTTGGTCAAAATTTCCTCAAAATTTATAAAATTTCAGTTCATGTCATCTACAGTCATAAATGCCATTTTGGTCAAAAAGAGTCATTTAGTTTCTGAGTCTAGGGTTTAGTCTTATGAGATGTTAAATAATGCCCGCAGGCCATGAGGAGGTTTTCCATAAGTTTTCAGTTCAAAATTTTTAATATCAAACATGCTCGAGGACATTTCTTGTTCAAAACTCTGTTTTGAATAAGAAATTGTCAAAATTTGTTTTTGTAATAATATGTATTTTTCCACCATGAAATTCTTCACCATGCAAACTCTGGTCCTCCTTTTCCAAGGATCAACGCCAACAGCCCTGCAAAAAATCAACCAATTTCATCATTCAAAGCTCCAGAAAGTCAATGAGGAAACGAAAGACAAAAGTTGTATTAAATGAAAAAGTGCCAAAGGTAAAAAAACATTACAAAATGGGTTTTGAAGAAGTAAAAATCAAAACCATCTCTTTCCAAGATATTTCTCAAGGTTATTTATTCATTTACATCAAGAGGCATTCAGAAATCTCATAGAGAAGTCGAATTTGAAAGTTCAAGAGCAAACTGTGTTTTGGGAATGGCTGACTGTGTGTGTTAAGTTGCACGCGGCGCATTGGGATAGGCCGCGACGCATTGGCGTGATGCGGCGCATAGAGCCGGAAAACGCAGTGCAAATTCCTTAGGGCGCGGCGCATCCATTGCGCGCGGCACACAGAGCCCCAAAGGCCAAATCACTTCCGCGCTATGAAATTTCGATTTGTTTCAGCTCAAATTTCACCAAGTAAGTTCATTAAAACCTGTTTAATGAGTTTTAGCTATGGTGCTGTGGTTTAGGAGCGAAGACATCAAAGAATTGAAATGGTGAAATGTAACCCTATATCCCTATAAAAAATTTGCTCTTAGGGTTTGAAAGAGGTGGTTAAAACTTGAAACGTTGGTGCTTAAACTCTCATTCTATTGTCATTTGTGCTCTTGTCATTGTTATCATTGTTGTCACTGCTATCACTGTCACACCATTATATCACGATCCCTTCTCCTATACCCATTGTCCCATATCCCTCTACCCTTTTCTTCCCATGTGGTAAGCCTTAAACCCTATCATTCACTATCCATTGAAAAAGCCCAATTTCTACAATATTCAAGGGCTGCCTTTATGTCTTTAACTGCACTTATATGTTGCCATTTCATTAAATTTTGTTCCTAAACTACCCCCCCCATCACTATCACCCATTCTTATTACTTATAAATCCCCAAATCCCTAAATTCCCCAAACAACGACTGTCCTCACACTTATATCTCATTTGACAGTTCTTTTCCCACTGTGACATTTCTTCATAGCATCTTATCATATATGTGACACATTTGGCATCAAAGCATACACCAAAACTCTTGTTTTCACCATACATATATCATCGTATATTTTTCAAATACCTTGTTTTCAGCACCATGTCAGAAACAAATTCATCATATGAGCAGGGATATGAGCAGGACAGTGATTCAACCGCAGAACTAAATGTACCGAGGAGGTCTCATAAAATTGGCAGGCACGTCAGGGAGGAGCCCACTTCTTTGGCTCAATTGCAGGCCTGTCCGCTTGCAATGACATGCTTTCAGCAACATTCATGTTTTCGGTATTGTGAGATGATATCTCAGATTCAGCACCATCTGGAGTTGGTTCTCTTATTTGTCCTACATTTGCGGGATGGTCATGTAAATCTCGTTGGAGTGAACTTCACTTTGACACCAGGGACCTTTTCTGATGCGACCGAGATACCGAACATTGGTGAGGAGTGGAATAAGAGACAACAGCTGGATAGAGCATATTATGAGCATTACATCAGGCCTTGATATTTGAGGCAGTTCAGCAGAGTTTTCCCGTTCCGGTTTCTGAAGGAGTCCTATGCTCCATTAATGAAGCTCATCATTAGATATTTCAGGTGCGAAGGTAGATTCTCACGCCTTTATGCATATCATATCAAACTTTTCATGCATTTCACGAGAGTGCGAATGATGAATATTCCATACTTCATGTGCCGAAACATAGAGCGTATGACTACTCTTGTGCAGAAGAAGACTCCGGAGCAGCAGCATAACAGCATTTATCATTACGCGCTCATCAAAATCATTGTGGTACATCAGCTTGGTTTGCAGGGCATCACATGGGAGGTGTTCATCTCTCGTGACTTCTTTGCAGCCCCTCAGCCTCCTCCCAAGATTGTTCATGATGAGGCAGAGCCTTTGCATCAGTTTTAGGTTCCTGAGACTGAGCCTATTAGTGCTCCAGTGTGTGTGACATATCAGAGAGGCCACAAATCCTTATTTGCAGCAGCACGACGAGTACTATCTCCACCAGGGGTGGAAGGGGTCTCGTTATCTTCATCAGCAGCGCGAGTACTATCTCCACATGGCGTGGAAGGGGTCTTGCCTTCGACATCAGCACATGTACAGGTTCAGGACAGAGGCAAGAGGATTATGCACGATGAGGGCCCTTCAGGAGGCCAAGACACTGATTTTATACTCATCGATGTTGATGCGAGCTCTCCCAGCTCAAAACTGAAAGAGATAATCCAGGAGAAGAAAGCTGAGATCGACACGTTGACTGAGAAATTGCAGAGAGCTCAGTGGGTTATAAATTACTTGGAGCAGCGGAATAAACAACTGGAGGATCAGCAGACACTCATAGAGTTGCGGCAAATCCGTGAAGATCGAGAATTGGCCCGAAAGAGACCGGGTGACATGACACCATTTGAGCGAGAGACTTGCCTTACGCACGTCAAAATTCATCTAGAGAAGCTCTTGGCGAAGGCCAATAGGGACAAAGACATGCTCAGACATATGAAGAATCACTATTGGGCCCGCACACATGTTTGCAGAGCAAAAATGAAGATCTTGAAGGCGAGGTTGAGAAGAGCACTAAAACGTCAGAAAAGGCCGAATCTACTCCGAATCTTGGCCGAAGCTTCCTTGGCTGAGCATGAGACATGATGGGAGACCTTCACTCCAAATTTCAGCAAATTTGGAGAAGATTTTGTCATTTTGAAAATTTTGGTTGCAAAACAGGTTTTTCCGCCCGACGCGTCGCGCCACCCGACGCGCGCTTATGATTGGGACATCTTCTGGAGGAAAAATTTGCATTTTTGGGTTTTTCATGATATATTATGTATTTTCAGGAATGGCCGAAGCATTTCATCAAATTCTGGGCTGCCTAAAGGGCCAAAAACACCTTGAAAATGGCCTTTCTGCCACTTTTTGCACCAGCAGGAACCAATCTTGGGAGATTAAAGTTTTGGAGGGGAAAATGACATCCAAATTGAAACATTCTACTTGGGTTGGATATCAGACATCCAGGGCTTTCCAACAAGATATCATGAGCTCAATTTGGACTTCAGGAAGTGCCCCAAAAATAGGGTCAAAGTGGTGTGACACATAGAGAATTTGGGCGCGGCGCATAGAGGAATTTTGCCCAAATTTCACTTTTCAGCTCAGAAATTTGCCCAGTTTTGACTAGTTTTACTTTTTCATGTGATGATTGATCTCTCTTGATGTAATTTGGTAACCATGATGTAAATTTGGCATGTTTTTACTTGTTCTAGAGGATTCATTCACTAAAAAGTAAAAATTAAGTGAATGGATCAGTTTCCTAGCATATAGAGGCAAGTTGTTTGGCTGCTTAGATTTTAGCTCCATGTTTAGAATTGGTTGAAACAGCTCCTAGAAGGATGAGCTCGACCCCTAGAGGCATGGGAAGGGGTTAGGATGGTCTATATATTGTATTTTATGAGACATTTTCAGGGTTGGATACTTGGGAAAAGTTTGGCACCTCATTGTACTTTCATTTCAGATTTTGGCAAAGGAAAGACCAGAGTTTTGCAGCACTTGTTGGGATCCTTGTGGCTTCTGAGTTTTGATGATGTTCTTCTCATGTTATTGTAAGTTTAATTAATGTTATATGTATGCCATTTCCCTTCTCTATGCTTCTGAATTAAACAAATGAGTAATTGAGGTAGAATTCATTGATTTGCTGGTGCTCTGCCTTAGACTTTTGTTTAGTTTTATATGTTTTTCGTCAGTTTGAAGAGGATCCTTGCACTCTCTTGCCCTCTTCAGCTCCTTAGAAGTCTTTCTATCCATCCATTGAATCTAAGACATCAAAGTCATTGCCTACCCTGCCCCAACTTGAACTCTGCAAGAATTTGGCCTCATCCCCAAGCCCAAAATTGTTTTTCCCTTTTTCCAACAAAAACCCCTAAAAATCAAAATCAAACTCTCCTATTTTTTTATCTAGCCTAAGATCAGTTGTTGTTTTAGTCATTTCAAGCCCCTTTGAATATTTTAATTGAGATTGACTCGGAGAGAGCCCTCTCCTATCCTCGTAGGGCTAGCTACGAGGCTGAGCGTGGTTTGGTGTTGTCCTTCTTCTGCCTTATTTCAGCCTAAGGTGGATTTGGGAACTAACAGGACCAAACTCTCATTATTGATTCACACATGAAAAAACAAATATCCTAACTGACTAACAAAGCATGCATTCAACAATCACTCATAAACAGGAAAGTAACAACAGAATTCGGTGAAAAATGAGCTTCCACTCGTAAAACATCATGATCAAAACAGTAACAGACGTTGCACACTTCACCATTGGGGCCAAGTCCTGGGATTTTCAAATAACGTTGAAGAGTGGCAAACGGTCGTGAAGGGATGTCACAATCACGGTGAGGTGGCAGTTACTGCGTGTGCGGTGGTGACCGATTTTCGCATGGTTTGCAAGCGGTAAGCAATACCGAGGCAAAGGATGTAATAAGACGATAAGGAGACAAGTGGGGGGTTGAGTGATAATGGAAACCACTTATTTCGCACCCTCACCCCATGGTTAAAGTTCCAAGGTTGCGGGGTGTGAAATGGAATTCAGGCCGTCAAATGCATTGTGGAGGCAGAGATGAGGAGATGCGTGTGAACAAGAGGGAAATGCGTACATGATGGTGGGGCCCCACTGACAGGGCCGAGGTCATTACTGCGTGTGTGGGTGGGGCCTTGCTTATGATCGCCTACGTAACTGCGGGAGCGCCCCTAGGTATCGCGGCTTCATCAACACAGTGCCCCCGGAGTGATCGTGGGCCCTTGATTTGGGTCAGCGTGCCTATGTTATGGTCAACCTACGATTTAAATGTCGACCTGTTTGTGCCCGCGGGTTTTCCTTGATCTGCCACCAGTTGCTGTCATCTCACCTGCGCCGGATAATGTGTGCACTCATTAAGCTATGGTCGGACCCACCACTCGCGGCTCTGACCTATGCACGACTCGACCCTTTGTTGTGTTTTTCCGCAAACCTCGTGTTGTGTTCGTAGAGATAGAAACCTTCCAACCAACAAGCTAACATAAATTTGTTATCTATAGACTACATCTAAAATTATAAAATAAGTACCCGAGATGCACATATGTCAGCAAAAGACTACGGTTTAGCACAAAAAAATAATTTGCTAAAACGAACAAAACAACAAAAATAGGTTGGCAAAACGAAAGGAGTTCGGCAAAAGATATCTGAGGCACCCGAAATTCACTGAATCTCTAAGGAGCATTTTTTGTTTTTTGGGTTTTAATATGCTTTATTTTATCTTATTAACATAGGGTTTGTTGCTACAACACTTAGGAGGGAGCCCACAACTCCTCAAGATAAGTATCTCATTCCCTATATTTTTCTTCATGTACTTAAGATTTTGATTATATTAAATACTAATCACTTATTCCTTGCTTAGAAATCAATCTATTGGACGTTCAAGAATCATGGAGAAGGTTCGAAGAAGGTTTGTGTTGATCAATGGTTGTCATTGATGCCAACCTAAGCAGCACCAAGGGCTACCCTGATCTTGCATGGGAATTTTGACTTGACAACTTACTCTATTCCAAGTCAAGGATATTTTTGATGGTTTCTACTTGTCGATATGTTTCTGTTGATGTATGGCATGCCACATAATTCTTCACAGTTTGAGAGATATTTGTGTTTGAAGTTAGTAATCCCAATTAGTGGGCTAAAACCCCATGGGGTTGTAGCATGAAACTAATCATTGGTTGTGGTCATTGAATATTCAATAATTAATAATTTTTTAAACTCCTAAAATCTCTCCAACGTTCACTTGTTGAAGACCCTCTCAACCTAAGCATTTATATAAATTGTGACCCTCATATCCTCCTAATGCAAGGATGTCGCTACTTAAAATAGGTCATCGTGGCATTATCGCTATAATTTTTTTTTCTGCGAAGCTTCAGATGCTGAAAAAAACCCATTTGAGCTGAAATCCTGATTTGACAATTTCAGATATTGCTTCGCTAGATATTTCAGGCTCCCGAATTTCATGTCAAATAGGTGACCTTGGGAAAATCGTCATAACTTTCTCTCTGAGTATTGGATTCAAAATTCGTAAAAAGTAGCAGAAAGAGGACAGATTGTTGTTTGTTGGATATCATTTTCAAGACCAAATATTGAAACAATGACAGGTGGGACTTCATACAAGTTAGTTCTATTGGACCAGTCTATAATGAGGTATCGTAGCAGATTGGGCATAATTATTTCTTGAAGAATCCAATATTGATCAGACCTATGACATTGGAAAGAGGACTTAGAGGGATGCCACAGGATGCAATTTCAAACCTTGGAGTTCTTAAACTACATAGATACATCAGATTCAATATCGAGCTTCTAGAAGGCAAGACAAAATATTTATTCAAGGATCACTGCAGTAAGGACAACACATCAACAGTCAAGGGTAAGTCTGCTACAAAAAGGTATGTATGATTAGTGTTTGAATTTTAATTTGAATATCACCTCTAACATGTGTTTTTGTAGGACAGTGTAAGTATTTTTCATATATGTTTGATTGAGTTTTGTTCATAAATGTTGAACGTATTTACATTTGAATTTCGAATATTTCTCTGACATATGGTTTGCAGGACATTGTAAGTATTGTGATTGTATATTGGTTTGGGTATTTTTCATTATTTTATGTGCAGGAAGAAGGACACAATAGGAAAACTCAGACACATACTAGAAAGACAATGCAACACCAAAGTACCATTACTTGAAGTAAGCACAGCAATACCTCGGCAACTGCTAGTGTTCAAAGAAGCAGTGTCAAGTCAAGTATCAGGTCGTGTCAAAAGTCAATATTCTAAAAGAGCCATTATTGTAAAAGATTCAATCTGCCTAGAGTTGGAGAGGCATTGTTGGGTGGTATAAGTGTCTTTGTTTCATAATGTTATGGTTTGGTTGTAGGTCATAGTGCGATTGGGTGGTTGGTCTAGTTCAAGAAAATCATTGTGAATCATATTGTATCGTGGATCATTGTCCCTGGTGTTGCACAAAAATTTGTCACTATACCTATACTCCCCGTTCTTGATCCTGGAGACCCTTAATAGTGACCCCTATGCCCATTTTCCGTCATGAAAATATGCCTTCATGTCCTCTTCAAAAGGATGAACAAACTCTTTGTTGGCCATTTCTAGAACAACTCCTTGTAAACCTAGTTATCTGGAGCAGCCCTTCTCCGTGTCTTGCTTGCGCCTGGAGAGAGTACCTTTATTCCAATATCAACAGTTGAAGATCCATGATCCAGCCCTGAGATACCTGAGACTGATGAGGTGGTGTGATATCATGCCTCATCAGGGCGGGAGCTAGCCGATGCATTTCCTGACAACATTTTTCATCTGGTTGCATCGTCAACTCATTGTGGTTAAGGACTATGCATACACAGGCATCGACTTCAGGGGAGACCTAGATCTACCCATTCCATCAAGAAAATAGTGGATTGATGCAAGTAAAAATAGTTTTTAACATTTTTGAATTTTTGAATGTTTTTTTTCATGTATTCTGAGATCTAAACTTATGATGTTTTACAGATATGGGTCCTCAGAGACCACCAGGTATGTCATTTATCGCGGGGAGGATAGCTCGCCCAGTGGAGGATGTTCCCTATGATGAGGGAATAGACACATTAGTCGAGATAGAGCGGAACTTGGTAGGCCTCACGAGAGGCATCCCAGAGTATGGTACCTTTGATGATATTCCTCTTTGCTTTCAAAGGCATAGGGTCGATGTTCTAGGCAGACTATGTCACTTACTCTGGCGAGTGATCCGAGCGGTCACCTGCTATCACGAGCACCATGTGGGTGGATGACAACCCTTTGTTTACATTTTTGTACTAATGTAGGCTCAAAGAGCCATTGTTGTCAAAGAACACATATTTTTTGAGATTTTTATGTAACACACTTGACAGACTCGATATATATATATATATATATATATATATATATATATATATATATATATATGTGCATGTTTCTATGGCTACTCATGTATGATGTATTGGTTTTTACATGTTGCACAGATGTCTATCTAATACATAATTTTCTAATGTAAATGTTAATGTTATTAAATGTCTTGGAATATGTTGATATGTAATAAAATCAAAATGCCTTTCCAATAATAGAACATGAAAATACATACGCAAAATTTGAGGTTTTTGCACAGAATAATGGCCATTTAACTGTAACACAATGAGTTTTGAGTCTAATTTAACAGCCAAATCTCTAATCCTGAGATCAATTACATCTAATAATAGCTCGATAACCACACTATATTCGACAATATTGTTAGTTTTTCGACCCAAACAAATACCTTGTAAATTAATCAACTCGCCATCAGGGGCAAAGAGTCCCCATTCTGCAGAAGACAAGTTCCATGTGCTATGGAAAGTGCCATTAGAAAAACCGATGTAATGATTCGATGACATCTGCAAACCAAGTGGAACACGAGATGAGCAGAGGAAACATGCCTGCAAAGCAAAAATCACTCTAAAAATCCAATTAAAGCACACTAATGTACAAAGCATCGCACTCATGATCACGTATAATACTTCTTCAGATATAGTTCAACAATGAACTCAGATGACTGATTTCCATCATGATTAACATAAATAAACCCACGTTTCTACCATTGATATTACCTGTAGGCATTACCTCGGCCAATTTTGTGAGAAAATTCACAGCAGCAGTGAAGTTCCCATGCCCCCTAGCTGAGTAAGGGTTACAAAGCTTGGAAATAATGTCCCCATAGGAAATTTACCAAACGGTAAGAACAAGGTCGAAGGGAGTGGGTGGGCCACACTTTTTGAGGAAATCAGTGTAAATCTTGAGCTCATGGGGAGAATAAGAAACCTGAAAAAAGACATTTTCGACAGTTCCAGAGATGGCGATTGGAATAATTGGGGTAATATTTCTCATGTTCCCTTCAGACAACACTTCATGAATCGGGATGGGATTCTGAAATGGGCCAATTGGTACAGACAAAGCATGGGATTCCATATAGGTAGAGATGTCACCTAGAGTTGGGAGAAACGAGGAACGATGATGTCCATCATCCCATGGGGTTCCTTCAAGAGACATTGTATCCACAATACTTTCGTCGGTAGGTAAAATATCATTCAAGGGATCATCATATTCCCAAGAACCAAATCAAGGAGACTCCGCATAAGTTTCGAGAGAAGAAACCAATCGATCGTTCATCTCAGATGTAGCCTTAGAAGCCATAAGAATACTCTGATACATTTGTTCAGCAGGGCTTAAAGGCATAACGTTAGAAAAAATTTCAAGTTGGTTGGGACTAGGAACAATCCATGGATCATGACTAGAGGATATCATATTAATAGTGGTGAGATTCAAAGGCGGGAGTGGAAAAATTCCCATAAGGGACAAGTCTTTGAATAGACCCAGCCCGATGATCTCATAGGGGGTAGTGGTATTCCCAACATATGGAGTGTTTCCTATTGAAGAATTAGAGGAAAATAAAGCTAATTGATCAACAATCACGATTTTTTCTTGATGAGGAAAGCTGAGGACACAAAAAAGGGTGGAGACCACACAAACCATGGCATGAATCCAACTGTGTCCAAGAAGGAGGTTATAATTCAAGTTGGTGTCTACCATACGACCGAGAATCTCTACCATCAAAAGCATCCAAAGTGTTCGAGGACTAACTCAATGGAGGAGAGTTGATGGATTTCTAACAAGCGATAGACATGATGCAGGTCGAAGCGCCTTCATCAACAACGATCCTATGAATGGTTTTCCCCATCACGGTAACTTGAATCATAAAATCTATCTGAGATGGGAGGCGAGGAACGAAGTTCTCAAGATAAAAAGTAATAATATTGGAGTCTATAGGATCAATCCCTCCAATAGCAGAAAGTAGCGCCTTCCGTTGTGATGGACACAACTGAAGGGCTTCCAAAGCCAACATTGTGGAAGGCACTTGAGCTAGATCCTCTACAATATTGTAGTGTTGCGCAGCTCTCACATTTGGATTATAAGACGATTTACAAAGAACAACCTTTGGAGGTGGTCGGACGATGGACTCACTACTAGGTCTCTTGATCTGGAGAGGACCAGAACTAGGAGGTGTGGAAGAGGAAGGGTGATCTGTAAATTCTGGTTCCATGGGAGTGTTGGATGGATTCGGGTAGTCTTTCGATCTTGTGGTAATTGAGATAGATTTCGTACAATACATGAAAAATTGAGAATTTATAGACGATTAGGGTTGATCTACCATTTCCGTCTGCTGAGAAGGGAAAGGGTCTTTCAAGACAATTGGGCTCCTGGAGGCTCCCTTCAAAGGATGGGCAACTTCGGAACGCCGACGACAATCCTTGGTGTAATGATCATCATCACATATTAAACATGGATATTTAGGCTTGTGTGTTGAAGAATCTTCAATAGATGATTTTTTCGATTCCTATTTAGGGTTGTTGGATTTGGATTTTCCTTTACCCTTTTTATTACGGGAATATTGGATAGAATTTACCTAGAAGGTTTTACCAAGATTCTTCTGGTTACTGGAAGAAGTGGAGGGTGCAGTGGCAGTAGTGGACTTAGACTTTAAGGAAGCTTTGGGTTCACTACTATTAGCATGAGCCATTGCCTCGATAATGCCATCAACTGGAGGTGTAGCAGGAGACTGAGATGATGTCGGATTAGTTGAAGGTCGATGCACGTGAGGCAGGAGCTTGTATAGAGTTCCATATTCGGAATTAAAAAAATCGAGGTATTGAGCTTTGGCAATGACTTCCTCTTCTATGACACATCCACCCATGGCAACATCGTTAGCAATCCTTGGAACAAATGATTGTGTAAACCATTCAGTCAAAAAATTATTGGGGATGTCGAATTTTATGAGGTGATGAAAACGTCACCATTCGTGAATGTGATCCGAAATGTGAGTAGCATTTGACTGCTTAAATGAGGTGAGGAGGTGGGTGATGGTTTCATAACATACCGATCACTGGAAGTGATTAAGGAAAGCCATGGCCAATGAGTTGAAATTAGATAAAACACCTCGAGGGAGCTCAATATACCACTTGGTCGCAGTACCAGTCAAAGTGCGTTGGAAAATATGAATAATAATTGAATCATCGACCCAAGAGTTAGAAGAGCACCATAAGTGTTACATCATGACATGGGTTTGTGGTCTTCCCTAGACTTGCCTTCAAATTTAGGACAACCTCCCGGGATTTTGGTTGAAACTGGCGGCCAATGCAGCTGATGTTGGATGGGGTCATTTGTAATATTTGACATATTTGGAAGTTCCAACGTAGCCAAAAATGGTCTGGGAGGATGATGAGGAGAAAAAGGTTGGGGGTTACAACCTGGTTGATATGGATTCTGCCCCCAATAGGGCAGATTTTGTCCTGGGTACACATATTTCCCCCATTGTTGGTAAGGACCTTGCTGCAGCTGCTGCTCAACATAGGGACCTTGTTGGGGTTGTTGATAAGGCCCCTGTTGGATTTGGGGTTGTGGACCTTTCTTGATATAGGGTCAAGGGTGAGGTCCTTGTTGAACATGAGGTCCAGTTTCTGGTCCTTGCTGAACATGGGGTCCAACCTGTGGTCTTTTCTGGACATAGGGTCCAGTCTGTGGTCCCAATTGGGCCTTCTAGTACTGAGGAATCTATTGATATTGAGCACCACGCTGAGGCCCAAGTTGGGGTTGCTGGTAATAAGCACCAGGTTGATCGGGGCGAGGACCAGATTGACCCAGAGGGAGATTCAGACCATTTTGAGTATAAGGACCAAACTGAGGGTTAGTCGTAACAACACCTGCGGGAAGTTGGGGTTGTTAGACGTACTGCTGAGAGATGTTTGGTCGAGGAACATACTAACATTGTACATTTAGTTTTTGAACATATTGATAAGGGACGTTGGGCTGTTGAACATACAAATATGGTGTGTTCAGTTGTTGGATAGGTTGTTGAACCTAATAATACAGAATGTGGGGCTGCCGATAGACAAATGTGGTTGAAGTAGGTGGACCAACCAAAGGAATGGTTCCTACGACAGTGTTCGTCGGTCCTGAAAACAATGTCCCACTTAGACTAGCATTAGGTTGTCTCACCCCTAGAACGGGCCTAGAGTTTAGTGGGCCCCCACCTGAGATGGGAGTTACATAAAGAGGACTAGACTTCCCCCCAGGCATGGACGAAACCGTAGATTTTCCACTCAATGGTGGAACTGTAGTAATCATAGATAGAGAGAAGGGAGTGGAGGATCCTATCGAAGCAATCATCTGACCAATAGTGATTGTAGGTCAAACAACAGGTTGAGACGTGTCAGCCACATTATAAATGAATGGGCGGGATGATGGGGGGATACCCATTGACCAAATGGGATTTAGAAATAAATATGTGGCATCGAAAGCTCTGGAAAAAAGGCTTCCCAAAGAGGTATACCCTTGCATAAGTGGAGATGCAAGCTGACTAAAGGGTATTTCGGTTCCATTGCCTGAATCTTGAGGTGTGGGGCCAAAAAAATTTCCTTTAGAGGGAAACACAGATGAAGTAGATTCCGGAATGTAGGTGCAAGTGGTTTCCTGTAGAGTACTGTGAGGAGCACTCATGAATGGGACATCATCAACATTGGATGCCATTTCATCGGGAAATAACTGACAGACTGTAGAGTGAGATGCTACAGGAGAAGCAGGAAGGGGAACTTCAGGTTGATCAAAAGGACTATAAGCCTATTGAGGCAATACCACAATAAGATCAAAGAGTAGATTCTCAAGAAAGAGCATAAACTATGCAGACAGTTCAGGGCTTTCCAGCTCAGAGTCTTCTGATGTCGTCCAAGTATAATCGTCAAGCAGTGGTTGAGATCAAATGGGTTGTACCCTTATGAAAATCCCAAATTCGACAACTTGAGCTTCAAGGGGTCCAACTAGAAACTGCGGGGCCTCAGGAGGAGGCTCTTGAAATCCTTCAGAGGAGGGATGATGTAAAGCCAAGGATTCAACCACAATGACCTTTCAAGACAAGATCAAGGAAGGAGAAGGTGAAAAATATTAAAATCCACAATTTACCAAGCAATGATGTGGCTGGAGAACTGCACAAGTAAGATGTTTTTGTGGGAATTTACTTTTAGAATTAAATTAAAAATAAATAAAAAAGGGTGCACTAGGCATAAAGGTTTACCATGTATTCGTGAAATTTAATATACACCTTGGTGATAAATGATAGAAAAAATGACCAAGGACTAAACGTACTATAGTCGATCTCCCCGAATGCTATGTTTGGTGTATCACGTTTACAAGGCGGCCGACTCGGTTACGTATGGTAGGATTGCAACCTAATGGTGTCTCCCTAAATATACACGATATTAAGTGGGAGTCCAGTCCGTAGTAGTGTTCTTTAATGCGTAATCATTCGATGAGAGTGCCCCAAATATACTTATCATACGTCAATATGTTGGAAATGTTGTCATTGATGGCAAAGAAGGCAGCAGATGCAGAGACAGGAAAAGGACATCAGCAGAAGATAGTAGGTAACATGTACAGGGAGCATAAGAAGAACGGAGGTCGAGCAGCAGAGGTAGAGGCAGAGGCAACGAATACAGAGGAAGAGATGAAACAGTCAAGCAGTAGAGGCCGAGGTTGAGCAGCAGAGGCAAATATGAAATGGTCGAGCAATGGAGGCAGAGGCAAAGCTGTTATCACAGTGAAGGAAGACAAAGGCAGATCCCAGTTGGAAGATACACTAAAGACTGAAGCGGCAAAGTATAAATTCCGAGAATCACTACCCCAACTGGTAGATACACTAAAGTCTGAAGCGGAAAAGTATACATACATATATATATATATATATATATATATATATATATATATATATATATATATATATATATATATATATATATGCAGCACTTTATATAAGCATAGATTTTTTTTAAACAAAGAGAAAAGTATATATATATCCATATGTAGCGCGAGATATAAAGAATCAAAGGTTTTATCAAAGGAAAAGTACCACATGGTGGGACCCTCATCAATCGCATCGGAAAAAGGTTGGCAACGGATCATTTGAACAGAAAGTTGTGATTGCGATTGAAGCCCGGACCCGATGGGCGTATAAACTGTGATCAATATGTGTTTGAATTCCGGCCTAATCGCATCGGAGCATCGAAGCATAAGAATATCGGAACAATGCAAATACAAATTGTGATTGCGATTGAGTTCTGGACCCGATGGGCATATAAACTGCAATTCATACATATTTGAGTTCGGGTAAATAGTGATTGATCGCATCGGAGCATCAGAGTATAAGAATATCGGAACATGCAAATACATGTTGCGATTGCAATTGAGTTCTGGACCCGATGGGCATATAAACTATAACTCATACATGCTTGAGTTCCGGTAAACAGTGATTAATCGCATCAGACCCATCGCATCGGCACATCCAAATGAACAATGTTTCATCGCATCGGAGATGGAGCAGAGGATCGGAACATGCAACTGGAAGTTTCGATTGCGATTAATCGCAATCGGAGTGATCGCATCGCATCGGAGTGATCGCATCACATCGGAGAATGATGCAAGTTCGGCGAAGTGGGCCCAAAAAGGGCATTTTATGTATTAAAATGATTCATTATTGTTACATTGCCAAGAGGTATCAGAGTTAAATAACGCCGCAGTTTTCATGTTAAAGCTCTGTATAATTATGCCGATAGTTGAAATTGTGTTATATCTAAAGTCAAAGATTTGTTGTGATGTCTCATAGCAAGTGAGTTAAGAACACAATAGGTGTTAAAGCTTCAGGCCCGATTTGTGAAAGCCGTGAACACATATTGAACGATTCAATTATTGATTAACCATTGGGTTATGGTTTCTAAGGTTTGAATATCAAAATAATAATGCCGAGAATGAACATTAATTACTTGAAATAATAGAAGGAGAGAACCTTGCATAGAGGGCATATATTGGGTTTATAACCATGGCGATATTAAAGCCTCCGCATTCAGTTATTTAAACTGCCAGTAAAGGAAACCAAAGCATTGGAATTTGCCCAGATTTAAAGTCAGCAGTTATATATATTGTAACGCAGCTATAAATATATACAGCAGACACACAATCACGGTGAACAGGAATATGCATCGGAATGAATTTGACAGGTGTACAAGCACAAAAAACCAGAAAATATGCAGAAGACAATGAGCAGAAGAAAGCAGAACACTTACCTAATATCAGCAGAAAAGACAAAGACAACAAAGCAAAAAGCCAGAAATGGACTAAGTAAAATTGTTTTTATATGTGAATGTAAATGTTGTAATTTATTTTTTATTGTTTGTGATGCATTGGCAAGTCTCCAGAAGAAAACAAAATCCCACTGAAATATTAAATTAAGCACCTACAATTACATTTTTCCGAGTGAGCTAAAAAATAAATGAGAAGGCAAAAGACCAAAAAGTATGACTATCCATTTCAAAATTCCCTGAGGAATACAGACAATCATAAGAAAATCTCTATAAGTAATATCATCTTGATATGAATAAGCAATTAGAGAGAGTGAGAAGAGAGAATTCAGAGTTTGGAAAATTGAGGCAGAGAAGATTAGGAAGAGAGGAGCAGAAAGAGATGCTACAGAACAGAGCTGATATCTGAGGTAAATCAACAAACATTTCCTTTGGTAAATTGAGGAAGTTGGAGCTTCCCTATCAAGTTGAAGCTTGATAGCTGCCAGTAGTAGCTGATTGAGGTTGGAGCCTCCTGTAGGTTGGTGCCTGCAGAAAATTGAAAGGAGTTGGTGCTTCCTTGCAAGTTGTAGCTTGAAGAATTGAGGTTGGAGCCTCCTGTAGGTTGGTCCCTGCAGAAAAACAATGGTGAGAGGGAGTTGGAGCTTGCCTTTGCATCACAACAATAATAATATGTGGTTTTCTCCCTTTATGGGTTTCCACTTAAATCTGTTGTCTCTATCTGTGTTGCCTGTGTCCTGAGATGATTTGCCAAATCTGCTTAATGTTTTCTGCTCTCATAATAAGTTTGAAGTCACATTAATTTAATATTTGCTGCAACATATTAAGGCTATTCATATACTAAGGTTGATTATAAAAGTAAGCTGTAAATTAGCTGATGAAAAATTTAAAAAGTTCATGTATGTGTTAAAATAATTCACCCCCCCCCCCCCCCTCTCATTTTAACTAAGAATTCAACAATTGGTATCAGAGCCAGTTCCTTTGTACTAGTCTAACAACTGAAAGGAGATCCTAGGTTCCCAAGATGGCTAGTAAAGAAGGATGCTCAACCAATAAAGCCCCTTTTTTCACTGGTGCCAATTATGCTTTCTGGAAAATCAGAATGAGGACATACATAATGTCTCTAGGAATAGAAGTCTGGGCTGCTGTGGAATTAGGATATGCCCCAAAGGCAACTGACTCAGAGAAATAAACCAAACAAGATTTTGTAGCTAACGCAAAAGCCATGAATGCCATCTTAAATGGATTGTGTGAAGAAGAGTTTATCAAAGTAATGCACAAATACACTGACAAAGAAATGTGGGATACTCTGGAGAACATCCATGAGGGAGACAAGAAAGTAAAGACTACCAAAATTCAATTCTATAGAGCCCAGTTTGAGAACTTAAAAATGAATGATGATGAAGACATTGCCAGTTTCTTCCTAAAAGTTGTAGAAATTGTTAACAATATGAAAGCTCTTGGAGAAACCATGCCAGAAAGTATAATTGTGCAAAATATTCTAAGATCTCTTCCATCCAGGTTTAATCCCAAGGTGTCTGCAATAGAAGAAACAGCTGATTGGGAGACCTTGACCATGAACCAGCTACTTGGAAATTTAACAGCATACGAGATGAGGCTCCCACAGAAGAAGCCAAGTACGAGGGAGGCAACCTTTAAAACGGAAAAGGAGAAAGAATAAGAGGAAGACATATGCTCTTGCTCGGATGAAGAAGAGGAAAAATTTGTCAAGAAATTGGATAGAGGCTCAGGTAAATACAAAGGTAAACTTCCTTTCAAATTCTTTAACTGTGGAAGAGTTGGACACTATGCTGCTAAGTGTCCTCACAAGAAAGTAAAGAATCAGGCTCAAGAATCAGGGAAAAATACATCAAAGAACTGGCAGAAAGGAAAGAAATTTAGTAGAAAATCCTTCTATGCTCAACAAGACAACAGTGCATCCGAAGACTCTGATGAACCCTCAAGTGAAGAAGGAACCTCTGAATTTTTATTGATGGCCATAGAAGAACTTGAAGGACTCCTGCTAGAAGATGAAGAAGAAGAAGGTGAAGTCGACCTTGAGGGGGAGCTAAGAAGTGCTCTGGAGGAGATTGACAAACTCAAACTGAAGTGCAGAAAACAAAAGGACATTCTTCTCAAGTATGTAAGAGAAGAACAAAATTCAGAATTCCTCATGCAGCTAAAGGTAGAGCTTGAAGAAGCCAAGAAGATAGAAGACATGTTACTTCAGCAAATCAAGGATAAAACTCGAGAACGAGAGAAGCTGGAAGAAGAAGTTGTATGTCTGAGGAAGAAATTAGAAAATGCTCAGAGGAAAGTGTCTACAAATTCCTCTCAAACAACAAGCTCTAGTAAGTTGAACAAAATTTTGGATGCTCAAAGATCTCCTATGATAAAAACTGGAATAGGCTATGAAGGAGAATCAAGTAAAAGCAAAGAAAAGGAAAACAGAGAGATTATTTTTGTAAAATCAAAGAAGAATGATGAAGCAGCTCAAACAATTCCTACAAAAGAAGAAACCTGTAATGCGGAAGACAGAGATCAGAAGAAACCTCTAGTAACAAAGAATGTAATAAATACTAAGACCCCTGAGTATGTCAAATTTAGAAACCATCAAAGGAGAGTCTTCCCTCCTATGAATAATGCCACCTGTTATGTCTGCCACAAGCTGGGACACATTGCTGCATATTTTCATACAAGGAGGAGTAATTCAAATCAACAAAAGATGCAAACAATGAAGAGACTGCCTCAAGCAAACAAATGGAAAAGACATCCTTACATCAGGTATGCAAATAGTTTCTATGGTTACTGTTTTTATTGTAATGAATTTGGCCATAAAATCATTGAGTGTAGAAAGTATGGACAAAGATTGATGTTCAACACCTCAAGGAGGTTTATGAATCAAAGAAATTTTGTTCATACTCACAATTTTGCAAAAATTATGATCAAATTCTGTGTATGCAATCAAGTTGGACATATGCCTTCCAAATGTCCTCTCAGAAGATGTAGTTCATCACCCCACAAAAGATACCAAACAAAAGGGTGCTTCCAGTGGATAAAGAAGGTGAATAAATGTGACTTGGCTCTAATTTCTTAAGACTTGAAAAGCCAGTGGTATTTGGACAGTGGCTGCTCAAAACACATGACTGGAGACGGAAGCAAGTTTATAACTCTTGATGAAAAGAAATCTGGAAATGCCACTTTTGGCAATGATAAATTAGGAAAAATAAAAGGAAAAGGCTCAATCAGCTTAGACAATGGTAGAGGAAAGGCCCAAGATGTATTATTTGTAGATGGGCTAAAAGCAAATTTGCTAAGTGTCAGTCAAATGTGTGATAAAGGCTGTGAAGTTCTTTTTAGAGCACAAGATTGTGAAGTCAGATCAAGTACCACAGGTAAGACTCTGCTCAAAGGAGTTCAAACAGAAAGTAATGTTTACATTGTGAAAGAGGAAGATGAAGCATGTCATCTTAGCAAACTAGAGGAGTCATGGTTATGGCATAAAAGGTTAGGACATCTCAACTTCGATCACATCATCAGACTAAGCAAGAAGAAAGTTGTAAGAGACATGCCAGAAATAAAAAGGCCTTCTAATACTATATGCAAATCTTGTCAATTGGGCAAACAGACTCGCACGTCATTTAAAGACAAAGATGAGTTATCAACAAGAAGACCACTCCAGCTTGTGCACATGGACCTATGTGGACCTGCAAGAACTAAAAATCCAAGTGGAGAATCCTACTTCATGCTGATAATCGATGACTTATCCAGAATGACATGGGTGGCATTCCTCAAGAATAAATCGGAAGCTCTGGAAAAATTCAAAATATTCAAAACATTAGCAGAAAATCAGACAGGATGCAAGCTAAAATGCATTAGATCAGACAGAGGAGGTGAAATTATGACTTTGCAGACCTATGCAATGAACATGGCATAAAGCAACAATTTACTATTACAGGGACACCTCAGCAGAATGGAGTAGCAGAGAGACAAAACAGATCCGTACAACAAATTTCCAGAGCCATGATGCAAGAGAGTAATATTCCTCAAACCTTTTGGGCAAAAGCAGTACACACAGCAGTGCATATCCTTAATAAAGCTCACTTAAGGCCAAGCAATGACAAGACTCCCTATGAAATATGGCATGGAAAGCCAAATTCAATCAAACATTTTAGAATTTTTGGAAGTAAGTGTTATATAAATAATAATGATGAAAATCTTGGGAAATTTGATGCAAGAGCAGATGAAGGGATTTTTCTAGGATATGCTTCCAAAAGTAAAGGGTACAGGTGCTACAACAAGACTCTTCGAAAAATAGTTGAAAGTATTGATGTGAGATTTGATGAAGAACTTCCAAAAAATACAAGAGATACAGACTGCTGCAGTCCATCAGACAACCATGAAGAAGAAAACCAGAATGATGATGAAACAAGCAAGACAACAGAAGATGTAGAGCTGAGCTCGAAAGCCCCCTCAAGATACACGCAGAAGAATCATCCTGAAGATCAGATCATAGGAGACAATAAATTAGGGGTCCAGACAAGAAGGCAGCTAACTGAACAGACAGAAGAGGTATACATAGCCATGTTATCACAAATAGAGCCAAAGAGATTTAAAGAAATCAGCAAGGACAAGTATTGGGTGAATTCTATGAATGAAGAATTAAACCAAATTGAGAAAAACAATACATGGGAACTAGTTCCTAGACCCACTGGGAAAAATGTCATAGGCTCAAAATGGGTATTCAAAAATAAAATGAATGAGGAAGGACATGTAATCAGGAATAAAGCCAGACTTGTCTGCAAAGGATATTCACAAATCGAAGGACTTGATTTCGATGAAACATTTGCCCCTGTAGCCAGAATGGAAGCCATCAGAATGTTTCTGGCCTTTGCATGCTACCAAGACTTCAAGGTATATCAAATGGATGTAAAATCTGCTTTTTTGAATGGAGATCTAGAAGAAGAAGTCTACATGGAACAACCAGAAGGTTTCTCTTTAACAGACAAAGAAGACTATGTGTGCAGACTGAAGAAGGCTCTATATGGACTGAAACAGGCTCCTCATGCTTGGTACTCAAGACTGGATAAATATTTGCAAAAACAAGGCTTTAAGAGAGGTGGAGTAGACAAAAATCTATACATAAAAGCCCATGAAAATGAACTCCTGATTGTTGTAGTATATGTTGATGACATTATGTTTGGAAGCAACAGAGATGAACTAGCAAAAGGGTTTTCTGAGAAGATGAAATCAGAGTTTGAGATGTCCATGATTGGAGAACTCAGTTTCTACTTAGGACTTCAAATTCAACAAAATAACATAGACACATTCATCTCACAGGAAAAATACTTAAAAGAAATGTGGAAAAAGTTCAAAATGGAGGACTGCAAACCTGTGTCAACTCCCATGATCACGGGATGCAAGCTATGTACTGATGATGGATCTGCTGATATAGATAAAAAACTCTACAGATCCATGATAGGAAGTCTGCTGTATCTGACAGCATCAAGACTAGACATCATGCTAGCAGTAGGACTAGTGGCTAGATATCAAGCAACACCTAAACAAAACCACCTTCTGGTAGTCAAAAGAATATTTAGATATCTACAAGGAACACCACAGTATGGACTTTGGTATCCTAAAGGCAAAAGCTTCACTTTGATAGCATACACAGATGAAGATTGGGCCAGCTGCGTGGATGACAGGAAAATCACAAGTGGAGGTGCATTTTATTTAGGAGAAAGTCTGGTGGCATGGTTAAGCAAGAACAAACATCTATCTCTCTGTCTACAGCAGAAGAAGAATATATAGCAGCAACAGCATGTTGTACACAAGTCATGTGGATGAAGCAAACCCTCCAAGACATGAAGGTAAGCATTGATGAACCTATCTCAATCAAATGTGATAATACAAGTGCTATAAGTATATCTAAAAATCCCGTGCTTCACTCAAAAACTAAATATATCCCAATCAAGTATCATTTTCTCCGAGAACAAGTGGCTCAGAAGATAGTAAAACTGGAGTATGTACCAACAAAAGAACAGACAATAGATATATTTACCAAACCGCTTGCTAGAGAACCATTTGAATATTTGAGAGATAGACTAGGGGTAGTATCTATAGATTCTACTCTATGATAGGAAGAGAAAACACAGTTTCAGGGGGAGAACAGAAACGAAAATATCATTCCAGGGGGAGATCAGCTAGCAAGGGAAGCATGAAACAGGTCCTCAGGATCAAAAGGATTATGGCAAGAATACATCCAGCATAAAAGATTCAATGAAAAAGGCTAAAGGGTCAGTATTTTAGATCTAATCCAAATTTTGGAGCAGCAAGGTACAAAGTCAGAAGATCTCAGAGAGAGGAAATGCAAGAAATGTTGAAAAAGGATAGAATCTTCACTAAGAGATGAGCAACCCCTTGCCATTGATGTCAAAGGGGGAGGAAGAGCAAGCAACAGGAGAAAGGATCCTAAAAGGCAAACAGAGAAAGTGTATTGCCATCAATGCCAAAGGAGGAGACTGTTGGAAATGTTGTCATTGATGGCAAAGAAGGCAGCAGATGCAGAGACAGGCAAAGGACAGCAGTAGAAGACAACAGGTAACATGTACAGGGAGCATAAGAATAATGGAGGTGAAGTAGCAGAGGTAGAGGCAGAGGCAGCAAATACAGAGGAAAAGATGAAACAGTCGAGCAGTAGAGGTTGAGGTTGAGAAACAGAGGCAGAGATGAAATGGTCGAGCAATGGAGGCAGAGATAGAGCCATTATCACAGCGAAGGCAGACAGAGGCAGAGCCCAGCTAGAAGATACACTAAAGACTGAAGCGGTAAAGTATAAATTCCAAGAATCACTACCCCAGCTGGTAGATACACTAAAGTCTGAAGCGGCAAAGTATACATATATATATAAATATATGCAGCACTTTATATAAGCATAGAGTTTTTTTAAACAAAGAGAAAAGTATATATATATCCATATGTAGCGCGAGATCTAAAGAACCAAAGGTTCTATCAAAGGAAAAGTACCACATGGTGGGACCCTCATCAATCGCATCGGAAAAAGGTTGGCAACGGATCATTTGAACAGAAAGTTGCGATTGCGATTGAAGCCCGGACCCGATGGGCATATAAACTGTGATCAATATGTGTTTGAATTCCGGCCTAATCGCATCGAAGCACCGGAGCATAAGAATATCGGAACAATGCAAATACAAATTGCGATTGCGATTGAGTTCCGGACTCGATGGGCATATAAACTGCAATTCATACATATTTGAGTTCCGGTAAACAGTGATTGATCGCATCGGAGCATCGAAATATAAGAATATCGGAACATGCAAATATATGTTGCGATTGCAATTGAGTTTCAGACCCAATGGGCATATAAACTATAACTCATACATGCTTGAGTTCCGGTAAATAGTGATTAATTGCATCGGACCCATTGCATCGGCACATCCAAATGAACAACGTTTCATCGCATCGGAGAAGGAGCAGAGGATTGGAACATGCAACTGGAAGTTGCGATTGCGATTAATCGCAATCAAAGTGATCGCATCGCATCAGAGAATGATGCAAGTTCGGCGAAGTGGGCCCGAAAATGGAATTTTATGTATTAAAATGATTCATTATTGTTACATTGCCAAGAGGTATCGGAGTTAAATAACGCAGAAATTTTCATGTTAAAGCTCTATATAATTATGTCAATAGTTGAAATTGCATTATATCTAAAGTCAAAGATTTTTTGTGATGTCTCATAGAAAGTGAGTTGAGGACACAATAGGTGTTAAAGCTTCAGGCCCGATTTGTGAAAGCCGTGAACACATATTGAACGATTCAATGATTGATTAACCATTGGGTTATGGTTTCTAAGGTTCGAATATCAAAATAATAATGCCGAGAATGAACATTAATTACTTGAAATAATAGAAGGAGAGAACCTTGCATAGAGGGCATATATTGGGTTTATAACCATGGCAATATTAAAGCCTCTGCATTCAGTTATTTAAACTGCCAGTAAAGGAAACTAAAGCATTGGAATTTGCCCAGATTTAAAGTCAGCAGTTATATATATTATAACACAGCTATACATATATACAACATACACACAATCACGGTGAACAGGAATGAATTTGACAGGCGTACAAGCACAGAAAACTGGAAAATATGGAGAAGACAGTGAGTAGAAGAAAGCAAAACACTTACCTGATAGCAGCAAAAAAGACAAAGATAGCAAAGCAAAAAGCCAGAAATGGACTGAGTAAAATTGTTTTTATATGTGAATGTAAATGTTGTAATTGATTTTTTATTGTTTGTGATGCATTGGCAAGTCTCGGGAAGAAAACAAAATCCCACTGAAATATTAAATTAAGTACCTACAGTTACATTTTTCCGAGTGAGCTAAAAAAGAAATGAGAAGGCAGAAGACCAAAAAGTATGACTATCCATTTCAAAATTCCCTGAGGAATACAGACAGTCATAAGAAAATCTCTATAAGTAATATCATCTTGATATGAATAAGCAGTTAGAGAGAGTGAGAAGAGAGAATGCAGAGTTTGGAAAATTGAGGCAGAGAAGATTAGGAAGAGAGGAGCAGAAAGAGATGCTACAGAACAGAGCTGATATCTGAGGTAAATAAGCAAACATTTCTTTTGGTAAATTGAGGAAGTTGGAGCTTCCCTATCAAGTTGAAGCTTGATATTTGTCAGTAGTAGCTGACTGAGGTTGGAGCCTCCTGTAGGTTGGTGCCTGCAGAAAATTGGAGGGAGTTGGTGCTTCCTTGCAAGTTGTAGCTTGCAGAATTGAGGTTGGAACCTCCTGTAGGTTGGTGCCTGCATAAAAAAAATGGTGAGAGGGAGTTGGAGCTTGCCTTTGCATCACAACAATAATAAGATGTGGTTTTCTCCCTTTATGGGTTTCCACTTAAATCTGCTATCTCTATCTGTGTTTCCTGTGTGCTGAGATGATTTACCAAATCTGCTTAATGTTTGCTGCTCTCATAATAAGTTTGAAGTCACATTAATTTAATACTTGTTGGAACATATTAAGACTATTCATATACTAAGGTTGATTATAAAAGTAAGCTGTAATTAATTTAATACTTGTTGCAACATATTAAGACTGTTCATATACTAAGGTTGATTATAAAAGTAAGTTGTAAATTAGCTGATGAAAAATTTAAAAAGCTCATGTATGTGTTAAACTGATTCACCCCCCCCCCTCCCCTCTCAGTTTAACTAAGAATTCAACACAATATACTTTCATACGTGGGATGGGATATCACCCCCATGTTGTAATTCAGACTGTTAGCAACAGCTCCTACGTTTTACGATGTCGGAACACGTCTCTAGCCTAGACCTCTAAATGTTCTCGTTAGTTGCAAATTCTCCTTAAGGTAAATTGGGTAAATTTTGATTTTGATCTTGAGTTAAGTTTCAATTTTTAGCTCAATATCGGTGTCACCTGAATCCTATAATGCAGGCTAAATGAAAAAAGAAAATATTTCCATTTCAATGAAGTCTAAAATATTGAGGGAAGAGATACAAACAAAAGTGCAATTAGTGTAGAAAAAAATGATGCCCCCCCAAACTAGTTCAAAACTGTGAAATGCAATTCTTTCAAATCGAATTCAATTTCCCCAAAATGAAACTTATTGAAAAAACGAAAATATTTCTCTTTTCCACTAAGACGCATAAAATGAAACTTTTTTTTTTAAATTTTTACTTTGAAATGCAATCAAAAGTAAAATGAACGAAATGAATGAATAAATTTCAGATTTTAGACTTCTGCGATTAATGATTTGTAGAGATTCTTCCGGATCCATCGCATCAGTATATTCTCTTTTACCAGAAAACACACTTCTCACTTTTCTTTCAATCGAACGGAAATCAAAATTTCTTTAAAAGATACATGAATGAAATTCTTTTCACTCCTTTTTCAAAACAATAAAGACAAGCGAAATCAAAGAACTAAAATGAAAATCACTTTCAGTTCTCTTTTGAATTTGGAAAAAGACACACTCTTCTAAACTCGTAAATCAAACAATTTGTGATCTTATGTTTGACACTAAATTGAAGGTAAGATCAGAATGCAGTGATGAACAGTGCATATGACAAACAACTTCAAACCAAGTCAGAAGTAATGTGGCAAAATGTGTTTGAAATGTTCAAAAATCCTGAAACTCACAAGCAATTCAAAGAAACAAAAACACTTGTTCAGACAAGAAAAACAAGTCAAACACACAGGTAGGAGGTCATTGGGACTCGATAGACATTTTTCAAGGGCCAAGACACATTGGAAAAACAAGGGGAAACCCCAAATTTTCCAAGTTCTGATATTTGTGCTTCTGTGATGAGCAGAAGAGTGATGAAAGACAAATCAACGCAGTTGTGCTATATAGAAAAACACTGGCAGCGCTACTGTGAAAATAGAAAATGCACCGGGTGCTAAAAACAAGGAAAAACAAAAAATAGTTTCAGACCAAAACCAGACCTCACACAATGAAATGACTATCAAACCCTATGCAAACTAAAAGAGACCAAAGCAAGCTTATATTTTAGTGATAGGTCAAACTGATTAGGGATCAGTACATTGAAGGAAGGCTAAGAGGCTAAGCTCCCCATTGGAGTCGCCAATTATTTTGTCAAGATAAATCCCCTCTATGGACAGAGGCTATCTCTATAGGCGTAGAGTGGGTCTAGCAACTTGATATACTTTCTAATGCAAAGATTTCCTAGCTAATATTCAAAATGTGACAAGAAAGGAGATAGAGGTACCTTTTCCTGATGCTATGTTCGAACTTGTTGATGATGACCTTGATCCACGATTCCTTTAGGCTCGATCCTTACTACTGGTGGCACACGAATACCTGCGGATGATCAAGAGGCAACAAAAAACGTAATCCAATACACAATAACCGTTAAACATTAGCTATCTATCAAATCAACGAGTACCAGAATATTTGCATAAAATATTAGACAAATATAGAAAGAAAACATCAGATGTTTTATTAATGGATATAAAAGAGAGATCATATAACCCAGGACTTGATTTCGGAGGCCTCCCTTTGGTGAAAATATGAGTCCTTCACCGAAGCTCTAAAGCATTCCTTCTCCCGAACAACTTAGGTGTTATCACAGTGCAAGAATGTTATAAAGGGAACCAGAGTTCAGACCAACCCAACAATGAACAACCAATAGTGGAAGGATGGGGACCAATTTATAGGAAGGGAGAAGAGTTTGGGAGCCCATGAAAGGAGCAGGAAGGTCCAATTTCTAAGGGATAAACCCCCATGGATGAGATCAAAGCTCTAAAATCAGAGATCTCGACTCTATCACCACCATTTAACAACCAACTCGCAACCATAGAACTTCTATAGGTCGAAGCTTCTCCTCCATTTGAGGAAACACTACTAGAAAGGGATCAATGTGGTTTTCCAAGAAATAAGGGCATTGACAGCACTAAGCCAGAATTGTCAATCTGACATCAACGTGAGCATGAAACTATGAAATGCACTGACCCAAAAAACTAGAGTTTTGACCAAGTTCCTTCACTAATCATCCAAGGAAGTTTTCTTTGAGTCCTCAGGGGATGTCTTTACATATTTATTCATGACGGAAAAATTGCATGGGGTTTATCATAGGGCACTTCAGGATCAGGGATAAGAAGTGAGCATGGTGAAAATTACTATGTAACAATATGGGCAGCCATTAGGCCTCTTTTCCTTGCCATTTAGCATAGAATTATGTGCTTATTGCATTTTTCTAACATAGGATGGAAATATCCTCTAGGGACCACCACACTTTTGTATAAGGATCAATCCCTTCATATTTTTCATTGGCCATCTATTAATTGTTAGATCCTTCCTTACATGGGCTCCCTAGAATAATAACCATTGTTGCATTTTAGTTTCCATGCTATTCAATCCCCTTTGGATTGAAAATATGATTTATCTTCATACCAAAGTTGGAGCCATACATATTTATTATAATGTTGATAGCCTATTTACCTCCCCAATCCACCATCTTTATGATTGGTTTGTGCAAGGAGATCCTTGTGCTTCTCAAATACTTGGTTCAATCGAATGTAGCATCATTTAGTTGGCCTTATTCTTAACATCTATGATGATTCACTAATATTCCATGGATTCTATTTGGTTCCATATTGAGTCTTCTTTAAGAACCTTTATGAGTCATACCCATCTCGCTTTTTTGAGATTTGTTATCAATTAGTCCCTAGTTTACTAATTTGTTTTTAAAAATCCTCCACACAGTAATTGACTATTTCTCGTGGAATGTTTTGGTTGCTAATAGGTCAAAATTTATGCTCTAAACAAGGGAAGTATTAAGTCCACCTCTTAGTTCCTTCCCATTCCCCATATGGTGTCATTTTTTGTTAGTCACGTCATATTGAGTCTACCCCATGTTGATTTAAAGGATTCATCATTTTCTTGACTCCAATGAGCCTTATCCTGTCGCATTCAATGCCTATATTCTAGTGGGTTTTCCTAAAATGTATCTTGGACTAATCTTATTCATTGATGGGTTCCTTGGTTCAAGAAGAGACACACATTAGTGTTCTTTGACTTGGTTGTTTCTCATATGCTCATCTACAACTCATCATTACATGCTTGAGGCTCATACACCTAACGGTCCAGTAATTCAAATGATTGTACTAGATTTAATGAGCATGTGCAAGTTGTTTCATACCTTAGGATGGGGTTTCCCTTCAAGTAGTCCATGGTATGCCTAGCCTGCAACAATTCATAATCCATCCTTAGATACAGTTCATTTGATTTGACTAGATCAATTCCGCCATTCTTAGAGCCATTAGCATGAGCTTCTCTTCAGTCGACTCATTTAGATCTCCGTAGCCCCCTCTTGTTCAACAAGGCTTATGGAGTTGTTTTTCACCCTTCCTTCTAGGAGGGGGCATTTGCTCCTATGTATCTAATTAGTAACATTTATGATATCAGTCTTGGGCACTTTTCCTTAGGTGTGTGTATATTGTACTATTTATGTCATTATACTATATTTTTTCCTTTTGATACAAACCACTTGATGTATTACATTTGATACCTCATTTCGTCTCACTTTGATTTTGTAGGCACAACATTGCATTTTTGTATTGTGTTATCTAGATGGGTATGTTTAATTCCTACCTCATTTCATTGAAATCATGTACACCCACATTGAGACTCTTTGCTGACAAGTGATATCCTACCAAAATATTCTCAATGGGTGGTCCTAATCGTCATTGTGACTCTCTCTCTCTCTCTCTCTCTCTCTCTCTCTTCGGTTGTATCATTTACCCAATGAAAGAAAATTATAATGTATTTCAATCATATTATGTGCTCATAGCCTCATACATTAGGGGAAATTTTGTTATATCACACAAAAGTGGCTCACGTAGGCCAAGTTATGAGGATTACCATGTTGGCAATATGATGCAGAGTGTTGTCCTTGATGGAAACCCACTTGATGAAGTTGAAGGTAATGATGGAAGGAATGTCAGTATGTGCCAGAACATGATGAAAAGAGTATGTCTCAAGGCATATGCGGATTTGTCTAGACGAAGTAGCATATGCACGCGGGAAATAATGTGCCAAGTCGCGTATGGGAAAAAGCGCTCTAAATTTGTAAAACCAGGGGTAACTACCATGGTATTGACCCATTGTATTGAATGATGGTTCACCTATGTGATCCCGTCCAGGAGTACCATTGGTAGTTATGTGGTTTTGACTCATGGTATTGATGAAGGGTAACCCTATATAAGGAGAAGAAAATCATTGTGCAAAGGGTGTGCATGTGCCTGGGCTTTGATGAACACTTCACTCTGAAGTATAATCTGTATGGTTGAACCCTGTTCCTAATTGATAGATCTGAATCTATGATGCACCTATGAACATGATGAAGGCTCAAGATCTCTAGATCTAGAAATGGTGAATGTCAAGGATGATCTGAAAAGAAGTGAAGAAGACCTGGCGCAATCCTATTGAAGAGATTGAAGAAATATGGGTAAGTTTATAGATCTGGTCTGTACTGCAAAATTTATCTTTTATAGATCTATACGCAGGTTTGTTTCATGAAAAGCGTGTGTATACGCGGGTCTGTGGAAGGAAAAGCGCGTATGTGTAGTTAGGGTTTTTCCCTGGAAAATGCACTGAAGTATACGCGGGTTCGTCTTATGGAAAGCGCGTATATACGTGGGTCTGATTAAATAAAAGCGCATATGATTTCTGATCTAATGGTTGCTGAAGGTTGAATGTGTTTCTGCATATCTATTCTAAAGTCCGGGTTATATCTGATATTTTGGTTACAGTGGTCTCACTGTTCTGTCTGAAGCAATGAGCAAGGTATGATTGTTGATAAGTGAAGGGTTGTGTTGAAGCTGTTTGATCCAGTTTGAAAATTGATGAAACATGGTCTGCAATGGTGCTGAGGGTCGAAGCCTTCAGTGAGGGGGTTGTAGCTCCCTTCTAGTGGTAGCTGGTAAACGAGAGCAGGGGGTAGTAGCTCCCTTCCAGGAGAGGCTGGTAAACGAGAGCAGGGGGTAGTAGCTCCCTTCCAGGAGAGGCTGGTAAATGAGATAAGGTTGTAGCCTTGTACCAACACCAGGTCATCTAACTTATTATCATTAGATGGACCCGAGTACACCATGTAAGACCAGTTTTACCCTAAGTAAAACTGCTTTCACTATGTTAAAACAGGAAACCCCAAAAGGAAATATTAAACAAACCTATATTTGTTTGATTTTCCTCAGGGAATAATTAATTAAACCATAATTTAATTATTATTCCCAGTCATGTTTAACCCAAAAACAAAGAAATTAATGAGATAAACCCATAGTTATCTTATTATTTTCCAGGAATAATTATTTAAATAATATTCCTTGTTAAATATGACCAAATCAACCACCATTAATCAAATAAATCATTATTTATTTGATTATATCCCAACCACTTCCTTAAAAAGATAAATAAATCATTTATTTATTTATTTTTCACTAATCAAGGGATTTGACCCAAGTCAAACACCCTTTCCCTCCAACAAATAATAATAAAATATTACATAGAGGTGGATCTAGATTTGGTTAACATTATTTTAATCATGCACCAAGATCTAGAATGACCCAATATTTTGTTATAAATAGGAGGGTTTCCCCCATCATTCTTCACCTTTTGTTGCCTATTAGATCACTCTGGATCTATACACTTGGTCTCATTTCTACCATTTTGCTCCCATTGAGCTCTATCTTCTACATTGGGTTTTCTACATCTACAAGAGAGAGAAAACTTAGATCTGAAGTGCTGAGGACTACAAAGAACCCATCCCATTGAGGAGATCTGGATACACCTTCTTGTTTCCTCCCAGGTGCCCTGTAATATAAAAATTCATTCAAAAATCGTGTTCTTGTCTTGTCTGTTGGATACATGGAGCAAACTCTTTACTTCACTGCTTAATATCTTTCCATTTATAGATCTGTTTGTTGCAGCACTTTAACTACTAATTGCAGATCTGAAGATGTTTTGCAGCCATTATTGTTGTTAGGGCTATTAGTTATGCGTAGCTAAAGTGGTTCTTTTCGTACACTTCGACGAAGAATTCATACTAACAAATGGCGACTCCACACGGGTTTTAAATTACGACCGCTGTCGTTTTTCATATTCCTGCATATCCAGCTACTTCAGGCCCTAGGGCTTCTTTTCAGCTACTTATTTTTCCTCTTTTTATGTCATTTTTTTTCACATAAAACCCTAAAAACTTAAAATTTCTAACTTCCGTGTGTTTCTGGCCCTATTGCGCAGGTAAGCGACACCAGCCGCAACTGAGACGACAACTTTTCTGAAAATGCGCGAGACAATCGGAACGAGGGGTCGCACGGTCACACTTTTTTGGCCTAAACTGCGACACCAGACCTCAGTCTTGCCTGGCTTGTTTTATAAACACCTTTTCAGATCGAGGTCGTGGCTAACGACTTTGCCTTTTTCCCGACATTTTTTACGAAATTTTTACCGGGTTTGCGATTCTGTCAGGGTCTTCCGACCTCTGTCTCGACGCCTTGACCTATTTACGATCTGTTTTGCTCATCTAAGTGGGAACCCGACCCCTTAGGGCTTTTAGTACCCTCCACTTTTTGTGGAAGAGTTTTGACCCATTTCGGTAGTCGGTTTCGAGCTTCAGCCCCCACTTTTCTTTTCAGCTGCTTATTTTTCCTCTTTTTATGTCATTTTTCTCACCTAAAACCCTAAAATTTTAAAATTTCTAACTTCCGTGTGTTTCTGGCCCTATTGCGCAGGTAAGCGACACCAGCCGCAACTGAGACGGCAACTTTTTTGAAAATCTGCCGCCGAGACAACCAGAACGGGGGGGTCGCACTTTTTGGCCCTATACCTGCGACCTGGACCTCCAGGTCGCACTTTTTAGCCTGTTTTCTGCGACCTGCACTCAGATCAGGTCAGAAACTGCGACCTGCCACTTTTCCAGCAATTTTTCTGCAATTTTTCTGGGTTCTGTTACAGCTTCTGTCAGGGTTTTCCAGCCTCTGTCTCAGCCCGCCTTGACCAAGATCTGATTTGTTTTTACTCATCTAAGTGGGAACCCAGCCCCTTAGGGCTTTAGTACCCTCCACTTTTTGTGGAAGAGTTTTAGCTGTTTCAGCCGTCGGTTTTTCAGAGCTTCAGCCCCCTCTTTTCCAGATCTGTTACCTCCCTTTCAGATCCTTTAAAATCAGCCTCTTTTCCTTTCAAATCACCCCTTGTCATTTTGTTTGGACCTCCTTTGAAGGCCTTCGCCTTGCACCTTCGGTTTTTTGCTGATTTCCTTCCTTTTTCCAGCCACCTTGCCTCTGTCTCTTGGCTGTGATCTGCACCTCTTGCCTGCAGCTTTATCCTCCAGATCCC